>JAQPPZ010017241.1:3015000-3450000 GCA_028583015.1 Wollemia nobilis | reverse complement strand
CATAATCACTTGGAGCCATCTCTCCTTGGGGCTTCTGGACCTAGGGAATCATATTTATAGTGTGGGACTCCATAGCTTCGGGGTCAAAGGAGACCTTCAATGACTTTGTTGGAGCTTGAGCCTCTTTTCACTTATGGATTTTTAGCCACTATGATGAACTCTAGTGGGCTCGACTTATTTTTTCTACAATAGGATGCTCTGGCACAACCTCCATCTCTGACTCTAGCAGCACCTACAACTCAAGGAATGGAGAAAAGGGAAAGTGAGCCTACTGAGGGTTTGGCTCGGGAAGGGAAGTAGAAATGGGAACGGTTGATGGAATGGAGATGGTTGAGGGAATGAAAGTGAGGGGTTCGGCTACAGTTATACTTACTCGAGGAGGAGCTTGTGTACTTATAGCCATGGTAGAAGTTATTGGAATGGAGGATGAAGGGAGCAAAAATGGATTGGGTGCGGATGCAAAAGAACTGAAAGAAAGGGAAATATAAGAAGAGGGAATAGAAGAAGAGGGAGCATTGGTGACTAGTGACTGAGAAATGGGAAGTGAAATGGAAGTGGAAGGTATACCAAATGGGGGTGAAATGGAAGTGACAACTACAGAAAGGGGTGTGACAGTCACCAAATGCTCAAGAGTAAGGGAAGAAGGTAGGAAAAATGTACCTTCGAGCTTCGACACCATTTGAGTCGATGATGAGGGTGGTTGTGATACTAGCTCCTCCTCTACCTGATCTTCCTTCAACTCCTCCTCAATCTCCTCTTCAAGATTTATGAACTCTATCTTCTGGCCAAGCTGCTCTTCCTGGACCAAAGGAATAGTCTCTGAAACATCAGCCTATGTAGCTACAACTGTAGGAGGAGGGTTTGTACCAGATGAAGAGACTGCACCAATCCTTGGCTTCTTGGATATTTTTGGAAAAGGAAGTGCCTCACACGTACTCCTCTTCTTATGCTGGAGCTACTTTTCTGGTGATGACTATTTTTCTTCCTCCACAAGTGGTACTTTTTTAGTCACAAGTAGCTCTTTTCTAGCCATGATCTCTTCATTGTTAGATCTTTGAAAGCTTTGAGGTACAATTTTAGTGAAAGAGATCGACTGGTAGCTATCATAATATTCATCATATATGTCCAAAAATATATCATCCATCACCAGGCCATAGGCTGACCCAGTTTTTCCTTGGTGGGCCCTCATAACCCACCAATTGGTGATTTTCTCCTCAGACCAAGTGGGCAACTGATCCTTCATTTTGCTAAATAAGCCCGAAGGAGGAATCTGGTGCTTGTGGACTTCAGGATTATATTCGACCTCCATCTCATAGAAATCATGCCATGGTGGGAATGTCATCATTTTCTCAATGTGCCATTCGAGATCATGCCCCTCTGGATTATTTCTCTGCTGCTCAATATCTTCCTAGGGACAACAATGAAAACTCTTTGCTTTGATCAATGCCATGAAATGACCCAAAGGGTCATATTTCCACCATTGGGGCAACTCAACCAAGCCGAGGTCATAGAGGGTTTTTGTAATCAACTAATTTTTTCCAACCTGGCTTACTTCAATATCATCAAAGCAAAAGGGCATTGTACATGTGGTTCATTTCCCTCGACCCACCCCATAGATGTGATTAATGAAATCATTCTGGCGGGCAACCTCCAATGTGAAAAGGTGCTCTGTAGAAAAATATGGAAGGAGAAATGACTTACTAGTAAAGCCAAAAATTCGTACAATGATGCCTTGCATCAACAAGAAAATATCACCTTTCTCCTTCATGATAACCTCCTCTCTCATCGCCCTTGGCACTCTCTCACATGTGCCAAAAATAAGCTCGAGGGCGGGGCCCAAGAACATTCGGTTGAAATTATAATATGACTCCTTTCTGGACAAACTCGGAGTCCATAAATAAACTGGCAACCTCCTGTCTGCCACATCAGTCTGCTTGACAACTATAAATGAAAAGCGTTGGTGCATGTGGAAAAAGAAATACCATGCTAAAAATGAAGAATGTCTGAACACTACCTCTTCTCCACTCTACACTCTCTCCAACTGGGTATGCATTCTTCGAGCCATGTAATCCACCCAATCAAATAAAATCGGGTTCGTGCTCATTGTCATTGTTGTCGAAGCATAGAATTCTACCTACAAAATACATTGTACAAGTATCGCTTGCCATTTATGCATTGTAGAATCGTTAGGAAGACCAATCACCTAGGCCAACATAGAAAACATGTCTAGACTCTTAAAATCTATCAAAGGCTTTGGCAAAGTTGACAACTCTCCAAACTAGGGTATCTTTATCAGCTGATTTTCCATGAACTAGCGCAATGTCACAGTCGACTGGTACCTTTCATCTTGCTCCTTGAGATTTAACTTTTTGAACATAACATCCGGAGGAGGCATCACCCCACAAGCAAATGCTTCTCTAACTGCATTAGATAAAATGCTGAATAATTTATCCCCCTTTGCATTTTGAATAGTTCTTGTGGTGGGGTTATAAAATTTTGCAATAGCCAACACTAGTTCTGGGTAAGCATGAACAGGTGTACATAGGTACCAAAAAATTTGTGCATGATACGCAATAGTCAATGGGATTTCTGGCATCAAGCCTTGTCTGACAACAACTTCTACATCCTAGCACAATTTTTCCATGCCCTTGTTTGAAATGATGTAGTCACCAATCTGAGCTAGTGCATCATAATACGGATCAAGCTCTATATCTTCGTTTCACCTGGATTTTTTAGCTTTCTTGCCTCCTTCTTTTTTCTACGTTTTCTTCGTCTCGACAGCTTTCTTCCCCATCTTCATCCTTCAATAATTTTACTTCAGCACTCTGATAGTTCTGCAAAGAAACAACAGTTCGACAAAGTTGAATGACAATCCTGCAATGCTCCAAAAAAATACTCTTGATCTTTCTTTGTCTGCAAGCTTCTAGTTCACCCAATTTATAATTTTTACCCCCAACTACCCAATTTAATGCATGTGGCACCTTGAGAAATCTAGGTGAACGTGCTCCTTGGTTCTCTCACTCGACATGCTTTTTAATGATTTTTTAACTACCAATAATATCAATAATACTTCTTCTATAGAATATTGTGCCCAACCACTTTTAAATCTTGAGAGGTGCAATCTGGTTATTTAATGGTTAACTTTGAGAATGATGAATATGATGGGAGCACTCTTTGGGGTGAAATTAGTAAATTCGTTGGATTTGGCACTGAAAATATCTTCTTTGAGTTTTTCTAGTGAAATTAGCTTGATCTCATGCATTTAACTGAAGTTTACTCTAAAATTAGCTCATGCCAGTGTGAAACATTTTTCGAGTGCACTTGTTTTTCTAAAAATGTCAACTAGGGTAAAAATAATCATGCAACTGATGGTTTCATTCAACTAGCGCTCTGAAAATATTCTTCCCTGCTTTGCTTGGTGAAATTACATGCTTGGAAATCTTTAAAATAATTCATCTTCTTTATTTGCCCAAAAAAAAAGCTTTATTTGGAAAAAGCAAGATGTAAATTAATTTCGCCCCCTTTCGTGCCAAAAATAAACTTTGCCAACTGAAGTCCTTGAAAAAGCATGTGAATTTCTCTTTTAACTCAAGCTTTCACTTCGAAAACGTCCTTTGGGGAAGTTAACAGGAATTTCACCCTAAAATGGAAAATACATGGCGAATTCTCTTTTTTGGGCGAAAATAACACCTTTTTTTCTTTTTTTTTTTTTTCTTTTATTTTTTTTTTCAATTAAAAATAGGAGCACTTTTTAATGAAAAAGCAAACCATTAAAATCCATGTGTTCATGTTGCCAAAAATGACGCTTTTAATAATTTTTCGGAGAAAATAACTTTTCTTTTAATGATTTTCACCCAAAAATGACCAAAAGATCCTTTTAAAATGTTTTTGGGGTGAAAACAATTTTTTTTAGTGAAGAAGTGCTTTCGGAGCGAAATCACCTGCTCAGGGCGAAGTTAAATTCTCCCAGCGAAACTACTCTTTTTTTTTTTATAAAACATACTTAGCCATTTAAAAATAAAATGACATTAAAAGAAAACTATACACATATTTACATACTTGGTCTGAAATTTTTCATTGATGATAGGCCTTCAAATGAAGACCATTTACTAGAATTGGCAACACATGGTCATCCATATCTTGCAAGTAATAGGAATTGACTTGATTCACACCCAAAATCTGGAAAGGGCCCTCCCAAATCACCTCGAACTTGTGATGCTTGCCTGGATTTGCCTTGTTCTCATTCCACTTTAACACCAGATCACCCACCTTGAAAGCCTTCTCAGAAGTCTTCTTACCGAACCACTTCTTCATCATTTGGGCATGTTCCATGAAGGCATTGTACGATTTCTCCCTCTCTTCCTCCAGCTATAAAATTTGAGCCAACCTTGCGCTCATGGGGTCGAATTCATCATCTTCACCATCAAGTAAGTGCAAGGATTGAAGGGTCAACAATTCAATATGAATGGGCAAGACTACCTCTTTTTCGTACACCAAGGAATAAGGGGATGTCTTGATAGATTTTTTCACTGAGATATGATCGGCCCATAAGGCTTGGTTCAAGAGCAAGTGCCAACTTCGCTTGTTATCTCCTAGAGTCCTCTTTAGAATCTTGAGCAGATTCTTGTTCATGGATTCGGCCAGGCCATTTCCCTATGGATAGTAATTTGATGAGGTTTTTAAATAAATATCATACTTACCCATGAACTCATTGATTTTAGCACCGATGAATGGGGTTCCATTATCTATTATAATTGCATCTGGGATGCCAAAATGAGTGATCAATCCTTCAAGGAATGAGATGACCACCTCTTGGTTGGCTTTCTTGGTTGGGATTGCTTCGGTCCATCGAGTGAAATAGTCAGTTGTAGTTAGAATGTACTTATGCCCATTGGATGAATTAGGATCAATGACCCCAATGAAATCTAAGCCCCATTGCTGAAATGGTGCTTCTACTTGAATCGGATGAAGGGGTAATGATGCATTCCTACTTCTACCGACATATCTTTGACATTTATCACAACTTTGACTGAATTTGAAAGCATCTACAAAGAGAGTGGGCCAAAAATAACCTACTTTGATGATCTTCAATGCCATGGGTCTCCTTGCATAATGGCCTCCTGACAATCTAGAATGGAATTCTTCTAGGATTTTTTGCTTCTCTGATTCTTTGATGCACCTGAGAAGTACTCCATCAATATTTTTGTGGAACAATCCATTTGGCAACATCACATACCTAAGAGCCTGTAGTCTGAATCTCCTTCTCTATGAAGCATTGA
The DNA here is from genome assembly GCA_028583015.1 of Wollemia nobilis. Taxonomy (NCBI): domain Eukaryota; kingdom Viridiplantae; phylum Streptophyta; class Pinopsida; order Araucariales; family Araucariaceae; genus Wollemia; species Wollemia nobilis. Next base: position 3,444,721 of record JAQPPZ010017241.1, on the reverse strand, counting down.
GATGTGAAGGACATCTTCCTGAATTGAAATATTCGACAAGGTCCTCTATCCAATCATGATCAATTGTAGAGTGATTAGCGAAATTACTTTCGCTTACTGAATCTTCAAGTTGGCAAACCATGGATTCGAAAGTAGTGCTTCTTGCAAGCTCTTGACATAGTGCTCGACCTCGAACCAATTTGGTTGGTCGGATTTCAACATCATACTCCTAGATTTTGGAAACCCAACCAGCTCTCTTGTCTCCAAGCTCTCCTTGAATGATGAAACTTCGGACATCTGGATGAACAACATAAACTATTATTTTTCTCTAGGAAATAAAATGTTAAAACTTCTTCAAGGACTTCATTACCACATATACTTGCTTCTCAATAAAATTGTATTTCTCTTCATGCGGTTGGATGACTTGGCTTAAGAAAGTGATTGGATGCTCATCTCCATCATCTCCTTTCTGTGAGCACCATTGCATAACTCTCTTGTTCACCAATGACATACAGGATAAAATATTTTGAATAATCAGGGTTTACTAGAATTGGGGCTTGAGCAATTCTTTCTTTAATTTCTCTGAATGCTCACTTCCTCTGCTCAGTCCATTTGAACTCAACATTTTTCTTTAAAATCTCAGTCATCGGTTTTACCACTTGGGCAAAATCTACAATAAAATTTTGAATAAAGTTAATCTACCCAAAGAATGACTACAAATCCTTCTTGTTGGCTGGTAATGGAAGCTTCAGAAGAGCCTCAACTCTAGTTGGATCAATAGCTAAACCTTTTTCCAAAATGATATGGCCTAGGAGCTTTCCTTCCTTTACAATGAAGATGGACTTCTTCGGATTGATGGATATTCCGAACTCTTGATATTTCTTGAACACTTGTCTTAAATGTAGACTATGCTCCTCCCTATTGTGAGAGAAGATAGTCATGTCATCCAGATAAATTACAATGACATAATTTAACAACTCACCAAAAGCTACGTCCATCACTCTTTGAAAATTTGCTCCAGCGTTCGAGAGACCAAATGACATTCATTGATAAGCAAATGTTCCCCATTTTATGGTGAACATCATTTTATATTGGTCTTCATCCTTGACCCAAATCTGATTATAGCTAGAGAATCCATCCAATAGAGAAAATATCTGAGCTCCTACAACTACGTGAAGAATTTGATCAATCTGAGGTAAAGGATAATGATCCTTCAGGGATGCTTGATTCAAATTTTGAAAGTCAACACATAGGTGAATATCTTCATTCTTCTTCCTCACAAGGACCAAATTCGCTACCCAGGTAGAATGCTTAATCGGGTAAATGATCTTGGCTTCCAACATCTTCAGTAGTTCAACTTTCATCAAGGCTTCAATCTTGGGATTGATTGGCCTCTGCTTTTTCCTGAAGGGTTTCACTCCTTCCTGCAACTCAATGGTATGTTGGATCACATCTTTGTTGTAGCCTTTCAAATCTTGGTAGCTCCAAGCGATAATATCTAGGAACTCATGGCATAGCTCCTTGATCTGCTCCAACTCTTCTAGAGTGCAATCGATACCAACTTTGATTGACTTCTCGGGTCCCAACTATAGCTCAATGTACTCCTTCTCATCCACTTTGATCTTATGCTTTTCTACTCTATCATTCTGATCAAAGAGACTCTCAAGCATAATCAATCCTTTTGGAATATGATTATTCCTCAACTGGATCAATCCCTCAACTTCTTCCTCATCAAGTGTTCTTCCTTCCATAGTACTAGCTTCTCTTATCAAGAAATTTACAATCTGCTCATCACTGTCAAACACTTGCTAGTAGATATTTTTTTAGGAACTGAAGGTCTGTAAACTAACCTCACAGTCTTGGGTTTTCTCACCACATGCTCAACTAGAGAAAAGTTAGCACCAAGGGATGCCAAGAGATCAACATGCTTGTTCTACTCCCATGAGATCGCTTGGATGTTCAACGTTGTGTAAGCCTCAAATAGGTCCCAAAATTTATTGTGGTACACCTTCAGGTAGTGCTGCTTGGAGACACATTTGTTCGTTACTTGATTCACAATCAGTTCAGAATCTCTAAAAATCTGTAGTTGTTTAATCCCAAGCTTCTCTACTTTCTTCAAGCCTAGGCATAATGCTTCATACTCGATAGCATTATTTGTACAACTCTAGGTCAACTGGTATGAATAAGTTTTCTGTATGCTAGAAGGATAAATGAGAATGATCCCTACTCTTGCACCATTCTTGCATCTTGCACCATCAAAGTACAACTTCCACAATTGATCTAGAATAGGATCTTGATCATCAGACACCTTCACTTCAGCTTTTTTAGGCTTGGTAATGGTGTAACAACCAATTTTAGTCTCCATCATGGCATTAAAATCGAGCATTGAAAACTCATCTTCTATTCGAAGCTCATCCAAAACTTCTTCCATCAAATCTAATTCTTCCAATTCTTTTCATCATGTTGATAGAATTCATGGATTTTTCTTCTTCTTCAATCTTCTCTATATGAAAAGTAGAAGGCTTCTCATTATAGATTCATATTCTCTTCCCTTTGATAGGAATCTCCATATGGGAATAGTCCAGAGAAAGATAGCCTCCCAACTTGGTAGTGAACTCCCTTGAGAGGCACATGCTGAAATACGGCTCCAGATCAACCACAACCACCTCTTGGATCACAGTGATCTGAGGTATTTTATGCAACACAATGGGGATGTCTTTGATGACCCCTACTATTCTCATAGGGGTTCCATCTAATTGCAAAATTCTAGGGCTACTTCTTGTATATTCCATACCCATAACATCACAAACTGCCTTTGGCATGACAGTCGTCACAGCACCAGAGTCGATCATGCAATTGTGCACAATCCAACCCTCCATCCTGAGAGACAAGTAGAAAGGGGGTGGTCTATTCTTTCCAGTAGCTGAAGTGGTTAGCATTTGAGAAAAAATTGTTTGAGTAGGATTCTTCCCCTTATCTTTAACAAACTTCAGCGATTCTTGCAACAAGTCAACTTGTCCAGGCAATTGCAATGCATCATAGAGACTAACCTTGGCTGGAATCCTCTTCAGCTCTTCAACAATGTTGTACGTAGATGCATTGGACTCCTTCCCTTCATTGGTAGCCTCATACTTGCTCCGATACTATTGTGTAGCCTCTACCCTCTGACGCTTGGTCAAGGATGGGTATTTGAGCTTTTCTCTAGCCTGTTCCTCCATTTCAGCTTTCGCTTGCGAAGTTGAAGCCTTTTCTTGCAATATTTCTTTCGCTCATGGAGGCAAGAGATATTTTAACAGGACAGGTGCATCTGGCTTGGGTGCTGGAACAGGCACTTTCGCTTGCGTTTTTTTTCTCATTTTGCACCTTCAGGTCAGTAGGTACCTTCAGTGGCTCCATTTCAGCTGGGTCCACTGTGACGGGTTTTCTTCCAACTCTCATGAGAACCAAAACTTGTTCCTTAGAAGGGACCATGAAATTATGATCGACTTCTGTAATCATGTTGATCTGACCATCGAAAGAACTATCTACCAATGTTTGCACATAGTTCAAGTGAACCATGCAAGTTTCTTCACCATGCGGATCATTGCAGGTAGAGCACCAATACGCCTTGTTCGATGGGCCAACTTCTTCGTTTGTCAATACGATCAAATTCCTCTCAGGCACCTTGTTGGTTGAAGTTGCTTGCTCCCTGGTGATTGGCAGAGGTTGAAATCTCCTAGGCTAGAAATCTCTTTCAGCCTGCTTCTTCTTAATCACCGTGATCTCATTGCTCATCGCTCTTATGGCTGAGTTCATTGACTGCATCTCTTTCAGCAACTTCTCTTGGGGATCAATATTTGAGGGTGCTGGAGGAGCTGGTAATGGAAGTGGTACAAGTGGAGATGGTAGTGCTAGGAATGGAACTAGAGCGGGTAGCTGTGGAATGGATGGAGCAGGCAGTTGTAGGACAGAAACTATCATCACGGTTTGAGATGAACTCGGATTCCATGAAGGGATCGGATACATGGGAGACATTGGCAAGGATTGAGAAGATGCGTTGGAATACAAATACTATGGGAGATTAGGAAATATAGGCATCATCATCTTCGGTGGAAGCTTACCGATAGCAATCAGATCAGCCTCAACCTTTTGCATAGCAGAATACAAGGCCAAAAATGTATCAACGTTGGACTGACGGATGGCCATGCTAATGTCAGAATTGAAGGCTCGGAGGTAATAGAATACGGCTTGTTTGGGAGTCGATCGGAGACCATCGGGGACTCTCTGCCAAGTTTGGGTGAACCTGACGTTGAAGTCAACAATTTCCTCCTGTGGATACCTCTGAATGGTGGTAAATTGATGCAACAAAGAGAAAGGATCCGCTTGTTCATTGAAACCTTTTATCAATAATTCAGCCAACTGGTCCTAGGTGGTAATAGTGGTAGGCTGTAAAGACTAGTACCAGTAAAGCAACTTCCCTCTGAGAGAGAGCACGAGCAATCTTACCATGACATCTTCATCCATGATGCTATGAATGGTCACCAGAGAAGCCACATCTTGGACATGCTCGTAAGTCGTCTTGCTCGTACCATCGTAAGTAGGCAAAGCCTTCAACGTTGCTTGCAGAATCGGGTTCTGAGCTTGCAGATTCAAAGCTCGGAGTGATTCCAGGCTGGGAACTATCTTGGTGGTGGTGGCAGATTTTGGGCCATTTGGACTAGAGTGTTTGCTTGAGGAGGAGGAAAGCCAAAAATACATCTTATTTGCTTCATCTTGGTAAAACTAATACATCTGCCAAAAATTTCCAATGTCATATTCAATAAAATCACAACTCTCCCATGGAAGTCATTTTGCCTTCTAAATTATCATTTAGGGGAAATACATTTGAGGACCCTAATCAGTTTCTATTTAAGTTTAAGATTGTATGCCAAGCTTGTAACTATATCAATGACAATAAAAAACTTAAATTATTTTCTTTTACTCTTAAAGACTCAGCCCTACAATGGTTCATGAACTTAGCATCAATTAGAATTCGCACTTGGGATGAAATGGAAAGCATATTTTTGGAGAAATACCAAAAATATTGTTGAGTAAAGAATCAAAAGGATAAATTGTCTAGGATGAAACAAGAGGAAAATGAAACTTTTGATACATTTTCCCTTGTTAACAAGAGATGTGGAGTAGAACCAAAACTTAAATTCTTGAGAGGATTACCAAATGAATCAAGAGATGTATTGAGTCCACCTTAGAAACAACAACAACATGGAACACAACCTCCACTTTTGGCTCAACCTATGATTGATCCCAATAATGTTAAATAGGCAACCCCTATCTATATGGTTGAATCAAAATATACAACCATAATAAATGCCATTGGTTGTGACAACATTCAATTGTGTTCAAGAAAAACACTTCTTGAACATATTCCACCTATCATTGTAGAAATGGGAGTTGAAGGGAATAAACATGAGAACCCATCTACACTGAAACAAAAATAAGAAAAAGAAAATCTGCCTCAAGATGATTTAATGGAGAAGGTACCATATCCTGAACAATTTGACATATCAAAAATAACATCTTCAAAATTAGATCTGGTAAAAGAATTAGAACATTTTAATGTTACAATTCTTTTATTACAGGTTGTTAAAGATGTATTTGTGAATAATTGGATTGTTCAAGAAATGGGTATTAAGAAACCAAGAAAAAAGAAGAAAGTATATCCTAAAATCATACAAGTAGGTGGAAAATTAGTAGACTTGCTTGTAGAAAAACTTACTCCACCTAAGTACGGTTATCTAGGAAGCCCATGGTTTCTTGAATCAGATAAAGGAAATCAAAAGAAACATATTTTTCTAATTGAGTTTGAATTCCTAACACTTCATATATCTTTGGAATATGGCATTGAGTTGTTGCAGGTACAAGAGAAAATTCTGCATTTGAATGCAATGGATGAACTCTAGTTGGAGACACTTCACCAAATGGAGATCATTCAACAACAATGGAAAATGTGGCATGATTGTCACATTAGAAGCAACAAAGATGAACTAAAAGTGTTCAGGAGTAAAGCCATTCAACTTTCTTCAATTGATGATTCAAGGAGGACAGTGGTGGTGAATGGACATCATTTACAATTGTACCATAAGCCACTACCAAAGATGGAATTTGCTCGATATTTCTTATAGTCAAACTTACGTATAATAGAAGAGGCTTCCTCTTTTGATAAATATTTTGAATGATCATATCTTTGAATCATGAAAAGAAAAAGAGAAAAATAAAAAAATAAAAAGAGAAAAAAGAAAAAAAAAACTATAGCATAAAGCATGTCCCACAAAATGCAGATGTATGGGGACATGCATCAATTTTAGCAGGAAAGAGGAAAAATAAAGTTAATATATAATTTTCAATAAAAGGAAGCAATGATGACATGAGAAGATTCTTATTGCTCATATGAAATAAAAGGTTGATATTTCATTGTTGTTGTTTTCATGTAGAAGAAGATAAATGTACTTTTTGCAAAATAATGATTGTTCTTATCCAAATAAAAATGAGAGATATTCTCTCTCATTGAAGCACCTGAAAAAATAAACAAAGAAAAAAATACAAAAGTTGGTTGAAAACCAGAAATGGCAACCTCTTCTGATAAAAAAATGAAAAATTCAGTAGTGAAAATATTTTCAAAAGTGCTATTGAATTAAGGCTTACATAAAAACCAATTTTTGACATGTTTGCCTTCTTGATATTATCCATCATTACTACCACTATACAAATCTCACCTTTTGCACATGGGTTATGTTTTTGTTTTCAAAAAACATGCTAACAATCATCAGAAGCAGCGACTTACAAGGTGTATGATAAATTTTCAAAGTAGTAAGGTATGTGTTTCTTGCATTTTAGTCATAGTAAGCATTAACATGTGATGTATGATAATTAAGTATTTGGCAAAAACTATTTTTAAATTTGGTAAAAAAATATGAAACTCCTGCTAAACATGTCAAGAAACACCCTATCCTGCCCTTGGTTGCGAAAAAAATACAGTTATGGTTGTATATATGCAGAAAAATCACAGAGCTCCAGAATGAACCAGAGCTCTAGAATGAAATACAGTTATGGTTGTATCTATGAAAAAAAATCATAGAGCTCCAAAGTGAGGTCTGAAAATTCAAAAATGTGCAGCACACAAAAAATTGAATTTGACCAAGTACGTGCATGTTGTGGATTTCAAATGAAAAAAATATACCCATGTGATGCACCTCACATGACCAGTATGGAATCTGGCACAAGTTTTCAAAAACACGAGGCAACTAGGAAGTTGATATCATTTGGAATATGTTCAAATAGTTTGAATAGATGCAACACACATAAAATTGAAAAATGTTGGGTACGCAAAAATTTGAGTGTGAAAAGTGTGCAATATATATTTCAAAAAAAATAAAAAATTCCACGTGAACATGCGCAAAAAAAATTCAAAAAAAAATTACGTGCACACAAATTTGAAAATGTGCAGGGCACAAAAATCTGAAAATGTTATACAAACTTTGTGCCTTACATTTATCGTTTTGTTGTTGTGCTGGAGTTTGGAAAAAAAAGTTAAGCAAAACCTGATGGAGTAGAACTATGAAGGGTGACCATCCTGGGAAGTCCCGGTTGGTGCACAGTTGAACTTACGTTTGCTATTTTTTCATTGTGCTCATATTTTCGAAGTTTTTGAAAAAAAAAGTTAAGCAAGACCATTTGGATTAGAATCAGGAAGGGTGACCATCCTGGTACGTCCCAATGGGTGCATAGTTGAAGTACATTGTGTTCATGAGTGTAGTGGCCTTACTAGAAAAACCAGAAAGTTGAAAAAATTATAGCAGGAGAACAGACATTAATGCACTATTTTCAACAAACTACTAGAACTAATTTGGTAGAGCAAGTTCCAGAAGGGGCAGAACAAGAAGACATCCTGCAATTTCCCCATAGCACTAAAAAATCCACCTTAAAGTGGGGGACTGTTGTCCCTACCATAGATGATATTACAACAAAACAACAATAGGTAGAAAAATAAATAACACCTAAACAGAGGTATGGTAAGGGGAGTGTAGATGTTACGGAAGGCTGACATTACCCTGGAGATGGACCAACAACAAAATTTGCAGCAAATATTTGAAAAATAAACCATTTTAGCACTTTTAGATGCAGCTTTGAAACATTTCGACTTAGCTTCGAAACATTTTGAAGATGAACAGTCTCATTCCGAAGCAGATCTAGAATGACTAGAAAAAGCACCCAAATTGCCAAAAAATGCCTAAACTGCTAGAAAAAGCTTCAGAACATCTAGAAAAAGTTTTGGGAGTACAAGCAAACTTAATACATGTAAGTACATCACCTAAAAAAGAGGAAAAATATATTTTAATAGAATTTTTTATTATAGTTCAGATTGTAGATATTGAAATTTAAGTTGAAATTGCTTCCAATTCAAGAACCTTCACCAATGGAAGCACATCCGTCGAATATGGTGTTAGTAGCAGAGCATAATGAGGTCATATTTTTTTGGGTATCTCATTACCATGCATTGAAATTGTGTTTTATAGCAATAAAGTAGAAATTGCAAAAAGCAAAAATTGCAAAAAATGTTAAAATTACATAATTGTAGAAAAAGTGAAATACTTGTGCCTAATTTCAGAATGCTTAGTGGAATGCAAAAAGGACAATTTTTTTAGGTGGTATAGGATATTATTCAGAGGGATAAACCTTAATATTTCTATAGCCCATTAGGATGCATGAGGGCATGCATCAAGTTAAGTTGAGAGGAATGATGAGGTCAAATAATACCTCATTTTTGCAGCATTTCTAAACACAAAGACTGCTATTTTTCAAAACATAACATGGTTAATTGCCAAATATTCTATTAAAAGTGCATTAGTTTATTTATGTTTGCATAATTATGTGTTAAGATATACTATGCCCCTATTTTGACTATTTTCTGCATTTTATGATTTTTTTGCATGATTTTATTGGTAAAATAGCATAGCAAAATTAATGGCAAATAAATATGTTTGTAACTCATGATTAGTTGAGGCATTTCAAATGGTTTCCCACCCTAAAACAATTTGTTGAGGTGGCTAATATGGAACACATTTACAAATAGAAAACAAAATGTTTGCACGAATGAAAACCAATTTGTATTACCAGAAGAAGCCTATAAATAGGCATTACAAAGCTTTCAATCGGATAAGGTTGTATTAAATATTGACGATTACAACCTTTATCCATTACAACTAACAAAATAAGTGGTCGTAAATATAATTTATAGGCTTATTACAAGTAATGGTAATACACTAATCCCTATCCCCCACTGATAAGCATTGGTCCCCAATGTGTACAAGTGTGGAAGAGAAAGATGGGTAGCTAAGGAGTGTTAGGTACAACCGATAATGCACTCTTATTACAAAATAAGAAGACCAAAATTATGAACTTGAGAAGGTCTTTGGAAAATTAAAAACTGATATTGGCACTAAATCAAGCTCGAAAAATGCTCTCCAATGACTATAAATATTGCTATACTGGTGAACAGTTGGATGGGTCCCTTGATTCAGAAAAATAAAATAGAAACTAAAGTGTCGAAAGGAGATGCCTCAAAATACGTGCCAAATGATGCTATAAAAAAATATGCATTAAATTTTAGTTTTTAATGTATGGTTTGTCACGTATTGAAGAGGTGGATGCACACATTTAATGAGAGTGACAATGGCTAGCAGTTAGGTGCACATTAAATGAAGTGTGGCGCATTTAATTCAAGCTTCAAAGCAAAATTTGGTTTATTAGCCATTGCCAATGGCTAGCACAAAAAGTGGGTAACTAACATGAGGATGATATCAGTAGGTAGGTGTGCATAGAAGACGTGAGGACTAGTGGAAGCCAGGCCATAGGACATGTGCCATGACAGGAAAGCTTACAAAGGTTAACAATGGGTGATGCTGATAAGGATGCAAGCTTGACAAGCCGATGTGGACTAGCACATGGTAGGGAACTAGGTTAAACAATGATGATAGACATGCAAATGTTAGCAGATAGGAAATACTAACCAGAATAGATGCGATGTCAAACTAGGATCTAGAAAGATTGACTAGGACAGATGTGACGTCAAACTAGGAGGATGGACCAGGCGATAGCATAGGAGGGTTCAAAATTCGATGGCATATGCAAGGGTGATGGACCAAGCGATAGTAGAGGAGGTTTCAGAATATAATGGCATATGCAAGGGCGATGGTTCATCAAGGCAATCAACGAAAGAGACTAACAAGAGGGACAGAAGCCATGTTGGACGTGGAAATGGAATAAAATGATAACTGGTGGTAATTTTGAGGATCGTGATGAAAAGGTAATGCAGGATGCTAGACGGTAGTGATAGCATGATATGGCAGACAGGTTGGTGGAAGTATCTAATCAGTGGTAAGGTGGTGAAAGCTAACATGGGGTTGCGGGAGTCAGGCGAAGGTGCTGAGATAAAAAATGGTCAGGGGATAGGATAGTCAGTGCCTAGACACTGGATATTTCTTATAACATGTGAAGAAGAATATAAAATAGGATTTGACAACCACACAAAAAATATGGGATAAACCCACGATACCTTTTTGAAAACCAAGTTGCGTACACCTATCGAGAAATAGAAATTGGCATCAAAAACTAAATTTTTTTTGAAACCTTAGGAAATCAAAAAAATATTTATCGCTTGAAGTTGTGCGCTCGCCAAAATACACTAGGTGACATCAGAACTTTGTGAAAAGTACTATAAATGTTCGAAATGAATTGGAAGTCTATAGATCTGTGCGGGAAGCTATGCGATAGTCCAAACCGGGCAGTTGATCACCAATAAATGTTAGAGCACGGTGCGATAAATTGAAAGCAATATAAAAACATCACAAAAAATACATAATTCGTAAAACAAATTGATGTTTCACACTAGTAATTTTATGTTTGTTGAAATTCATAGAGGGACGACAAAAACAATGAAAGCGACAGGTTTGCATGCAAAAAATTGTTGAAAATGGTTGGATCAACACCGAAAGGAGATGTGCTTTGATGAAATATTTGGGCGGTCGCAAACCTCGATGCAATGGAAAACCTCTAGGGAAAGAGTTGGGCAGGTGTAGTGGATGCCATGGTGGTGCTCAAAAATCGATAGCGAGCATAATTTACAATCAACAAATGGTGGGAGCTGCGATTGTCGATGTGGTTTATGATAAATAAACTATGGGTGTTGTGTAGAATTGGAGTAACAATTAAGGTGACAATCGATGATGTGTTTATTAGGGTCACATATCATTGGGACGTCGCTATAGGGCCACAATAGTGGAGGGACAACAAGAACCATCGGAGTGTGAAGTAGAGCTATGCGATGGTTGAGATAACAACCTCCTACTAAGGGTGTTGTGTAACGATATAAAAGAAAAATTCTACAAAAGTGGAACAAAAAAAGTGACGATGGTAAAATATTATGAATAAAATAAAAAATCTTCAGATCGACATCGAAGATCATTAGAAAATGGGAAATCAGGACCGAAAACGGTCAAAAAATTGCATATCATCATCGATAATGGAGGAAGGAGCTAGAAAATGGTAGATCGATACCTAAAATTATGAGATTGGAACTCCAAGTCTGTGAAGAGCTTGAGTGTGAAACAAATGGATCATGGTCATATGTGAGCAATAGTGGCTATGATCTACAACCATGGTGGAGACTGAACGAATGGGTGAGGCAGTGATGATTGTCGGTGGTAGGAAGCGATGGAAAGCTCAAAAAAGTGGTAAAATTTATTGGAAAATTTTTGTGATGGTGGTCAAAAACATAAAATCAACATTCGAGAGAAGAACTATCGAGTGAGAAGACTACATCAAAGAAATTATGGATGATCTGGTAGACCACAAATTTTAGCAAGCACATGAACAACAAAAGAGTGAGGAACGTCTTCTATGATACAAAAAAGAGAAGGGGTATGACCTTCTTCATAAAGGTGTTGAAATGCTTCATCATGTTCATCTTTGATAAGATCAGCAATAGATAAAGCTTCATCTTCATAATAAACATTATCAAATGGCAAGACGATGGGTCTTTCACCTATAAATATCAGTTCGATTCTAGGTGTTGCTACAATTTTAGAAATAGGTTCTTCGTTAGTGAGAATCTTCATTAGCAATGGTGGCCATTTTAGCTTGAAGCTGCTAAAATTTGGTAAGCATAGTCGTGTGAATCTACTAAAGTGTCATAGAGATCTATATAAGTCTGTCAGAGACATCATTGAGCTTCAAATTGAGCATGGCATCAAAATGGTAATGAGAAAAAACAACAAGGAAGAGTTTTTAAATCAATCAAAGTGCAAACCAAGCTAAAGATTCAAAATATCTATAAAAGGAATTTAAAAGTGTCATCGAACAGTGGATGAAACCACCAAATCAAGATGCATAGGAGGTTTTTGTGTTCCTCTTTTGAACCAAAAATTAGCCTAGAGGAAGAGGATACTTGCTTATCCAGTGCTCAGCTCTGATAGCAATGATATGAAACACTTTTACAAACACGAAAGGTATGCATGAATGAAAATCGATTTGTATTACCAAAAGATGCCTATAAATAGACATTACAAAGCTTTCAATCAGATAAGGCTATATTAAATATTGATGGTTACAACATTTATTCGTGAAAACTAACAAAACAAGTGGTTGTAAATATAATTTATTGGCTTATTATAAGTAATGGTAATACACTAATCTCTATTAGTGGTATTGTACCAAGTCAGCCATTCTACTATGAAACAGGGCATGATAGTTGTACACAACATATACAAAGCAACAACTTGCAACATTAAAGAAGAACATTGAAGCAATCAAAATGAGCAAGCAAAAATGGTTGGAATGTGTTCACAGAGACCAAAGAAGACCTGTGATCCACTTGGAAACATTCCCACATGGCCTAACTGACAGTAATAGGGCATAAATAAAAAAATGTAAGGACAGTTGTAAACTCCATACAAATTCCAATGACCCGTCACATTAAAGGAAGGCATGGAAATGGTCAACAGTAGCAATTGAAACCTAGTAGAAAGTGTTAAAGGTAACAAGGTACATCTTACCACGCACTTGGAAGTGATCCCACGTGATCCAATTGATGCCAACAACTTCTAAAAATTGTGCAGCTTGTTGCAATAAGAAAACTATAGTTTTTCCTGCACAAAAACAACAGTTAGTTAACCTTTTTGATAAGTTTTACAGCAATTTTTTCTGATAAGTTTTACAGCAATTCTTTCTGACAAGTTTTTATGGCATTTTATTTTAATAATTTTTAGCATTGTGAATCTCAGCGTGATTAAATGTAGTTGATTTCAATTTAGCATTATCCATTTTTTCTATTTCAATTAGCAAGATTAAAATAGGTCTTTCAATTTTGCAATTATAGCTTAAATGTTGAATTCTACAATTTTAATTATGAAAGTTAAATCAACATTAATTCTATAAATTAGGTTTAGTGTGACATTAAAAATGCTAAACAAACATTTGTTTCATCGAATAAAGCTTGTGAACTAATGGTTGAACTATAACTTGCCAAAACCTTCTATCATAGACAACCTTGGACATCACCCTGGATTTGACAAATATTAAAAATTAAATTATGACAATAAGGACACTCATCAGTCTTCTTGGATATGTGAGAAATCGGGTGATCCTTCACTGCATCCAAGATCATCCGCTTGGCCTTTACTTCCTTCTTTCTATGAGCCGCTAACTATTGCAGATTTGTAGGCAAAGTCACAACATCCTTGATAATATCCCAAAGATCATTGTCTTCCAATAAGAATATTACCTTGAATTTCCAGGGCAAGAAATTAGAGGCACCTTCCAATCTATCCTCAAATTTAAGGTTAGTTGTTGTCATCTTTGAGATCTACTACACAAACTTTTAGATCTGATATAAATGACTCAAAAATCTATCCTACAAATAAGCTTAGTCCTTCAAGCAAAAGTATGAAACCCTCTAACTACTAACTTTTTATATCTATCGATGATCTACTATTGTAAACCCTTGAGGATTTCAATCACAAAACCTAGCTCTGATACCATGTAAATTTTTCTAACCCTAGATAATTGTTGTCCTATATTTTTACATGAATTAGATATAAAATGAATTTATTCTAAACATGCAACAATCACACATATGGCTAGAAAATGAACAATGAAAGCAAAATACACTATTGAACCTGCATATATTATATAATAGATATTACAATTACAACATGACAACTTTCTCTCTTGTTGCCTTTCTGGCCAGCAAATCACTCTTCCTCTATCACAATAGATGAGGGTACAACTACAATAGGATGGCAAGCTCTTTTGCTACCTTTCTTGGACAACAAATCATTCTTCCTCTCCTCTTAGATTTGTATTTCTTCTTTAGCAATCTACTTTTTTAAATTTTCTTTATATTGTGTAAAACACTCTTGCCCTTCTCCTTTTATGCTTGAAAAGGAAACCCTAATCTCTCTAACCCTAATCTCTTTAGATGTATGGTCAATATTAGATCTCATCTCATCTTGAGATGTATGGTCAGGATTAAATACTTAAGTTAATTGCAAAATAGAATCACTTAAGTGAATTTAAAAATATAATTAGTTCCCACTTTTCCTAAGTGGTCACTTTACAAATAATGAGAGGAAATTTACTAATAGGAAATCTAAACCTAAGACACAACTTCAAGTGTCATTTATATTCTCCCACTCTTCGTTGTGGGTCCCACTATGCCATATCATCCTTCACATCATCCTCAAAATGTCTTGAATCACTTCTAGCACATTCATACTAAAGTTTGTGCAAGAATTTTTTGTTCAAGCTACCTTTCTCAACAAGAGAAAACCTGAACACCAAAGGTTTTACACAATAATAAATAAAATAATTTATCCACCCTAATTTGCACCTACAGTAAGGGTTATAGAAATTTAGAACATGCTATCAACAAAGAAGAGACCTGAATCTCTAATGGCAAAACTCTGTAAACCTTAGAGCAATTTAAGCAACCTAGCAACTCTATCTGGTCAAAACCTACTTAATTCTATCAGAGAAATTTGTGCCAACCTTAGAAAAATGTAATTAAAAACCATTTAAAAGAAAAATATATTGTCTCCAAAGCACACCAGAATCCCATTCTATAGCATACAAGCTTCTAAAAGGTATAGTGTTTCATTATTTCCCTAAGTAATCTAGAAATAAAATCCGACAGTGTAATTGTTGGAGATTTCACATAGAAGAGTATAAACCATAAAGCATACACCTACGTATCATTTCTACTATTTCTTAGTAAATATTGTCTACATGTTCCTATTGCATTTCCTTAGTAGTTAAAATAAAGAATTACCTCTTTTTGTTTTTCATCCAAGGTCTTTAAGAACTTCTTATATTCTTCAATATATTGAGCCCACTTCTAGGTGCTCACATGTCTTTCTTCTCTATTTCCCCCTCTTCTTTTATTTTGCTTGTTCGTTATGAGAGAAACTAATCATTTTGTTATTTCCAAGACTCCCATTGAAAAGTATTTGCCAATAATAATATTATTATTATTATTCCTCCATTTTAATAATAATAATAGCTTTAATATATATTTAATAATAAATGGAGCCCACCTCCTTTTGCAAGGTTTAAGATATTTGCAATTTGATTTCATCATCAATAATTAACTTAATCCTTTAGAGATTAAATTAAATTTTTTTTCATTTTCTAATGTTAACATCACAACATAACATTAATAAAATATAGGTGGATTGGTAAGTTCTGGCACTTACCAAGAAGACACCTAGGTTCAAACCCTAAGGGCATGCATGTTTACAAAGGTAGTAGTCTGACCTAAATCTGTTGTGTGCACCAGCCTAATTATGGTGGTACCAATCCCGAGTGATCGATGATCCTGTTAATGTTGGGTTATAAAACAACAAGGTGGAATAGGTGTTGTTGGGATTAGCCCCAGTATTTGAACCCTGTTTGGTAGTAGAAAAGGACTATGGATGTAAGCAACTCCCTATGAAGCAAAATATATATACATATAGTAATTAAAATAATTAATTGCTTAATCACTTTCATTATTCTTTCCATGAAATATTAAGAAAGTATAATAATTGATTAAATTATTTACTCAATTAATTTAATCAATAATTAATGTTAATATCAACTTCTAACATTAATTTTTAAGTATGATATTAATAGTACCTCTTTAACTATTAATATTATTTTTATGAAAACACTTATCATACTCATTCAAGCATCAAATATATGCAAAGCTATGATAAGCGTTCATCAACCACATGAATACCAAAAGAAATGTTCATCATCAAACAATTACATTATACCACCTTTTATCCTTGAGTTGAAGGTTTAACGATGACTACCACATCATCACCTATATACTAAGAAAAATTTTATTACCCAAGCAACCTCCCAACCGGTGGTGTAATTTAACCAAGCACACAATTATGAAATGCAACTACTTGAGGGTACTATTTTATCTTGAACTTGTCGATGAGCGTATCACTAGCCATCATTTCTCTTTTTCATCTCTCAATTCTGGTGGTTATCCCATACCAATCCACCCATGAGAGTACCTGATCCTGCAACCATAGTTTTCATCGGTAGTATCATATTCTAGACATAATATAACCAAAGCATAAAATACAGTTAATTACATATCTTTATAACATAAATCAAAATTAAGCATTAGATGTCCATACACCAACACTTAATAAGATATCAAGAATAAGTCCTACCAAGGAGGGTCGTTACAACATGAATGAAGGTTGTCTTGAAATCCTTACTACATTGTCTACTTTTAGGGGGGAAATTTTTGGGATATGAAACTTCAATTTTATTTATTTATAGATATTGGTTTAGACCTATTTTTACCTACAATTCCATCCAATAATTCATCCAATAGATCTCTTAAAATATTTTTTCTTGTTTTGGATGTAGTTTCACTTGGACCTATAAGAAAGTTGGCCAGTTTACTCTAGTGAAATCCTTGACTCATGTATCAAATCAACTTTTAATACTTACAAACAATGTGAAGCATTAAGAATTTATTAACATCAAACAAAGAGTTTGACATGCTAATGATTTAATGAGATACCTTGCAAGGTGTAAAACTTCTTGAAGCAAAAGTCTATGCTTTATTTTTTGTCAACAAAATGAAAAAATTAGCAATGATTTTGGCTTTAATTTTCCACTTTCTAAGGTTTGCATCTATTATGAGTGCTTTCAATTCCTATCTTCAATATTAAATTTATTTAGATATACTCTGATATCCTTATAAATGGACCCTTAGGTTGCTAGGTTTGCTCTATTGTGCAAAGTTAAAGACAACAAGGCTTATTGAGTTCATGGTGACTCTTGAACATTCATATGCTTCTATCCAAATTTGAATATATTCTTAGAGACCTTTTGAATTTACATCTTAAAACATATACTTTACTTGATAACATTATATGGCTTTGAATGATCTTATGTGCTTCTTTTCCTTCATTTCTTTGTAGAAATAAAATATAATATACTACAATATAATTCCATTATAAATATATGGAAAAGGGTATATAATGCAAATAAATTATGTGTGTGTGTGTGGTGTGTTGCACATAACTTATATCTTGCACAACTATTTGCAATACATCATGGTTTGGCCAAGTGACTCACATAGACTGGCATTGACTAGGATCAACCAAGATCGTACTTCCAAGAACAACTCTATTGAAAAGCATCCCTAGTCAACCACACACTTCACCAATGTGGATGCATATTGTTAGTGTACCCAATATGGGTACCCAATAATATAATAGTGTATTGTATAGGTGGCATGAGTTATAAATAACCCAACTATAATTTAAGTTGGCATGAGCCATAAATAATAAAATGTATTATGTAAAATAGCATGGACTAAGAATAACCCAAACTCTATTTATAGGAAATTATATTATAATAATGAGTGGGATAAGGATAGGATTATACCTTTCCCAAAATAGCACTAAAGGATGACTATATAAAGAAAGGACTTAATAATGGTAAAGCATCAAATCCAATCCAATAAACATTATAATAGTCTTTTCTCATGGAGTTGCTCTCATATTGGGAGATATTATAGAGTGGTTCCTTGCTTAAGGAATATCATTGATATTGCCCTTCTTGAAGGGTATTATCATTTTTTGTCTTGTGCAAAAAAAAATTTATGGCTTGGTTTATTTATTATAATTGCATATGATTTTATATTTATGAGAAGCAAAGGTTGTTAACATCAAGAAAAATATCAAATTTAAACTTTTGGTAGAATCATTGTCCCTTTGTCAAAAGCATCACTAGCATCACTATGTTGGGTACAATGCTTTTGATTTCGGTCATTAGATGCCCTTTTGATAAGGTTTTAGCTTGGTTGGTTAATGATGATGTTTATCATATTTGATGAGATAGATTTTATCATATTTGTATGATCAATGTATTCAAATTTAGGTGTCTACACCTATTCAAAGCCTCAACATTCTTTTGATTAGTAGTCTAAAGCAAAATTCTTATAGGTGAGATTCTATAAAGAAGAGGATGTCAATGACCTTTTAGATGCACCTTGAATAAGAAGGATCTAGAAACATAAATTCATTTACTTTTTTTTATGTTGTGTTAATCTCTATTTTAAAGTACCACCACATCTCACTTATTGGTATTAGAGTTGGAGTTTGGATATTGAAGAAGTAAAGAGCTTGAGAATTTGATCATCTTTAACCAACAAATTTAGTTTCAATTTTATGAAGGAAAACTTCATACATTATTGTTGTAGTTGACATGACAAATGTTAATCCTTCACTGCCTCTGCCAAAATTTAAAGGAGAAAAATATAATTATTAGTGTATAGATATGAGAAATTTACAAATTGCCAAATGTGGAGTGTTGTGGAAAAAAGATACAAGAAACCAATACATTGGAGTATTTTATCATCCACAATATATATATGGAGGAAGCACAAAGGAAATATGTCTTACTTTGTATCACATACAAGCAATTGTTGATGTAAGCATTTTTTCAAGAATTATAAGTGTCAAGATTACTAAAGTATCTTGGGGTGCCTTGAAAATTATAGATATTAATAAGACGATATGATAATTTAAGAATGAAATATGATGAGAAAGTAGGATATTATTGCGTAAGAGTGCATGATATTGTGTATAAAATGGGTATCTATAGTGAAGAATCGACATAAGGAGATGTCAAAAAGGTGTTGAGAACATTGACACCAAAGTGAAACAATTGTGCAATGATATTAAAGAAAATAAATATTTGAAGAAGATGAATTTTGATAAATTGGTGGAACCATTTATGTTGCATTTGAAAATAAATTTAAAATTTAAAGAAGAAAACTTAGAGCAACCTTTTGTTTTCAAGGAAAGAGTATCAAACAATAGTGGGGTTAGATCAAGATCCAATTTTTCAAGGACAAATATGGTAGCAACAAAATCAAATTTCTACAAGAGGAAGATATCATGGTAGAAGAGGAGGCTAAAGTGGAAGAAGTGGAGGCATATTTGAGGATAAGATAAATTTTCCATGTCACTATTGTAAAGGGTATGGTCACTATGAAAGATAATGTAGAACACAAGCAAGTAGTGAAGGAGGAAAAAAGGTAAACATTTTATATGAATAAGGTGAGATCTTAAAATATGTTCTTGTCATTTGTTGTGGAAATTTTTTTAACTAAAGAGTGTTTGTACACAGATTATGGTCACTCAAATCATATGATGGGTAATAAAAGTATTGTTGGTAGAGTTGGATGACTCATACAATAGTAGGAAGTAATTTGGAAACAACAAAGCATTGGAGATTGAAGAAAAAGGAACCTTACAAATTAACATAAAATATGGAAAAATATATCCAAAATACTTATTTCATACCAAGCTTGAAGTACGATTGTTGAGTCTAGGAAAGATTCAAGAGAAAAACTACAAAGCAGTGTTTGAGAATGAGAAGTGCATCATCTATGACAAAGAAAATGGGAACTGAATAATGGTTGTTGTACCTATGACAATGAACATAGTATTTAATTGAATATTGAAGGAGAAGAAATCAATTTATATCATACAAATATTGAGAGAAACAACTGGTTATGGCATCAAACGTATGGTCACTTGAATTTTTGAAGCTTGCATTTTTAAGGATAAATTAATGCTCCATGGATTGCCTTATGTAGAAGCAAAAAATGAAGTGTGTGGATGTTGTATAATGGTAAAAAATCCTATAAATATATTTCCAAAAGTAAAAGCATGGCAAGCATCATATCCGTTACAACTAATTCATTAAAAAAAATTGGTCCAATGCAAGCAACAAGTGTTGGTAAATCCTTCTACTTTATTACTTTCATTTGTGATCATACTAGAAAAAATTGGGTATATTTTTTGAAGAATAAAGTGAGGATTTTGAAGCACTCAATAGCTTCAAACCCATAGTAGAAAATGAAAGCAAATATAGAATCAAAATATTAAGTACTAACCATGGTGGTGAGTATTGTTCCAAGAAATTAAATGAATTTTGTATTAAGCATGGGATAAAAAGATAGTTGATGGTATCCTATACACCTCAACAAATGGAGTGGTATAAATAAATAATGGGAAAATCATGGAGATGGAAAGAACCATCGTACTAACAAAATATTTGGGCATTCACTTGATTGAAGAAATTACAACAATATTGTATATCCTTAATAGAAGTATCATAATTGGAATGAATAATATAACTTCTCAAGAGGCATGGTATGGAAAGAAGCCTTTAGTAAGACACTTAATATTGTTTGGTTGTTTGTTTTATATTCATTTTGAACATAAGAAAATAAGTTAGATGCAAAAAGTCATGTATGCATTTTTTTTGTTATTTTAAAGAAGGCAAAGACATTGTTAGAAATATTCTAATTAAAATAATCACATTCACATAAACATTGCAATAAAAATAGAAATTCATTAAGAAAATAATATTGCTATATGAAATACAAATGCATAAATATAATAATATTACAAACACAACATAGAATCACGAGCCTCTTTAACGGGCCAACCTCCTTCAATAATTTCATTCAATATGCAAAAATATACATTTGTTTAAGGACCCTTATCTTTTAAAGATACAATTCATGCAAACCTAATGCTCAAGAGTTGGTTTACATGTAAAGTGTCAGTCGATCTAGAATCTTCTACCAAACAATAATTATAATCTTGATAACAGTTACATGAAAAGGCTCCACTTGTCTAAGTGTCTCAATTACCACATACCTTTACAAAATATTATAAAATATTATTATAATGGGATCCTTGTGTTGGAAATGGTTCATTACATAACAGTATGAGAATTATAAATAATGTTAGGATGGGGTCCTAACATGCCCTTCCCCTTCAAAAATATTTATCCTCAAATATGGAGATGAGAAAGTCATTTTTGTATTCACTTAAGAGACTTCCAAATGGCATCTTCAGGTTGTAATCCACACTATTAAACAAAAACCTCAATGATGATATAATTTCGAAGGATGTGTAATCTCCAATCCAAAATTTGTTAAATCTCGAGCAAGATGGAAGCCTATTCATCTAGTTTTGATAAATCATATTGAATTTGTTCTTTACTACTCACAACATTCTTATAATATGAGACATGAAATACTATATGGAGCTTTGACATAGCTAGAAGTTCTAATTTGTAGGTTGTTGCATCAATTCACTAAAATACCTAGTAGGGCCTATAGTATTTGGCAGCTAGTTTTTGGCATCTATGAAACTGGAGTGATGACTATTTATAGGGGTGTAAACATAGAAAAATTATATCTCCTACTTTAAAGTTGCACTTATAACAATGTTTATTAGCTTGTTTATGCATACAGTTTTGGGCCAATTTTAGATTCATCTTCAGTTGATGAAGGACTGTGGCATGTTGATTGAGTTTAGTGTCAACAGTGTGAACCTTAGAGCTTCTTGGAATGTAGGAGGAGGGTGTTGATGGAGGATGACTATAGACTACTTCAAAAGGGGTAACCTTGATCACGATGTGATATGAAGTATTATACCACCATTAAACCAAGGGAAACCACTTCATCCACTGTGTGGGATGTTCAGAGGTAAAGCAATGAAGGTAGGTCTCGAAGAATTTGTTAACAATTTTTGTTTGGTCATCCATATATAGATGATAGGTTGAACTTATTTTGAGCTAATTTTCTTGTAACTTAAATAATTTCTGCCAAAAATGACTAGTAAAGGTAGGGTCTTTGTTGAACACAATAGATATAGGTATGCCATGAAGTCTAGAAATATTTGTGCTACTACTGAGGTTTTGTAGGGATGGGATAGGGAATAAAATTGATCATACTTGGTAAGAAAATCCACTACCATCATAATAACTAATTTTCCTTTTGACTTAGGTAAACCTTCAATAAAATCCATTGAAATATCTATTCATAATTGTTTTGGAATTGACAAAGGCTAAAGAGTTATAGGGGAATACATTATTTCTCCTTTCATTCTCTAGAACATGTCACATCAAGCCATAAAATTTTGAATATATTTCTTCATTCCCTTATATAATAAAGTATGCTTACTCCTTGCATAAGTCTTTAGAAACCCAGAATGTCCTATGATGGGTGAGGCATGCATTTCCTTCAAGATGAATTCCCATAGTTGTGAAGTTTAAGGAATAACAAGGAAGTCAAGATATCATAAATATTATCCATACCAAGTGTATCTCAAGTATGAGTTAGGCTCTGTGTGAAGTTTGGTGATCAAATTTTACAATCTTAAGTCCTTGATCACATCCTCTCTGAGAGAAGTAATCCATTATGTTATGGGAGAAGAGATAGCATTTAACATATTATGATCCTCAAATTTTTGGGAGAGTGCATTAGCCATGATGTTCTCCTTTCCTTTTTTATATGTGATATCATAATCATAGCCCATTAATTTAGAGACCCACTTTTATTGTTCAGGTGTGGTGACTTGTTGTTCTAGGAATTACTTGAGACTTTGGTGATCTAATTTTATTGAAAAATACCTAATTATATAGGGCCTCCAATGATTAATCGCATGCAAAATAGCTAGCATATCCTTTTCATAAGTATATTTTTCCAAATTATGGCCTAAAAGTGCTTTACTGGTGAAATTCAATGGTCTTCCCTCTTGCATATAGCCCATATGCCATTTCTTGAAACATCACTTTCAATTATAAAAATTTAGAAAAATCAAGCATTACTAACACTAGGGTGGTTATCATGGCATGTTTTAAGTCAAATAAATCCTTATAAGTTTTGTCTGACCAAGTAAAAGAATTCTTTTTCAACATGGTTGTTAAAGAAACTGCTAGTTTTCCATAGTTTTTGATAAATTTGCGATAATACCCTTTTAGTCCCAAAAATTCTTGAAGTCCCTTGAGAGTGAGGCTTTGGCCCATCTTGAACAACTTGAATCTTTCTAGGGTCAAATTTAACTCCATATTGCATGACAATGTGACCCAAATACTCTACTTCTATTATACCAAAAGAATACTTAGACCTCTTGGCATAAATTTTATTCAAAGACAAAAGCTATAGAGTCTAATCCAAATGTATGAGTTGATCCTCCAAAGAGCGACTATAAATCAAAATATCATCAAATAAAACAAGAATAAAGTTGCAAAGGAATAGGCAGAAGACATTATTCATGAGGCTCTAAAATATGGATGGTGCATTTGTTAGGCCAAATGGTATGACCAAAAATTAATAATGGCCCTCATGAGTTCAAAATGTTGTTTTGGAAATATCTTTCTCC
Source organism: Wollemia nobilis (assembly GCA_028583015.1). Classification (NCBI taxonomy): domain Eukaryota; kingdom Viridiplantae; phylum Streptophyta; class Pinopsida; order Araucariales; family Araucariaceae; genus Wollemia; species Wollemia nobilis. The sequence continues at coordinate 3,420,944 of JAQPPZ010017241.1, read as the reverse complement.
TTGAGTATTATCTAATGATAGCCTAAGTGAATATCCAAATTGGAGAAAAATATTGCACCATGTAGCTCATCCAACAATTCATTGACCACTAGGATATAAAAAATTTCCTTAATGGTGAGCTTATTGAGCTCACAAAAATCTATACACAACCGCCATGACCCATCTTTCTTTCTAACCAATAGTACTAGAGAAGAATAAGGATTATTACTAGGTCGAATGACCCTTGTTTATAGTAATTCTTGTACCAATTTCTTAATTTTTGACTTAAATGTATAGAGGTATTGATAAGGTCTAATGTTAGGTGGCATGCTATCGGGTACCAATGGTATTGCATGATCATGGGAATGACATGATGGTAAGTATGTATATTTCATAAAAATTGCATCATGCATAGTTAGAATGATTTGTAAATCTTCTTGGGGCTTGTCTTCGTTTGAATTTTATAATTGAATTGCAAATATTTGAGCCACTATCCCACATGAATATTTTTTTAACAACTTATCCATATAACTTGAGTTGCTAATCTATGGAGATCATGTTGGTGAAGCACGAAGAGTGTAGGACTTACCATTCTGTGCGACCTACATCCATAATTCTACAAAGTTCTAGGATATTATTCCCAAGGTACCTAGCTATTGAGCTTCAAGTACAACATCACATCCTCCTAGTTGAAGAGCAAACATATTAATTTTGATTTGATAGTCCCCTATCTTCAACTTAACATTGTTGCATTTACCCTTACAAGGTAATTTTTTACCATTTGCCACCATAACCTCAAAGGAGTTGCAAGCATATATGTAATTATTTTTTTGCTTTGCTACTCGAGGATCAATAAAACTATGTGTATTGCTTGAATCAATGAGAATTGTAATACCTTTCCCTTTTAAGAATCCTACTACCTTCATCGTCTGAGGGGTAGAAATTCTTGCAAGTACATGGATAGAGATTTTTGGTTGTTTTTCTTGTGTTTCACCCTCATCCTTAAGTTGTTTCTCTAGTGGTTCCACTTCATCAAGTTGTTCACTGCTTACTGATTCCTCTAAATCGAACAAAAACTACTTCTTTTGGGTGCATTTATGCCCTCGTGAATACTTCTCAAAATAATTATAATATAAGCCTTATGTTCGATAAGCATCCATTTATTTAGTAGTCAAATGCTTGGGTAGACTTATTAACAATATTTGGTGTGAACTTGGAAGAAAAAATGGGTTTGGCTAGTGGAAATTTAGATGGTCTCATTTGAGCTAAAATATTTTCTTCTACTAATCTAGCCAATCCTATGGCTTGCATCATAGACTGATGGTTTTTTAAGCATTAATGTTAATGTAAACTCACAAAATAAATTTAATCATATCAAATATAAGATAGCTAAAATATAGTAAGATCAATATAATAATGTAAATATAATAATGTGAGCCAGTTAATATATATATCAAGGCTTATAATATATCAACTAACATTTATTAATAAGAAAAAATATGAATGTAAATAGCTTGAATCATACATGTACAAAGCATGTAGCAAAACTTACAATATTAGTTGCTCAAATGTATGCAATCTTTATTACTCCTATTTCTCTTACAAATGTATCATAAAACTCTATTACAATAACTATACATGCTATGCTCACTATGCTAATTGTGTTCATGATGCTTACTATGCTTGCTATAGATCTCCATGGAGTAATATATAGCCATAGTAGAATGACTCTTTATATACTTGACTATTCCTTTCCTTATGTCAAGTCTCATGAATCTTGACTTCTCTACTTGACACTTGCATACACATGACTCTATCTTGTATGCACACCTAGACATGAATCTTCACTTAGCACACTTTAATCTAAAGACACTTGTGTACATTTACATATAAGACACTTGTGCACATTTACTCACATTACACTTGCATACTTACTTACATGACACTTGTGTATTTAATACATATTATTACATTACATAAAATATTTACTCACACTCTAATCTAATACTTGATCGTAATCTAATATGTACCAAATAATGTAATATTCTCCAACACCCCCTTGTATTACATTATTTTATTATTTAAGACTTTAGTCTTCAATCATGGTCTTCACTCATCAAATTATATTCAATATATAAGTGAGATTTCTTATTGTCCTTACATATTTTTCATCATCCTAAACTTTGGATTCACCCAATGCCTTCAATGGTAGAAAGGTTCCTAATTCTCATTTCCTGCATTTTATCTTTCAGAGCATTCAACAATCTTATCTTGAATAAGATAAGATCTTGAGAAAACCAATTGAATCTAAGGCATATATTCTATTTTTAATTGATCTTGTAGCCTCTGTTATATTTTGATTCTTGATAATACATTTATTATTCTCATTTATACATTTGAACTCAATTGATCTTCCACTTTCAACTAGTTTAGTAACTGAAATGAGATTAGATGTCAACCTTGGAACATACATAACATCTTTCAAAACAAAATTTGATAATGGTGAAATAGGTGTTACACAACCACTTCTATGAATTAGGTACCTCTTATCTTCAACAACTTTCAAATATATATTATCTTTGACTTCCAAGCAATCAAACCATTGTAAATTACTCGTCATATGATGACTAGCACCTGAGTCTATATATGATGCAGGAGCATCCAAAGGTAGCACAACAATCTTGCATCACCAAAAAAACAAAAGAAAAGAAAAATATTCTAAGTGTTTAAAAGTGTTGCGATATTGCGACATACAAGATGTCGCGATATCGTGACATGTTTTGAAAAATATTCTAAGTTTTGAAAAGTGTCGCAATATCGCGACATAAAAGATGTCACGATATCGCGATGTATTTTGAACAAATGCAAGGGCCAAAGAAAGTGTAGCGATATCACGACATAAAAGATGTCGCGATATCACGACGTATTTTGAACAAAGGCAAGGGCCAAAGAAAGTGTTGCAATATCATGACATAAAAGGTGTCGCGATATCGCAACGTGTTTTTACCAAAAGCTAGAGCAAAAGAAAGTGTCGCGATATCGCGACATAAAAGGTGTCGTGATATCGTGACTTGTTTTTACTAAAATCCAGAGCAAAGGAAAGTGTCGCAATATCGTGACATAAAAGGTGTCACGATATCACGACGTGTTTTTACCAAAAGCAGGAGAAAAAGAAAGTGTCACGATATCATGACAAAAAAGGTGTTACGATATCGCGACAGGTTTTAAACAAAAGCCAAGGGCAAGGAAAGTGTCACGATATCACGACACATTGACAAAGAAGGACCAAATCCAAAAAGGTGTCGCGATATCATGACAGGGTGACTAAGGAGAAAAGGTGTCGTGTTTTCGTGACCCAAAGAGGAGAGAGAAGAGCGGGATGAAGAGATGTCATGATTTTGTGACATGTTACTTTTTCATGGACCATTATAGAATGACATTTGACAGTTACCAGAAGTCATTACAGCAGTTCCAAGTCGGTACAGTAGTTCCAGGGGATCGTGGCAGCGGTTATAGAGATCGTGACGAACGGTTGCTGCAACAAGAAACTGATGCTATAAAAGGAGATTGCTCGAAAGATCTCGAGAGGCTGGAAAGACAAAAATTGTGACTTCTTTTGCATTTTTTGTACTTTGTAAAATATTCCATGGTTCAGAACTGTAAATCTTTCCATGCTTCTGAATAAAATTGAGTCTTTTCTTTGTGTTAAAAATTTGACTCTCCATCAAGTGGTATCAAAGCGATAAGATTTTGAGTGTGTAAGCAGAGCACCGAATGTGAGGTAGCTTGCACCAGGATCTAGGGTTAATGGTTGTGAGAAGAAGTGAAGAAGAATGTCATTACAAAGAAATTGTGGTGCTGGTAGAAACGTGGTTCCTGAAGGAGACTTCAGAGCATTACAGAGGCAAGTGTAGGCCCTACAAGAGGAATTACGAAGAGGAGTAGAGCCAAGAGGAGAAGAACAAAGTGATGATGAAGCTTGCGGGGTTGATGACCCGTCAGAAGAAGAAGTAATGAGTTCTATGAAATCTCGCATGATTAAAGCCATCTCTCAAATTGGAAAAAGGTCGAAGTTAGACGTCTCCACATATTTTGGAAATCTAAATCCAGAAGAGCTGATTGATTGGATCAATGATATGGAGTATTTTGAATATGAAGAAGTTGAAGATCCGCATCGGATAAAATTTGCAAGAACAAAGTTGAAAGGCCATGTTGGCATATGGTGGAAAGGAGTGCAACTGGAACAAAATTGATGAGGAAAGGAGAAGATCACCAGATGGGATCGAATGGTCGAAAAGCTAAAGTGGCAGTTTATCCCAGCAGATTATGAATTGGATCTGTTGAGGAAAATGTAGAGTTTAAGACAATCCAGCAAAACTATCAAAGAGTATACCGAGGAGTTCTACAAAATTTTAATTAGAATCGATCATACAGAAGCAAACAAGGAGAGAGTAGCCTGTTACATCAATGGGTTGAGAACCATCATGCAAGAAGAATTGAGTTTGGTTCGAATGAGCACCATTGAAGATGCTTACCAGTTTGCTCTGAATGTGGAAAAGAAACTGAACCAAAGATTTGATAGTAAATAGAGAGGAAGAGGTCGTGGTGGAAGAACTGGTGGCAGAACCAGTGGAGGTAAATATGATGACCAGAAGAAGACTGGTGAAACAAGCAATCACCAGGAACAGAAGGAGGAGAATGCATATCGACCTCGTAATAAAAATAATTATTATCAAAGGGGAAGAGGTAGAGGTGGACACGAATATGGAAGACAAAGATTTTGTGGAACCTACTTCAATTACGAGGAAGAGGGGCATCGATCATATGAGTGTCCCCAACACCAAGAGGCACCGAACAGAAGGCCTGAAGCAAATGCTCAAGCTACAGTCATTGAGGATGGTTTTGAATCTGAGCACTCTGAAGAAGCAAAGCAAGGAGAAGTTATGGTCACATGGAGAACCTTGTTGAACAAAGAGAGGGAACCAGACCAGCAAAAAAGCCTGTTTCACATGAGGTGGAAATGTTCAGGTAAAATTTGTAATATTATTATTGATAATGGTAGTAAAGATAACTTGGTCTCTAAAGATATTGTGACTAAGTTATGACTGGAGAGGAGGCAGCACCCGCATCCATATCGGATTGCGTGGTTACAGAAAGATCATAGGGCATTGGTCAGTGAACAATGCTTGGTCAAGTTTCAAATTGGAAGATACGAGGATGAGGTCCTGTGTGATATTTTGCCTATGGATGCTTGCCATTTGTTGCTGGGAAGACCATGGTAATTTGACAGACATGCGACGCATGATGGGCATACAAATACCTATTCCCTGACAAAATATGGAGTGCGCCACAAATTGAAGCCATTGAAGGAGGTTGAGGAAAAGGTATGCAATAATGCTAGAATTTGTTTAGTAGATGGCAAAAAAATTTGGATGGTCTAAAGAGGGATTCAATGTGTTATGCATTAATTCTTACTATAAAGAGATAAGAAACTATAGACATTCTAGTAGAAGTTGAACATCTGTTAGTAGAATTTCTTGATATTATATCATACAATGTGCCTGAGGGTTTGTCGCCAATGAGGAAGATTAGTCATCAGATTGACTTAATGCCAGGATCTAGCTTACCCAATAAGGCCGCCCATAGAATATCCCCTGTCGAGAATGAAGAATTGAACCACCAGGTTCATGAGTTGTTGAAGAAGGGATTAATGTTACACTTACAGTGACACTGAGAGGGGGGGTGAATCAGTGTGATCTTTTAAAATTTTAAACTGGCAATACTTAATGCAGAAATGAAGCAAATTTAAATCAGATATAACAAGAGAGCATCACACACAACATAGATTTAATGAGGTTCACCAATGTGGCTACTCCTCAAAAATGACTGCTTGGACTACCATCCAAATCCAGCCTTTGCAAAGCAACAACTTTACAACTCATTTACCAGCACCAACTGGAAGGAGCACCAACCCCTCAATTTTTTTGCACCAACAGAAAGGAGCACCAACCCCTTATGCCAAGCTGCAACTTGGACTTCAAAGAAAATAACAAAAAAATACCTTCAACCTTTTGCAAACTGTCTGTTGTTTCTGTACACTCTAGCTTCTGCGCAATTTCTTCGCACCAACAGTTTGCCTCTGCGCAATAGTCCCGTGCACCAACAACTGATCGCCTCTGCTCCTTTGCTCTTTACTGCCCTCAGTTCGCTCTCACTTCACACTTAGATCGACACATCTCGCTCTCTACTCAATGCGGACTTTACTTGCGCAAGTTCGATACACATTCGATACACTCAAACTCGAAAACCGCCCTCCTTTTATAGCATAAATTCATGAGCAAAGATCTAATCTTAGTCGACTGAAAAACCCTAATTTTAGTCAACTGCAAACCCTAGAGATCGTCGGCTACAAAACCCTAATGAATGTCGGCTGCAAAACCCTAATCTTCATCGGCCCAGATTTAACTCTGTCGGCTTCAACCGCCTCTCTGGTTCTGTAGCTTTCTTCGTGAAACTACAACATGTCATGATATCGTGACACCTTTTGTGGCCGTACACCTTCTTTACCCTACTATCACGAAAATGTGACACTTTTGGCCTTTGTCTGCTTTGCCACCGTTCTTGTCATGAAATCGTGACACTTCTAACTTTCGCTGACGTCATCCTCACTCTTGTCACGAAATCGTGACCCTTTTTGCTTCTAGGCCTTCTTCTCCATTTTTGTCATGAAATCATGACATTTCTGGCATCGTATAGTCTCTCTCCTCCTAGAGTCACGAAACCGTGACATGTCACAAAAATGTGACATCTTCATCCTGCTAGCTTCTTCACTGCTGCCTATCATGAAATCGTGACGCTTTCAGCTTTCAGAGGCTTTTCTTGCAACCTGTCATGAAATCGTGACACTTTTTGCCTCTTTGTCCTTTTCTAGGCTTGCACCTGTGAAAACATGACATGTCACGAAATCGCGACACTTTCCCTGCCTTAAGCTCTTTTTTGCCTTTCGCCCGCAAAAACATAACATGTCGCGAAATCGTGATAGTTTTCTTCCTTAGCGCTTTTTCTCCAAACATGTCATGAAATCGTGACAGTTTTCTGCCTTAGCGCTTTTTCTCCAAACATGTCGTGAAATCGCGACAGTTTTTGCCTTAGCGCTTTTTCTCCAAACATGTCACGAAATCGTGATAGTTTTTCCTTAGCGCTTTTTCTCCAAACATGTCATGAAATCGCGACAGTTTTCTTCCTTGCCTTCTCTGCTTCCAACATGTCACGAAATCATGACAGTTTTCCTTGCGCCTTCTCTCTCCTCGGCCATGTCGCGAAATCATGACAATTTTGTTTGCACTTTCTCTCTCCTCTAACATGTCACGAAATCGTGACAGTTTTTCTTGCCTGCTGAATATGTCGCGATATCGCGACACTTTTCTTACTTGTCTTTTTCTTTGAATTTTTGCAAAAAGGCAACTATGGTCTTCTTGGAAACTCACTGTCCATGTTCTGAATAACCTTTGAACTTCTGTCCTCTGCATCTGAATGACTTCTGAACTGCCTATCCACTGCATCATTGGATCTAACTGACTGTGTTGACAACAATGACAAAACTCTTGCAACACCTTGCTCAACAATCTCCCCCTTTGGAATTGTTGGCAACACCTGTGTAAATTCCTGTAACTCTTCTCCCCCTTTGTCAATAATACCAAAGGGCTGCTGCAGACTCCCCCTAAGTCCATACACACAATTCTAGGGCACAATTTGTTGCACTTAGCACAAATTATGATCATGAGCAAAAGAATAGGCAAATACTCAAATGCTCCCCCTGAGAAAGTGATCCCTGTAGCTAGTCACTTCTTGGGAAGTGTGACTACTCCCAATTTGTTTTGAAGGTACTCAAACACTTCCTTGGGCAATGGTTTTGTAAAAATATCTGCTACTTGTTCTGTGGTTGGGACAAAATCCAATTTAACTTCTCCTTCTACAACTTTCTCCTTCAAGAAATGATACCTGATGGCAATGTGTTTTGTCCGTGAGTGCATTACTGGATTCTTGGAGATGTTAATTGCACTGGTGTTATCACACTTAACTGATATTGGTTCACTAAAATTAATACCAAGATCTTTCAAAGTTTGTTTCATCCACAAAACTTGTGTACAACAAGTTGTTGCTGCAATATATTCTGCCTCAGCTGTTGATAAAGAAACTGACTCTTGTTTCTTGTTGTGCCAAGCAACCAACCTGTCACCGAGATAAAAAGCACCTCCACTTGTACTTTTCCTATCATCAACACATCCTGCCCAATCTGCATCTGAATAAGATATAAGGGTGAAGTCTTTACCTTTCGGATACCATAACCCATACTCCATAGTACCCTTGAGATATCTGAGAATCCTTTTTACTGCTGTCACATGAGTCTCTTTGGGACTGGCCTGAAATCTTGCTACCATGCAAACTGCCTGTAGAATATCTGGTCTGGTAGTTGTTAAATAAAGTAAGCTTCCAATCATTGATCTCGTACATGGTTTGATCTACAGGTGGAGATTTGTCATCTTTACTCAACTTGCGACTTGTCACCATAGGAGTGCTAACCGGCTTACAATCCTCCATTGTGAATCTTTTTAGCATCTCTTTCACATATTTGACTTGGGAAATAAATATGCCTTTCTCATTTTGATTAACTTGTAACCCAAGAAAGTAAGACAGTTCACCAATCATAGACATTTCAAATTCTTTCTGCATTTTATTTGCTAAGTCTTTACATGATTCATCTTTGCTGCTGCCAAATATGATATCATCTACATAAACAACTAGAACAATGAGATGCCCATTTTCTGTTTTGACATACAGATTACTGTCCACCATACCTTTCTTAAACCCCTGTTGAGAGAGATAGTTATCTAGCCATGCATACCATGCTCGGGGTGCCTGTTTTAAGCCATATAAAGCTTTCTTTAATTTGCAGACAAGATTGGGATCTTCACCAATTTGGAAACCATCTGGTTGTTCAATGTACACTTCTTCTTCAAGTTTCCCATTTAAGAAAGCTGATTTTACATCCATCTGGTAAACTCTAAAATTCTTATGAACTGCTAAGGCCAGAAACATTCTGATTGCTTCTAATCTGGCCACAGGTGCAAAAGTCTCTTCAAAATCAATGCCTTCAACTTGTGCATACCCTTTACAGACCAATCTCGCTTTATTTCTAACTACCTGTCCGTCTTCATTCAATTTATTTCGAAATATCCATTTGGTGCCGATTACATTCTTATCTACTGGTCTAGGAACTAATTCCCAAGTTCTGTTCTTTTCAATCTGATCTAACTCTTCATTTATTGCCTTCATCCAACTATCATCTTTGCTTGCCTCAGCTATACTTTTGGGCTCAATGCAGGATAAAAGAGAATAATTGCTTACTACTTTCTTTCTTGTCTGAACACCAGCTGTGGGATCTCCAATTATTTGATCTCTGGGATGATTCTTCTGCCAGCTGCCTGTTTTGAATTTCTTGTTTTCTTCCACCTCCGAGTCATCAAATAAGTCATCTGAGTCAAGTGTTGATTTCTTTTCTGTTTCATTTTCCTCATCACCTTCAATGGCTTCTTCATAAATTGGGTAATTTTCTTCATAGTTAACTGTTCTTTCCCTTCCTTCATCAAATTTAACATAAGCACTGTCCACAATTTTCTTGAGTCTCTTGTTGTAGCATTTATAAGCTTTGCTTTTTATCGAATACCCAACAAAGACACCTTCATCTCGCTCTATTTTCAAACTTCCCAAGATTGTCATCGGTGTTTCGATGTAACACTTACAGACCAAAAACTTTGAGATGTTTTGTTGTTGCCTTTCTTCCAAACCACAGCTCATAAGGAGTTTTACTTTCATGAGTTATCAACATGTACCTGTTTTGAATGTATACTGCAGTGTGGAATGCTTCTTTCCAAAATCTGTCTGCTATTTTGTTCTCAGCCAGCATAGTACGTGCCATTTCCTGTACTGTTTTGTTCTTTCTTTCTACTACACCATTCTGCTGGGGAGTTCTAGCTGCTGAATATTGTCTCCTGATCCCATGTTTTTCATAGTATTCTTTAAATTCATCTGAAATGAATTCTCCTCCTCTATCTGATCGTAAGCATTTGATCCTTTTTCCTGTTTCATTCTCAACTAGATGTTTGAAAGATCTGAACATTTCAAAAGCTTCTATTTTATTCTTTAAGAAAAATATCCATGTCATTCTGGAATAATCATCAATACACAGCATAAAGTATTTATCACCATTTATGCTTTGAGTTCTCATCGGTCCACATAAGTCTGTATGTATAAGATCCAGAGGTTTGTTGGTGTAGTACTCTTTTGTTTTGAATGAGGTTCTGGTTTGCTTTCCTTTTTGACACGAAGCACAAATGCTATTTGAAGGTTTTCTAATGGTTGGAATGTCTCTTACCGCCTGATTCGAGCTGATTTTCACTAGATTATCAAAACTAATGTGTCCAAGTCTCTTGTGCCATAGCCAGTTTTCTTCTTCCTATCCAATGAAACAATTACCTTCTAAGGTTTCTGAGAGTGTGTACAGGTTGCCAGATGTCCTTGATCCAGTAGCTATCAATTTTCTGTTGTTTGATTTCCTGACTTCACAACCCTGCTTCTTGAAAACAACTTCATGTCCTTTATCACAGATCTGACTGACACTCAACAGGTTGTGCTTCAAACCATCGACAAACAAAACTTCTTCTGACTTGATCTTCCCATCACTAATTTTAACTGATCCTTTTTCGATTATCTTAGCTCCATCATTATTTCCAAATTTTACAGAACCACCCTCATATTTTTGCAATTTTTCAAACTTCTGTTTATCACCTGTCATATGACTTGAGCATCCACTGTCAAGTATCCATGGTACCCTTTTGCTCTGTGCCTTGAAAGCTGTTTGAACTATTAAGGATTCCTTTTCTTCCCTAAGTTGTTCTTTCTGCTTCCATTCTGATTTGACTGCGATATCGGGTTCTAGTTTGGACTTCCCTTTTTCAATATCTTTTGCATATCTTTCAGAAATTTTTCCATTTTGTCTTGGCCTCTGTGGTTGAAATTTTCTTTTCTGAAGTTGATTTGAAACAGAGGTACTACGACAATTTCTTGCAATATGCCCATAGTTGTGATAGTTAAAACATTCTACTGCATAATTTGTTAGAGGAGCAAAAGCATTTCTACTAATAAAGCTTCTTGGTCCTACAATATACTTGCAGTCTGCAATTTTATGCCCATAACCGTTACATTTGAAACAGAAACCAGAAAAGTAATGATTGAACCTGAAAGATGGTCTTTGCCAGGTTGTAGTAGGAACCATAGATCTTCTTTTTCTTTGATTTGTGACCTTGGTAAAACCATCATTGTCAGTTCTCCTTTCGGGCCTGGCATTACTGCTTTTATTTGCCTGAGTTGTTTTTCTTTCATCAATCTGTTTCTTCTCTTCATTCCTCATAGTTTCTACATTTCTGGCTTTTGGTCCATTTGACGATTCTCCTTCCATGAAGCCTAGACCAAATTTGATGCCAGTAGGTCTTTGGTCACTTAAAATTTTATCCAGCTTCATCGAACTTTCTTCACGCTTTTGATGACAACTGATTTTTCGATCCAGTTCTTGCATCTGCATTCGTAGACTGACATTCTCTTCTTCTAGTTTACAACAGTAATCTATCTTCATGGTTATCTGAACTTCGAGATCCTCAGATATTTTCTTGTATTCCTCTGTCTGTATTTTCAAGCTGGTTATGATGTCATTTGCATCCTCAAGCTTCCTTGAAAGTTTATAATTTTTTCTTTTCTCAGATTTCCATTCTACAAGAGCAGAGACCAGTTCACCTTCTAGATCAACTTCTGCCTCAGGTTTTTCAACACATGCTTTAGAGTTCATTCCTTCTCTCTTCTCTGATTTTTCTACCTCTTCTGATTTTTCTACTTCAAATGCCATGAATAGAGCTTCACCCGTTCCTTCTTCAGAATCCTCACTAGAGCTGTCCTCTGAAGAATTTGTATTCCTGGAGATGAAGCTTTTCTTTTTGAAGTTGCCTTTCCTGAAGTTTGATTTCTTCTTCCAGTCACTTCTTTCTTGGTGCGAAGTTTCCTCACCCTGGTTCTTCTCATTGAGTGGACATTTTGTCGCAAAGTGCCCAATGCCTCCACAGTTAAAGCATTTAAATGGTAGCTTTCCTCTCGTATTTTCCTTTTCCCTTTCTCAGTTTTTTGACAAAATTTGCTTCCATTTCATCTGATACATCCTCTTCTTCAGACTCTTGTTTTGTGTCTTTGCCTTTTAGGGCTTTGAAAGCTGCTTCTCTATCTATGGGATTAGACCTTCCTATTCTCATTTCAAAAGTAGTCAAAGAACCATGCATCTCATCCATACTAAAGCGATTTAGATCTTTAGCTTCTTCTATGGCTGAGACTTTCGAATCAAACCTTGGAGGGAGAGATCTTAATACCTTTTTCATGATCGTAGCATCATCCATATCTTCGTCGAGACCTCTGATTGAATTAGTGATTTCGTTGACTCTTAGCATGAAAGCCTCTATGTTCTCATCATTGTCCATATTTAAGGATTCGAATTGAGCTCGATGTGTTTGAAGCTTGGCCTCCTTGATCCTATCGTCTCCTTCATGAATGTTCTCTAGTTTATCCCATACATCTTTCGTGGATTCACAGTTTATGATTTTGACTAGCTCACTGTCCACTAATCCACACATGATGGCATTTTTTGCTTTCGAATCATTTTCAAATGCCTTTTTATCGGTAGTGTCTATTGGAGCAGTGGCGGGAGCTTTGTAACCATTAACTACTGCACCCCAGATGTCAAAACCCAAAGCACGAAGATATGTCTGCATCCTTATTTTCCAGAAAGCATAGTTAGTTCCATCAAACAATGGTGCTTTGTTTGAGGAGAAACCTTCACCACTTGCCATTGCGTCACTTCCAAGATCACCCTAGCTGATTGAGCCTATTCAGGAACCTTGCTCTGATACCAATTGTTACACTTACAGTGACACTGAGAGGGGGGGTGAATCAGTGTGATCTTTTAAAATTTTAAACTGGCAATACTTAATGCAAAAATGAAGCAAATTTAAATCAGATATAACAAGAGAGCATCACACACAACACAGATTTAATGAGGTTCACCAATGTGGCTACTCCTCAAAAATGACTGCTTGGACTACCATCCAAATCCAGCCTTTGCAAAGCAACAACTTTACAACTCATTTACCAGCACCAACTGGAAGGAGCACCAACCCCTCAATTTTTTTGCACCAACAGAAAGGAGCACCAACCCCTAATTCACCAACACCTACTGGAAGGAGCACCAACCCCTTATGCCAAGCTGCAACTTGGACTTCAAAGAAAATAACAGAAAAATACCTTCAACCTTTTGCAAACTGTCTGTTGTTTCTGTACACTCTGCTGCTTCTACGCAATTTCTTCGCACCAACAGTTTGCCTCTATGCAATAGTCCCACGCACCAACAACTGATCGCCTCTGCTCCTTTGCTCTTTACTTCCCTCAGTTCACTCTCACTTCACACTTAGATCGACACAACTCGCTCTCTGCTCAATGCAGACTTTACTTGCGCAAGTTCGATACACATTCGATACACTCAAACTCAAAAACGCCCTCCTTTTATAGCATAAATTCATGAGCAAAGATCTAATCTTAGTCGGCTAAAAAACCCTAATTTTAGTCAACTGCAAACCCTAGAGATCATCGCCAAAACCCTAATGAATGCTGCAAAACCCTAATCTTCATCGGCCTAGATTTAACTCTGTCGGCTTCAACCGCCTCTCTGGTTCTGTAGCTTTCTTCATGAAACTACAACATGTCACGATATCGCGACACCTTTTGTGGTCGTACGCCTTCTTTACCCTGCTATCACGAAAATGTGACACTTTTGGCCTTTGTCTGCTTTGCCACCGTTCTTGTCATGAAATCGTGACACTTCTAACTTTCGCTGATGTCATCCTCACTCTTGTCATGAAATCATGACCCTTTTTGCTTCTAGGCCTTCTTCTCCATTTTTGTCATGAAATCATGACATTTCTGGCGCCGTACAGTCTCTCTCCTCCTAGAGTCACGAAACCGTGACATGTCATGAAAATGCGACATCTTCATCTTGCTAGCTTCTTCACTGCTGTCTGAAATCGTGACGCTTTCAGCTTTCGGAGGCTTTTCTTGCAACCTGTCATGAAATCGTGACACTTTTTGCCTCTTTGTCCTTTTCTAGGCTTGCACCCATGAAAACATGACATGTCGCGAAATCGTGACACTTTCCCTGCCTTAAGCTCTTTTCTGCCTTTCGCCCGCGAAAACATAACATGTCATGAAATCGCGATAGTTTTCTTCCTTAGCGCTTTTTCTCCAAACATGTCATGAAATCGTGACAGTTTTTTGCCTTAGCGCTTTTTCTCCAAACATGTCACGAAATCGCGATAGTTTTCTGCCTTAGCGCTTTTTCTCCAAACATGTCGCGAAATCACGACAGTTTTCTTCTTTGCCTTCTCTGCTTCCAACATGTCACGAAATCATGACAGTTTTCCTTGTGCCTTCTCTCTCCTCGGCCATGTCGCGAAATCATGACAATTTTGTTTGCACTTTCTCTCTCCTCTAACATGTCGCGAAATCACGACAGTTTTTCTTGCCTGCTGAATATGTCGCGATATCGCGACACTTTTCTTACTTGTCTTTTTCTTTGAATTTTTGCAAAAAGGCAACTATGGTCTTCTTGGAAACTCACTGTCCATGTTCTGAATAACCTTTGAACTTCTGTCCTCTGCATCTGAATGACTTCTGAACTGCCTGTCCACTGCATCATTGGATCTAACTGACTGTGTTGACAACAATGACAAAAATCTTGCAACACCTTGCTCAACAATTAATTCGAGCAAGTTTAAGTCCCTGTGCAGTACCTATCGTACTAGCACCAAAGAAGGGTGGAGAATGGAGAATATGCACTGATTCAAGGGCAATAAACAAAATTACCATTAAGTATCGATTCTCATTACCTCGAATGGACAATATAATGGATTGTTTGAGTGGAGCTAAATACTTCACTAAGATTGATTTAAAGAGTGGATATCACCAGATACGTGTCAGAGAGGGTGACGAGTGGAAGACAGCCTTTAAAACCAAAGAGGGTTTGTATAAGTGGTTAGTTATGCCATTTGGATTGACTAATGCACCCAGTACGTTCATGAGGCTGATGAATGAGGTATTGCGAGACTTCCTAGAAAATTTTGTGATAGTTTATCTGGATGATATTCTAATTTTTAGTAAAAGCTTGGACAAACATTTGATGCATGTTTGGACAATTTTTGAAAAGCTGCGAGAAGAGCAGTTGTTGATAAATTTAAAGAAGTGCAGTTTTGTACAGAAGGATTTGATATACCTGGGATTTGTCATCTCAGAGGAGGGTCTGAAAATGGACCTGAAGAAGGTGAAGGCTATCATTGAATGGCCTACCCCAAGGAATGTAATAGAGGTAAAATCATTTCATGGTCTTGCAAGTTTCTATAGAATATTTATTAGAAACTTTAGCAGTATTTGTGCACCCCTAACAGAAACTATGAGAGGGGACAAGAAAGAATTTAAGTGGACTGCCAAGGCAGGTACCAGTATGGACATATTAAAAAAGAAAGTGACAGAACAACCCATTCTGGCACTTCCAGATTTTAATAAAGTTTTTCAGGTTGACTGTGATGCCAGTGGTAGTGCCATTGGAGCTATATTGAGCCAAGAAGTTAAACCTGTTGCATGCTTTAGTGAAAAATTAAATGATGCTAGAAAGAAATACTCTGTTTATGATCAAGAATTCTATGCTATCATTCAGGCTCTTAAGAAATAGAGACATTATTTGCTAGCCAAGGAATTTGTTTTATATACTGACCATCAAGCTTTGCAGTATATAAATAGTCAAGGTAAACTGAACCAGCGACATTTGAAGTAGGTTGAATTCCTGTAGAGTTATACCTTTGTCCTAAAGCATAGAAGCAAAAAATCTAATAGAGTTGCAGATGCCTTGAGTAGAAGGCATAATTTGTTGATAGAAATGAGAGTGCAAGTTGTTGGGTTTGATGAACTCAAGAGTTTATACCCAACGAATCCAGATTTCGCATAGGCATGGATGGTATGTTTGTCTCCTACTATTGTGGATCACACTAAGTGGTTGGATTTTGTGATCCAATATGGGATGCTATTTTAGAAGAACCAGTTGTGCATTCCTAGGAGTTCCATGAGGGAAAATCTGATCAAAGAGAAACATAGCGGAGGACTAGCAGGACATTTTGGTCGAGATAAGACCATTGCTCTAGTTAGTGAAAATTACTTTTGGCCATAGTTGCATTCGGATGTTACAAAATTTGTGCAGGGTTGTAAAGTGTGCCAGATGGCGAAAGGAGTAAGCCAAAATACAGGAATGTATCAGCCATTGCCTATACCAGAGAGACCATGGGAGGACATCAGTATGGATTTTTTTCTTGGTCTGCCAAGGACACAACATGGAAATGACGCCATTTTTGTTGTGATTGATAGGTTTTCGAAGATGGCCCATTTTATTCCATGTCAGAAGACAAGTGATGATGTTCATATTGTAGGCTTGTTTTTCAAGGAGGTCATATGCCTTCATGGTCTACCCCAAAGCATTGTATCGGACAGAGATACCAAATTTGTGGGTTATTTCTAGAGAACTCAATGGAAGAAGTTGAAAATAGAATTGAAGTTTAGTTCTGCGTACCACCCGTAGACTGATGGATAGAAAAAAGTAGTCAACAGAAGTTTGGGTAATCTTCTATGATGTCTAGTAGGTGATAAACCCAAGGGTGGGATCTGATTTTACCACAGGCAAAATTTGCTTACAATAATTTTGTCAATCAAAGTACTGGTAAATCCCCATTCCAGATAGTGTATGGGAACAGCCCATGAAATGCTTCTGAGTTGAGGCAGATGGATAAAGGAGAAAAGTGCAGTGCTGAAGCTGAAGACTTTGTAGCGCATATTAAGAATTTACATGAAGAGGTCCAGC
The DNA here is from genome assembly GCA_028583015.1 of Wollemia nobilis. Taxonomy (NCBI): domain Eukaryota; kingdom Viridiplantae; phylum Streptophyta; class Pinopsida; order Araucariales; family Araucariaceae; genus Wollemia; species Wollemia nobilis. Next base: position 3,403,915 of record JAQPPZ010017241.1, on the reverse strand, counting down.
AACATATCAGTAAAATGAATGCTTAGTACAAATCCATAGTTGATCAGAAGAGGCGTTTCAAGGAATTCCAGATAGGAGATGAAGTCATGGTTCATTTGCGCAAGGAATGGTTTTCTAGAAAAACCTACAACAAGCTGAAGATGAAGAGGTTTGGACCATGCAAAATCATAAGTAAACGAGATTCTGGAAATGCCTATGAAGTAGATCTACCAAGTGAGCTGAATATTTCACCTATTTTCAATATTTCAGACTTGGTCGAATATCATGAAAGAAGTAGCAGTGAGACACCAAGTCCGTATTTATGGAATATTCCAGCGTCTACTAAAAGCCAAAGAGGAAATCAAAGACATACTCGACACTCGCAAAGGCAGAAGTACCCAAAACAGACAATATTTTGAGTATTTGGTCAAGTGGAAGGGCCGACCTGTCAAAGATGCAACTTGGTTGTCTAGAACAGAGGTTGATCGCTTGGGTTTTCCTCTGACCATCCAGAAGTGAAGATCACTTCTCAATATACCCCGGGTGTCTGATGCAGGAGCATCCAAAGGCAGCATAGCAATCTTGCATCACCAAAAAATAAAAGAAAAGAAAAATATTCTAAGTGTTTAAAAGTTTCACGATATCACGACATACAAGATGTCACGATATCGCGACATGTTTTGAAAAATATTCTAAGTGCTGAAAAGTGTCACGATATCGCGACATAAAAGATGTCATGATATCGTGACGTATTTTGAACAAAGGTAAAGGCCAAAGAAAGTGTCGCGATACCACGAAATAAAATATGCCATGATATCGCGACGTATTTTGAATAAAGGCAAGGGCCAAATAAAGTGTCGCGATATCACGACATAAAAGGTGTCACGATATCGTGACATGTTTTTACCAAAAGCCGGAGCAAAAGAAAGTGTCGCGATATCGCGACTTGTTTTTACCAAAAGCCGGAGCAAAGGAAAGTGTCACAATATTGTGACATAAGAGGTGTCGTGATATCATGACGTGTTTTTACCAAAAGCAAGAGTAAAAGAAAGTGTCACGATATCGCGACATAAAATGTGTCGCGATATCGCGACAAGTTTTAAACAAAAGCCAAGGGCAAGGAAAGTGTCACGATATCACGACACATTGACAAAGGACCAAAGCCAAAAAGGTGTCGTGATATCGTGATAGGGTGACTAAGGAGAAAAGGTGTCATGTTTTTACGACCCGAAGAGGAGAGAGAAGAGTGGGATGAAGAGATGTCACGATTTTGTGACATGTTACTTTTTCATGGACCATTACAGAACAACATTTGACAGTTACCAGAAGTCATTATAGTAGTTCCAAAAGTCGGTACAGTAGTTCCAGGGGATCGTGGCAGCGGTTACAGATATCATGACGAACGGTTTCTGCAATGAGAAACTGACGCTATAAAATGAGATTGCTTGGAAGATCTCGGGAGGCTGGAAAGACGAAGACTGCGACTTCTTTTGCATTTTCTATACTTTGTAAAATCTTCCATGGTTCGGAACTGTAAATCTTTCCATGCTTCTGAATAAAATTGAGTCTTTTCTTTGTGTTAAAAATTTGGCTCTCCATCAATATACCAAAGATATTTTTCTATTTTAATCACTTGATTGGATTTACTTGAAACTATTTTGCATTGTTGATAATATTTTTGAGAAATATAATATTGCTTACTTGATGTACCTTATTCCTGAAATTTTCCTTTTGAAGAATATTGTTTTATATTTTGATAATGTCTTCTACATTGAAAATTCCCTCTTGATAACTTATCCATTTAATGTATCCTCTTTTAACTCCCTAAAATTTAAATAAATCAAATTTTCTAATTTTAAATCCTATGAAGTAGAAGTCCTTATGTCTCCCAACTATTAGAAACTAGAAAATATAAATTTTGCAATTTTAAAATCCTAATTTTGATATTGTAAACCTTTTCTCTCCCAACTTAATTAATTTTCAAAAATTCACTAATCAAACCAAATTAAAAAATTATCTAAGAAATCAAAAACTTATGAGTAAATCCTTATAACTCCTACTTATCTCTCCACTAACTAAATAATCAATTAAATAACTATTATGAAAACTTATCTCTCCATTAACTAAGTAAATTGAATATAATCCTTCAACTTAATAACTTTAATTAAAACTTATTTCTCCTTAAGTCTTAATAACTGAAAAATATTTTTTTATCAAGTGGCATTAGCTCAACCGGTTAGATTCCTCAACATTTCAAGGAGAAGACCCAAGTTCGAATCTTTCCAAACTATACATGGATAATATCCAAGCTTTGTTGTAATACCACTATCTGGTGGTGATTTAATATGGGTGGGACCGTTTTAATCCCATATAACCCATTAAAAACAAAATAACTAAAATATATTTCATTAAACCTTATTGCTTCAAAAAATTAAACTTTGCAAACCCTAATTCAAATTTCAAATTTACCTCCTCTTTCATGCTTGTGCCTTTTTCTCATCATGTATTGGATTGCATTGAATACCTTTGAAAGTACCTACATAACCACTTTTAAATTGCATGCTTCATTGCTATGTGGCTCAAAACACTTTCTACCTTCCAATGTTTGCTCTTATAAAGTCGCATGCTTTCATACTATATGACTTGAAAAACTTATTTCCTTCTGAAAGTTTAGTTCCAAATGTCTGCTCTTATGGTTGGAAGAAAATATCTCTAGCAATAGATGTTGCATATCAATACAACATTTAATCTTTCATCAATGTCTTATTCCTCGTGTCAAGTGTTTTCTAACGCTCAAATTCAAATTACTATCATTTTATTTCTTAAGTGTCTCTTTTACTTTTCACCTTGCTACCTATTGACTATCTGCTAGTAGTCCATGGGTGATGTTTAGAGTCTCTTTTGACTTGGTTGGATATGCACCTCTCTTGCACTCTCCTCTGGTAGTAATGGTTGGATGCTTCTTTACGTCTCTCCTCTAGTAGTAGTGGTTGAATGCTACTCTACATCAGCTCAAATGGTTATATTAGCACTGTAGAGTTTTGCTCTCCATACCTACTCCTTGTCTTTGATGGCAACACATTTAGCTGCTACTCTTTTCCACTTCTCTATTTTATGTAGGTAGCATTGTTCTGATGTTGTCACAAAATTTTGGTAGCATGTCCAAGTGCCTTTCCAATAATTATCTTTGGGATGCAATAGTAGCACGTCCGAATATTTTTTTGGGCTAAGTTTTGCTTTATCTCTTTTTGTTTTTTAATGCTTGTCTTAGCACCTTACTAGCTACCTTCTATATCACCTTGTTATCTTTCTTCTAATATTTTTTGCTAGTGTTTTTCTAAATTGCCTTTATATCCCTTCTAAGCACCATGTTAGTGCTATCTTAAGTTGTCTTGATATCTCTTCTATGTGCCTTGTTAGTGCTCTACTAAGTTACCTTGTTATATCTCTTCTATGTGCCTTGTTAGCACTCTACTATACAACCTTTTTATATTTCTTCTAAGCGTCTTGTTAGCGCTCTTCTACACAACCTTGTTATATTTCTTCTAAGTGCCCTGTTAGCACTCTTCTAAGTTGTTTTGTAAGATCTCTAGATCTTATGCACTTCCATGAATGCTAGTGTTGAAGTCTTAACAAATTTTCATTATCTAATAGCTCTATTGTGTTATCCTCTTAGATCACCGTCTTCATAATATTCTATAGTAGTTGTTTTAATGTTGGCATATTTTATTTCTTTTTTTGAGACAATAGTGCTACTTTATATCTATCATAATGAGCCTTTCTATTTTATCGTAGGCTTATTATACAGGCCTCTTTTCTATTTTTTATAAGGACATTTCTTATTCGGACCTCTTTTTCTCAAAGGGTCTCCTCCTTGACCTCTTGGGTCTATATCTTTTATATTAGTTTCTTCAGCCAATGTCAAGGTCAATATGATTTGTATCTTCAATATCTCTAAAAACTTCCTTTATCAAGGCCTCTCTTCAAGACCTCTATTTTAATATCAATTTCCAAGTTTATCTTCAAGACCTGAATCAATAATAGTTTGCAACTTAAGTCAATATTTTCTTTATGAAAGTGTTCTAATTTCTTCTTGCACTAGAAGATGAAATTTTTCTCTATCTATTGTAGGAAGCTTCTCACTCTTCTAACAACCAATCTCTATTGCAAAAATATCTTAGATCACACCTAAGAACTCCAATAATTTCAAGGTAACTCAAATTTCCTTGATGCTTCAACCAAAATCAAGATGACTTGATTGTACTAAATCCTTCAACTTTCTTCTATGTTGATAGAAATCAATGTCAAAGATTATCCAAGTTCCTGAGATCTTTGTATCTCTGAAATCAATATCAGGGTTAGTTATTTCCCTATAATGATCAACTATCTTAAATTTAATTCACCTCAATATAAATGTTTTCTCTTCACTAGTTAGTCTTCGACTATGATATGACTCTAGTTTTTGCTTACTTTTGATCTTACAATAGAGTTCAGGTCTAACTCCCTTTTTTTTGGGGGGGGATAAATTTATTTAGAATCTAAAAAAATACATTCCACAAGTATTTCCAAGTGATCCAAGCCACCACATCATACAAAATACAATAAATCCACCAAGGAAATCCATTGATCATTCTGAAAACAACTTCAACAGGACATAAGAACCCATGACAATCGAGTTCCTCCACCTTAAAATTATTTTTCTTGCTCCTCATGAATTAACTAATTAAGGAGTCTATATTCCTCCTGATCAATATCATTCCAACTATCAGCTTTCCAATAATGGAATCCTTCAAAATCCCACTTTGCCAAACAATCAGCCACTCTATTTCATTCTCTTGGGATATGAATAAAAGAAATTTCAACAAAATTCCTAGCCAAGATCAAAATGTGTTTCACTATTCTAGCCATAAACCAGAAAGCATCCTAAAAATGATTGTTGTTCAGAAGAGACACCACTATCATGGAATAAAATTCACAAATAACCCTTATCCATCCCAAATAAAAAGTTATTTCCAACGCATGAAGAATTGTCAATGCTTCCATATGATTATTCAAATGAATTCCCTTGTACACAGAGAAAAAGAGGTGGACCACACCCTCACTATCATGACCAATTCCTCCTATACCAACATTACCTGGGTTACCCCTGGAAGAACCATTCGTGTTTATTTTGATAACACCCCTAGGTGGGGACTCCACTTCCCAGATCTATTGACCTTCAATGAACCAATCCCCTTAACATGGCCTCTGTTTGTAGTTGGTGATGATAAATAAATCTCCAATTTGTTGATAATATGCCAGTCAAAGGAAGTAAGAGGAGAAATTAGAACACACTTGGCCTCAATAGTCTCCTTAACCATCCTTTTGACTCTAAGCCATACCTGTAAGGCTCCAAGTTGACATCCCTAAAAAAATATTTGGTTGCATTCCAACCAAATCTACCAAAAAATATGAAGGAAGGACCCAAATCCCACGTAGTTTGAAGACATGAAGTAGAAGCATGGGGTCTACCCAAGCTTTTCTAAAACTCAAAAATAGAAGTAGCATGGATGATGGGCCTTTTCCAGATCTACCACCACAAGTTCCAAACCTCCAAGGAATATGAGCATTGGAAGAAAATATGGGAAAATGGTTTCCTCATTCTTTCCATAAAGAAAACATAGTGAAGGATCCTAAAAACCTCTTTACTGAATATTATCCCAAGTTGAATATTTCTTCTCACACAGAAGCCAAATAAAAAATTACATTTGGGTCAACCAAACTTATTTTAAATCTTCTTCCACCAAGGGGACACAATCTCTTCTCTTCTCTACGTAATAAGGGTTTTATAACCCAGGGCAATGATGTATTTCCCTTTCTAATTAATGTCCCAAGCAAGAATATTAGAGTCTTCAATAGAACAACATGATATCTTAGTCAAAATAGAAGCCAAAGTGTCATGATCCTCATGATAGCCACCCTCTGGCTAGCCCTGCGAATCCCACCAACAATAAGTAAAAGAACTACCAAGAGTACTTTGTCACTTGAAGTTACCCACCTTAGACCAATTCGCATCAAAAAAAATATCCCAAAGAATACGAAGGTGGGAGAAATAAGAAAGGATAGGAGGATGATTATTCCAATGATATTCCCAAAATAAGGTATTGTTTCCCTTATTAACAATCCAAAATAGATCCTAATTAATAAGCATGGCACCTTTTTTTAGAGTGTCCCAAACAATGGAACCTTTCCCCCTTAGCTCCAATCTCAGAATCTCATCAGCCAAAGCACCACCAAAATATTTGAGGCTAAGAATTTTAGCCCAAAGTTGATTAGGATTACTGCACCACCTCCAATAAATTTTAGCAACCAAAGTGAGACTATTCAAATCAGATTACCTCAAACTAAGACCCCCATATATTTAGGGCAACACACAGTATCCCAAATGACCAGGCTCTATTTATTATAGTCTAGGTTTCTTGCCCATAAAAATTTTCTATAAAGAGAATCAAATTCTTTGAGAAAGCACTTAGGAGCAACCAAGATAGAAAACCTATAAATAGGTAAAGCATGAAGGATAAACTTCAAAAGTGTTAATCTACTAGCAAAGGATAGTCACCGAGAATTCCAATGATTAACCCTTGATAGAAATATATCTAAAATACTTTTCCAGTAAGAAATTCCAAGATTTTTAGAAGAAATAGGAATCCCTAGAAACTCCACTGGAAAATAGCCCACCTAAAAATATAGAATATTAGCAATCCTATGGTGAATCTGACCATCCGTATTGAATAAGAAGATATTTGATTTCTCTTCAGTAATAAATTGACCAGAGGCAGATAAGTAAATATCTAAATTCTTCCTAAAATTCACTACTTCCTTAATTTTTTCCCTCCTCATTAGATCAGTATCATCGATAAACTAAATATGAGACTGGGATAAAGAATTCTCTGCCCAATACCATCCTTGGATAGCACCATGATTCTAAAAACTCTTGAGAAGTCTGCCCAAACCTTCATCCATAAGGATGAAAATATAGGGAGACAAGGGATCTCCTTGATGAATCCCCCTAGAGGCCGAGAAGAAAGCGAACGGTAAACCATTGATTAAAACTGCAAAGGGGGTCAAAGTCACACAACTTATGATCCATTCAATCCAATTATACAAGAATCCAAAAGCTTGAAGTATGTTCTGCAAAAAAGGCCAGCTAACCCTATCATAAGCCTTGGATATATCAAACTTAATGAACATATCATTTTCCTTAGAGATATCCATAGAGTGAATAGCTTTAGCAGCAACCACCGCACCATACAAAATCTGATGACCCTTAACAAACTCACCTTGCTCAGGGAAAATAAGAAAACCAAGAACTTTCTTCAGCCGATCTACAATAATCTTGGTAATAATTTTGTAATATTGCATAGGGAAATAGGATGGAAAGACCCCAAAAAGCTAGCATTTTTGGATTTGGTAATAAGAGCAAGGAATATTGAATTAATAGCTTTAAGCATTTGCTTATTGACTTGGGATTCCTGAACAACTTTTAGCAGATCAAAAGATGACACTTCCCAAAATTCTTAGAAAATTTCTATAGGGAAACCATCGAGTCCAAGTGCTTTACCTTTTTCATTTGAAAAACCACCGCTTTAATTTCCTCCATCGATACGACATCCATTAGCATATTATTCATATCATTAGAGACCATCCTAGAAATACAATCTAAAATAAGCCTCATATTAACAACATCATGAGGACCCTACTCAGAGAAAAGAGAGGAGAAGAACCTGATTGCTTCATTAGAGATATCTTCAAAGGATGAGAGAGTTTCCCCCTGATAAGAAGTAAGTGAGACTATAGCATTACCATTCTTGTGGTCTTTAACCAAATTGTGAAAAAAATAGGTGTTTCCATCCCCTTTCAACAACCAGTCAATCCGAGATTTTTGCTTTCAAAAAATCTCCTCACGAAGCTCCCATTCAGCAAGCTGATTAGAAAGAAAATCTTCTATTTCCAATGGATCCTTTATCAATCCTTCATATTTAATTTGAAAAGTGATCTCTTCTAGGCTATCTTGTAGTTGCTTTTTTTTTTAATATTTCCAAAATAAAATATGTTCCATTGCCTGAGTTTGAATTTGACAAACTGGAGGCTTTTGAAAAAAGTAAACATAGCAGTGCCAAATTTGGTTTTCCCTTCAACCCACCACCTCTCCACATCTTCATACAAATCATTATCCCTGAGCCACATAAGTTGAAATTTTAAAGGTGGATTTCTTGGCAATGAGAATATTAAGGACTGAAAGAGAATGGGATAATGATCAGAGCCCCTCTAGCCTATAACCTTTGATAACAAATTCTAGCTATCATCAAATCAACTATCTAAAGTAAGGAACCAATCAAATATTTCAAAAATAAAATATGTTTCACATCTTCTATTAGTCCAAGTAAACAACCCATACTGAGGCTTCACATCAACAAGATTAAGGAAAGAAATATTTTCCCGCATCAAAGTAGAAGAAGGACCCACACACTCCACACCACCATTCTTATCCTTTAGGGACATGATAGAATTAAAATTCCTAGCCACAATCCAATTAGAATTGGGAGCAAGAGATCAAATGAATCTAAGATGATTCCATAAGTGTATTTACCTAATAAATCACTGGGGGTATACACATTAGATAGAATAATAGAATATCTAGATGAAAAGCAGGTAGCAACCATAGAGAGACAGTTCCTACTACCCACCCACCAAGAGGGAGTTAAGCTTTGTGGATCCCACAAACACGCAACACTACCTACCGAACCTTGGGCTCCAATAGCAAGACAATGACCACCTTTCCATATCTTAGAAGCAATTCTAACCATATCTTCACAAGATATTTTTTTTCCTGGATGAAAACAATATCAGGTCTATGATCTCTGATCAAATTCTAAGCAGCTTTTTATCTAGGGATGCTACCCAAATCCCTAACATTCAAAGAGATCACTTTCATTTTTTGGGAATAGAGAAGTGAGAATCTAATGTCTTAACAACACCAGACTCAACTAAGGATTCCCCTATCAATTTCACTTTTTCTTGTCCTTATTTCTTCTTGCTTTTACCACCTTCTCCATCCCACCTTTTTTGATAGTTTTTGGGTGAATACCTAGTACAGAAGAAACTTTATTTTTCCATTCCTCTCAGACAATCCTGTCTTGGGAGGGTTCAAACCTAGTCTCATCCTCATTTCTCTCAATCAAGTTTTTAGCCAAAGAGGAATGATCAAGAACTTTATCAAGACAATATGACATATCTTTGGACTTATCTTCATTTCCTACAAGAGTTTTACTAGGCAACACCCCTTCCTTATCAGAAGTTTGTATTTAAAATAAGGATTTAGGAAAGAACAAGTGCCCAGCTCTTGAATACAAGCATCCATATCACATTCATTCTAGACTTGCACCTCAACATGCGACTCCTCAAAAGTCTCAAGCACATCAAATTTGTTACTAGAACCTCCCTTCCCAACACCTTTATTGTGATAAACAAAAGGCCTATATCTTGAACAATACTTGACAGGAATAAATACATTAGAATCGGACATATCATTAACCATAGGAGATTTTCTTTTTGCCTTTGTAGATGCATATTGAAATTCAGATGAAGAGGATGAAGGCTGATAATTCACTTTCTTACAGTTTCTCTGAAGATACCCATATTCGTGGCATATATAGTATTGAAATGGGAGAGCTTCATAATATAATTATTAGACCCAAGACATGTTTCCTAGTTTAATCTCCAATGATTCATGTAGTGGATAATTTAGATCTACTTCAATACAGAGCCATGCAAAAGAAGCAAATTTTCTATCCAAATTTTGGTGAGATAGATCAATCGATTTCCTAATAATATTTGCAATAAAATTAAGAATATTCGACCTCCAATATTCCATAGGAAGTCATGGAAAACAAACCCACACAGGAATCCTAGAATGCCTCTCCTCCATCGGATAAAATCCTAAATGCTAGGGTTTGATAAATAATCCATACTGATTATGAAATTAAGGACCCCCTATAACACTTTACTATGATCTACCATACGGGAGAACACCACAATAAAATACCCATTAGCTACAAGAATAATATCCAGATCACCTTCAGGGCTCCAATTTCTCCTAACCCAATTTTCTAAAAAATGCATAGAAATTCTAAGACCCATGAATTTTCAGATGAGTGCATGCTTAGACAAATATATAACATCATCCGCAATAGAATCATGACTGATAACCAAGACAGGATGATCTTTACTTTTCTCCAAGCATCCATTATTCTTCAACTTCGAAGTCAAAGAGGAATTAGAAATAGGATCAAGGGTTGCATGTAGCAAAAAATTCATGGCATTTGCATGATCATAAAAAGAGGCATCCTTATTCAAAATAGCATCCTTAAAAGACAAATATCGAGGGTCACCAAGATCCCCCAAAGCTACCAGATCTAAAGCCAAACTACAATACACCTTTCACCAACCAAAATGTTGGTTTTCAAAAAAAATTCAGCACCGACTTGAAACCTTAGATGTTGCTCCCATTTAAACCATCTTCAGGTCTAACTCCCTTTAAAGTAGATAACTCTAAACCAATTTTTTCAAGGTTGAAAAAATCAATGCTATATGCAGTTAAATTTAACCTATGCAAGAAATTACTCGCATTAGATCTAATACCGTTGATGGCTTTTGAAGCCTTAATGTTAATGTAAACTCATAGGATAAAATTTCATAGGATCAAATTTAAGATAGTCACAATATAGTAAGATCATAATGATGTAAATAGAATAATATGAGCCAACTAATATGTATATCAAGGCTTATAATGTATCAACTGACATTCATTAATAAGCATAAATATGAATGTAAATAGCCTAAATCATACATGTACAAAGCATGTACTAAAACTTACAATATTAGTTGCTCAGATGTATGCAATCTTTATTACTCCTTTTTCTCTTACATATATCAGAAAACTCTATTACAATAACTATACTTGTTATGTCACTATGCTTGCTATATATCTCCATGGAGTAATATATAGCCATAGTAGAATGAATCTTTGTATAATTGATATTCATTTCCTTATGCCAAGTCTCATGAATCTTGGATTCCCTAATTGACACTTGCATACACATGAATCTATCTTATATGCACACCTAGACATGACTCTTCACTTAGAACACTCTAATATAAAAACACTTGCACATATTGGAGAATATTACATTATTTGGTACATGCTAATGTACCCTCATGGTACAATCTTGTAAATATTAGATTAAGGTTGTGTCCTATATTAGAGTGTGAGTAAATATTTTATGTAATGTAATAATGTGTAGGAAATACACAAGTGTCATGTAAATGAGTGTGTAAGTGTTATGTGTGTAGATGTGCACAAGTGTCTCATATATAAGTGTGCACATGTGTTCTTATATTAATAAGTGTTATTTCTAAGTGTGCATACAAGATAGTTTCATGTGTATGCAAGTGTCAAATAGAGAAGCCAAGATTCATGAGACTTGGCATAAGGAAAGGAAGAGTCAAGTAACCCAAGATTCATCCTACAATGGCTATATATTACTCCATAGAGAGGCATAGAGAGACATCTTCTATATCACTGATATAGCCTACATTGCATACATAGCCTATAGTGTCTACATTTTTTTAAAGCAAACAATCCCTTGTGCGGCCACCTTGGCCTAAGAGACCACAAAAAGGGGGTTCTACACCATCAAATTCACTCGGGATTCATGTCTGGCCCTACCCACACCAACATTATCAATTGTATTTTGGGTACCCAATTCAACTTTTTGGTAGGGTGGAGATTCGAACCTTGGACCTCCCTTGGAGTATTGCCCTCTCATCTCCAACTCACCTACAACACCTAGGTGCCTACAGTGTCTACATAGTGAGCATAGAAAGCATTGTTATTGTATGAGAGTTTTATGATACATTTGTAAGAGGAGTAATAAATATTACATACATTTGAGCAACTAATATTGTAAGTTGTGCTACATGCTTTGTACATGTATGATTCAGGCTATTACATTCATATTGTTGTTTATTAATGAATGTTAGTTGATATATTATAAGCCTTGATTTACATATTAGTTGGCTCATATTATTTTGTTTACATTATTATATTGATCTTATTATATTGTGGCTATCATATATTTGATCCTATAATATTTATCCTATGAGTTTACATTAATATTAAGGCTTCAAAATCCATAAGTGGTATTAGAGCTAAAACAAGTAGTTACTTGCGCAAGTTGATTTAGTTAGCTACATAATTGAGTTTTGTCTAGAGTGACAAAATAAGCTAGGATATTTCCATAATTGCAGAATAGCTAGTGAATACTAGGACTTAGGGTATTTCCACTAGGTTGAAGGATAACCAGTGAAGACAAGAACTCATATTTGGGTAAATCAACTTGAAGACAATTGATTATTCAGGAAAATAGCCAACCTTGATATTGATAGGAAAGTTTTAGGTATAGAAATCCCTTGATATTGATATTCTATAAAAGAAGAAGAATAAGTATTGATTGATAGAGGCAAAACCAACTCAAGAGAAATTTGGTTATCTAGGAAAGAGTCATCTTGACAATGATAAAGGATTTTAGGGACTTAGAAAAATTCCTGACTACTAATTTCTATCAACATTCAGAACAAGATGAAATAAGTTGGTACAATCAAGTTATATTGTTTGGATAATCAATAAAGTTTATAGTCACCTTGACATAGAATCCTTACTACAGTAGAGATTGATCTTCATAAGTGATAAGCTTTCTACAATAGATAGAGAAGACTTTCATCTTCAAGTGCAAGAGAAGGTAGAAAGCTTTCATCAAGAAGGGATTGATTTAAGTTGTAGAATATTATAGATTCAGGTCTTGAAGATAGACCTTGATAGAGAAGGATTTAGGTCTTGAAGATAGACCTTGACATAGAAAATGATTCAGGTCTTGAAGATAGACCTTGACAATTGGCTTGACATTGGCAGCCATATAAAAGTTTTAGTAAATCAAAGATAGATAATATTTCAGGTCATATAGACCTTGACAATTGGTCCAAGAGAGAGGCAAATATTAGAGAATTGAGACCCTTTAAAAAAGGCCTATAGTAAATATCTATGGCTCATATTAGTGAAAAGATAAGATACCATATATAATATATAAGCCCTATATTACAAGAAAGAAATGAGGCTTGAATATATGATATGTAGTTTGTAGAGAAACAACAAAAGAGGCTAGAAGTGAATATTAAAGAAAAATATCCTTCAAGGAAAAGAAGTTGAGTTATAGAGGATTACCTAAAGGACAATAATATAAGAGAAATAAGGCCCAAGAAATTAAAATCCTGATATATATATTGTAACAAGCAGCATTAAAGCCATCTAAGAGAGAAGACAAAATTCCAGAGAAGAAGGCAGAAGGTAGAATATAATATAAGAGACATGAGAAGGAAAATATACAAAATATGAAGGCATAAATCATATGAGAAAAAATACTTGTATATTCAAAGAAATAAGGTCAGAGAACAAAAGAAAATAAGACTCGAGAATCAAATAAAGAAGGTCCAAAGAAGATAGTGGAAGAAGACTTACAAAGGAATGCTCTAGAAAAAACCTAATATTCATGGTAGTTAGAAAAGCAGGGTAGTATTTAACAAATAGATGGCAGAATATTAGGTTGTAGCCATTCAAAGAAAGTCCTTTGGATAATAAAATTAAATAAGCAACTATAGCCATCAAGGAAGAATGAAAGTATTGCACCTACATTGAAGAATAAGTGTCTATGTCTGTATTACTCTAAAAGAAGGTATCTAAAGATTGTAGAGAGTTGTTTTTTAATGTTGTTTAAGTTTAAATTTTGAGAAGCAGAGGAACTCTTAGGTTGAAGCAACAAATATCGAATGCTAAGGAATGCCTGAACCTGCACCTGAAAAGGAGACATAGAGATTAATGGTCAATGCAATATAGTAGTTTAAAATAATAAGAAAGTCCATTGCATCTATTTCAAGAAAAAGGAATGCATAGGCAAGTGAAGCATCAACTAATAGTGAGCAAGCAAGTTCTAAAGAGGCAACAAGTGAAGCATCAACAAGCCAACTCAGAAGAAGTGCCCAAGACAACTAAGGAGAAGCATTCAAGCAAACTCAAAAACCAAAAGTGCTCAATATAGAACAATACTCAGAAGCACTCAAAACATCAATCGATGGTATAGCACCAAAAAAAGCATCTTATAACTCGATGTGCTAGAAAAATGCCACCAAAATATAACTTAGAACACGAAAAGGCCATTCAAAATGCAGTCTAGAATTTGAAATGCAAATAGACATTTGAGAAGGGAAGGTTGAACATTTTTTTTGGAAGAAAATAATCTTTCCTCACATGAATAAGAATTATAATGTCAACTAAGAGAGTCATTCAAAGTATAATCAATGATTAAGCATTTGTCTCAAGAACATTACATTTTTTAGCGCAAGCTGCAACACCTGTTGTGTATGATGTGGAAGGCCAGGCATCAGGAGGTGAAACATTTGAGAAGCATGCAGTTTAAAGAGGAACGTGCAACATAAATTCTTGTTAGAAGTTATTGGTTGCAACAGTCCAACAATGTAAATAAGATAGAGAAAGATCACGAGTGCCTACACAAGTTTGAAGGGAAGTAAAAAAAAGTAAGGTTTTTTAATTTGAAATTTAAATTAAGTTTAATTTGGAGGTATAAGGTTTTAATATTTGAAAGTTATAAAGTTAGAAACTTATATTTAATTAAGTTGTGGAGTGATAAGTGGTTTATTAGAAGGATTAATTTTTTATTATTTTAGATAGTGGAGAGATAAGTAGAGATTAAAGAATTATTAAATTTGGAGTTATAATTTTTAAGATTAATTTGCTTTACATATTTAATTTTAAATAATTTGATTATTGAACTTTTGCAAATTAAATAAGTTGGGAATCAAAAGGTATTCAACTTCAAATTTAGAAAAATAATTTTTCAAAGCTTATATCTTTTTAGTTTCTAAATATTAGGGAGATATAAAGAATTCTACTTCATAGGTTTTTGTAATTTAGAAACTTTGAATTTAGTTAAAACCTAGGGAGTCACAAGGAGGTCTACTTCAAAAATCAAAATCTACAAATTCAATGGATAAGTTACCAAGAGGAACTTTTCAATGTAGAAGATGTTATCAAAATATAAAACCATATCCTTCAAAAGAAAAATTTCAAGAACAAGGTACATCAAGTGAGCAACATTATACTCAAAATTCTTGTCAACAATGCAAAATAATTTTAAGTAAAGCCAACCATGTGATTTAAACAGAAATAGGCATTTGGTATATAGATTTAGGTGCTAGTCATCATATGAAGAGTAATCTATAATGTTTTAATTTTTTAGAAGTCTGAGATAATTTCTATTTGAATATTTTTGATGATAAGAGGTACTGTTGGTCATCAAATCTGCCTAGGAAAGGATTTGGGTGAGTGTATGCGCCCTAGACCTAGACCAACCTTGAAAGGCCAATGGGAAGAGATGCCCCTCGTGCCAATATCCAGAGAAATGTCGGCTCCTATACTAAACTACTTTGGTGTTTTGAGATAAGGGATGCGGGAAAGAGATAAAAGGAGTTAGGGTTAGAGAAAGAAATAAAAAAGGGTAAGGTAAGAGAGATCAATGATTTAAAGTGGGAGAGAACAGGAAGCACGATCACTAACTAACAACTTGAATAGCAGCAAAGAACACCAAGAATAAACGAAAGAAACACTACATTAACTTTCCTATGTATCCTCTGAGCGAGCTCCAAGATTCTCCTTCTCCCTTTCATCGAAATTCAGGGTTCAGAGTAACGACGATTAGGACAAGTGAATATAATAGAAACCACAACCCACCAGGAAGCATAAAAGAAAACCAATATAGCATTTTTCCTCTCCTATGTATCCTTCGGGCAAGTTTTAGGGTACAGTCCCCAATCGCACACCAGATTCAAGATTCATATTCATAGTATGCAAATGAAGAAATACAAAAGAATCAAACACATAAGGTAGCATAAAAGAGAGAAATTGAGCCCAAAGCTCTTTAGTATTAATCGTAGGACATCAAGTTACAACAAATTTCTAGCAGAAAGTTCCCCCCTCTTTCATTACAATGCCTAGGTTTTTATAGAGGACCCGACCCTCTGAGTCATAATTACATAGAAAGGAGAAGTATGCCCTCGAGCCTTGAGAAGTTGGCTCCCCGTGGCTCTCGTGATTGAGCTTTCAAATCTATTACCAAAATTGGCAACTGTGACCGGGTCAACCATGGAAAGATGCATTGATGAGCCATCTGAGTGTCCTTGGTCTCTAGGTGCGGTGCTCGAGTGGCCGCCATGCTCGTTGGTCTCTTCATCATGGACTGATACTTCATTTTTGATTGCTAAAAATGAATAGCTAGTTTTTTGGGCACGTAAAAATGCATTTATGAGGCACTTGATCGCCTCAGGAAAATACTCGGCTTGGAGTGCGTGCCCTTGAAGTGCTTCGCTATTTCTTCATTCGCAACTTTGCTTCACAATGAACTTGTGCCAAAGCAGATTCTCCTCGATTTGCACTTCGCATGGTGGAGCTTCGCAAAACAACTTCCGGGGTGATGAGGACCGAAGTAGATCTCCTTCGCAAGATGGGCTCTTCACTTCTCGCTACTTCGCTGGAGAGATGTGTCAAAATTGCTTCGATGAGGCCTTTTGCCCAAAGTAGATACTCCTGGTGAGCTTGAAAAATGCTTTGCCATGAACCTTCTTCAAAACTGTGGTTCGGGGGTATTTCGGCCGAAGCGCATTCTTGCCTTCAAAATTGCTTTGACTATTTTTACTTCGGGTGAAAGTACTTCGCATGAAAGATGGCCGAAGCAGATGCTTTGCAATGACTTTCGGTGAAGTAGAAATGGTTCGCTAGCATAGGGGCCCAAAGTGGATGCTTCATCGACTTTTCGATGAAGTATTTTCAACGTTGCACTCCTTCAAATCCTGCTTCGCAAGTTTCTTGCCCGAAGTAGCTGCTGGAAATACTTCGGGTGTGAAGTAGTTTTCATTATTCTTCCTTTGTATTTTTCCTTTGGCAACATTGATTCACAAAAACCTCGCCTGAAGTAGCTACTTAAAGTGCTTCGGGCCCGAAGTAGTTTTCTTGCCTTAGCCAACTCGGACCGCGATCTTCCTTCGACGAAGCTGTTCTCTTGAAATGCCGCTTGAATCTCGCTTCACAAAACTTTTTCCCGAAGTAGCTACTGGAAATACTTCAGGCACGAAGCTCTCTTTTGCACCTTGCTAGAATTTCTCCTTCGACAACACTGCTTTGCAAGGTTTTCGCCCGAAGTAGTTGTTTGAGGAACTTTGGGCCCAAAGTAATTTTCCTTCTTAGCGATTTCTTTGACATAGCTATCTTCTTTAGATTGTTTGGCAACAAAGCTCTTTCTTTTCCATTTTATGTACAAAGGGGGTGGCAGGGAAAGCCAAAATTGCTGCAACTTTGCAAATAATAAAAAACAACAAAGAAATACTTTACAAAAACACTATACAAAATTTTGATTTCTTTTTCTACCCCTTGTGCAATGTGACAAAATTGTCAACATTCTTGGCGGCTCATGGGGCAACGAGCTCGTCTCGGTGGGAGAACCCTCAGCTTTGATCCATTGGGCCAGAGTCACCTCTAGACCCTTCTCCTTCTTCTCTCTCTGGGAGCGCTTCCATAGCTGGTTCTCCTTCTTCTTCTGCTTCTTCTCCTTCCTCTTCTCCTTCTTCTTCTGGTGTGGATTCTTCTGGAGCAGCTTCCTACTGTGATGATGGGACAAGACGATCGATTATTTTCTTCATGGTGTAGTGGACTTGAGACCAAGCACTCTTAGAGAAAGGTTCTAGATCTTGCAGAGCTCTGATAAAAACATGGAATCGATCAATCTGCTCGATATCAACATGTTGGGCTCTAGTTTACAGATCGTTCAGGCAGGCCACGATCTTGCAGTATCTCAGAAGGAAATATGTGATTTGTATTCCTATTATTGGTTTCACCCATCCGTCTATCTTCGAGACATCACTTTCAAACTAAAGCCATGTCGGCTTAATCTCTTCCTTGGTCAAGAGGTTCCCATCATCATCTATGAAGCTCGGGAAACCCATGGAAGAGAGATCTTGAAAATAGCCCATCGATGCGTGCTGCTCATTCTCGAACACATCCAGGAGGTCCTTCACCTTCTGCGCTTTCCTCACCTTAGAGAAGAAGGCGCGAACTGTGGCCCGGGCTGTAGACCAATCCTTAGCTATCCGACTCATCGTAGGGACCTGCAAGTCTTGATATTTGGTGCTTTGGACATCGAAAGCTAATTTGAGCTAGCTTCTAGCTTTCTGAGTGATCTGATCAATGATTGGCCCTCCTTCGACAGCGGCATTCTGGGCTTCCATGATATAGGCCAAAATTGAAAGGGCACTGGAGGCCCGAGACCTAAAATTTCTGAGCAAGTGTGAGTGAATCTCCTTGATTCTACCTCTATCAAACAGCTCCAGGTTTACCTTTTTGAACAACTGTTGTTGTGTCTGCAAGATTTTGCTTTCAAGTTCCTTGGCCTTCAACTCATTTTTGGCCTATATCTACGCTTGGTGCTCAGCTGAACACTGCAGTTGTAGTATTTGCTGTTTGAGGGCATGCGTTTCCTTTTTCAATAGCTTACACTGCTCCTCTAAATCCTCCAGCTTGGAGCGAATTCTAGCTAGCTCCTCCTCCAAATTGATGTTAGCGCTTTCTACTTTGAACCTGCGTTGATTAGCGATGTTTGCGTGCACTCAAAAAGTCTCAATCCTGATATGCATAGACGCAGACTCATTGTCCATGTTCAGGTGCTCTAGGTCCTTGGTCTTCTCCTGATAGTCGTAATCCACTGGAGTCATTTCATCCAGAGGCTTCTGGACCTTAGGGACCTTCTTTACCTTGTGCAGCTTTCCAGCCTTCAAATCGAAGATAGCACACTTTTTAGTTTGGGCCAGAGAGCGCCCCCTCTTCTTCCTCGCCTCCTTTAGCATTTTTTCTGTATTTTTCCAAGCTAGGAGTAGTTTCTCGGCTAGAGGGCATTCCTTGATTAAAGACATCTCTGATTCAAATGAGGCTGGATCTCCAGCCAAAGGGGTGAACAAATACAAAGAATGAATGGGGGATGCCTCACCAGTAGGTTCGACAATAGGTGTACTAGGAGTCCTAGGGAGTGCAACAATGCCATGTGAGGTAGGTGAATGAGGAATAGGGTTTGGTGAAGTGGTGGCGACGAACTTGTCCCGACCTGGTGACTCGAGTGGAGTGGGGCTAATGGGATCGATGGCAAGAGGCAATGTGTGAGGAGGTGACTGACTTTGTGAGGGAGGGAGAGACTGATGGGGAGACTCGGTCGAGACCATGGTAGACACATGAGAGACTAAGGCAAAGGGTGGAGAATGCTTACCTGCATGCCCTTCAGGCAGAGCGGCCGTAGTGACTTCTTGCGTGACAGGCTCTTGCTCCTTCTAGGCTTCGACACTCCCGACCTCCACAACTTCTACTTCGGGGTCTCCCTCTTGTTGGAGGAGTTCCTCCACATCAATGACATCTATGTCCAGGACCATCTTGGCACTTGGTGGCCCCGCATCTTCAATGTTTGCTTCGATCGGGCTTGATGTAGGTGGTCTAGTAGGAGCACTTGCAAGCTTTGTGCGGGGTCACTTTGGGTGGCTCGAAGGCACTTGAATTTGCTCTTGCCTCTTTCTTTTCTTCCTCTCCAATGGTTGCTCTGCCTCTTTGGCACTTGTGTCGTGACTTTATGATGGTCCTAGTGGTAGTGTCATTGGTGTAGCTTCGGTTTCTTCCTCTTCCTCTTCTTTCGAGGCATCTTCAGCTCCTTTTGGACTTTCACCCGATCCTGGGGTAGTTGGGGGAACAAAATCGGCAAAGGATATAGACTTCCAAGTTTCAACATTGGCTTCATAAAGAACTACGAAGTCCTTATCTGCTGCCAAGAGTCCATAAGAATTCATCTTTTGGCGATGGACTCTCATTATCCACCATTCCCTTAATTTTTCTTCGCTCCAATCCTTCAATTCTTCCTTCAAATCATCCTTTGCCTTTTTCCAAAAAGTGGAGCTTGGAGTTGGGAGGGGGTACTGGTCAGGATCAAACTCGAGCTCCATGGGGTAGAACTCATGCTAGGGAGGCAATGTCCTCATTCTCTCCAAATGCCACTCCAGATCCTTCCCATTAGGATTATTCCTTTGTTCCACAATTTTAGGGTGGGGGCAGATGTGGAAATTCTTGAATTTTAAATGATCCCTCATTACTCCCAAGGGATCATAGAGCCATTGCTGAGGAATCTGGAGCAGGCCAAAATTGGCAAGCTTTTCCTCCAGGAAAATATTATGTTTTAAGGCAAATACTTCAACCACTCCCATCCTGAAGGGGAAGTCACAAGTATGTGCCCATTTTCGACCATGGCCATAGATGGCATTGGTTGCGTCACTCTACCGAGTGACCTCCAATACAAATTGGTACTCGAAAGGGAAAAAAGGGAGCAGAAGGGTTTTCTTATAAATCTGAATAGGCGAATCACCAGTCCTTACATCAATTGAAAAACATCTCCCTTCTTTTCCTGCACTACTCTATCTCTCAGACTGAGGGGGACCCGAGGGCAAGAACCCTTCAACAAATGCATAGCGGGTCCCAAAAATTGTTGGTTAAAAGAATAATAGGACTCTGTCCTCAATAGGAGGGGAGTCCACTGGTATACTAGCAGAGGATTTCCATCCTCGCCGCTTGGAGAAATGGCGATATGGCGAAATCGCTTATGTACTTGGTAGAAAAACAACCAGAAAAGGAAAGAACAAGGTGCGAAGTACTAGCCTATCACCGAATTCTTCATACTAGTGAGCCGTGTATGCAAGGTTCGGGCCACCCATTCTACCCAATCAAAGAAAACTAGGTTGGTACTTGGTCTCGAAGCATCAGGGGCATAGAATTCCCCTCTTGAAATACATTCGACCAAAGACACCTGCCAGGGTTGCACCGAAGCATCTGTCGATAGGCCCGCTACCCATGCAATGATGGAGAAAATATCGATGTTCTTGAAGGCCACCAAGGGTAAAGGCATCTAGGGTAGCTTGTTTGAATGGAGCTCACTTTTGAGGTTCTCACGCAGGAATTTCAATATTTAGCTATTGGAGGTGAACCTCTCCATATGTTCGCTCAGAATGACATTGCGAATGGAATAGCCCTTGGGCGGACCTTGCAGTGGTACGAAGGCTGCTTGTACATATTCCTTTAGAATGGAAAACAATTTATGACCTAAAGCATCTAACACTTGCCTGGATGCAGGCTGGTAGTTCTGTGCGATAGCATAGATTAACTTTGGATAGTGGTGAGCAAGGCGGGTTCAAATACCAGTAAATTTGAGAATAATAGGAAGTAGCCCTCTTATTCTATGGGGTGAGTCTGCTCACCATAAAATCAATAGTGCATCGGAGGTCGGACACACCCTTAGAGAGCTCCGTGTCTCTGATTTTCTCCCACCCATCGATTGGTGGTTCTATGAGCTGCTCTTCCTCAGAGTCATCTCCTTCTTCTATCGGCTACTTTTCGGGGTGAGGGGTGAGATTTATCTTCTTTGGAGTATGCTTTTTCTCTTCCTTGCCCTTCTTTGTTTTTTTAGGGCCTGCAACTTTGGGCTCTTTCCCCTTCTCTTTGGAATTCTTCTTCCCCATGATGGCGGCTGAGTCCTTGATAAGAGGGTTTTGATGTGAAGGGCTTAGATGCAAAGGGTAGGAGAATTGTAGAGTAACCGAAGGCTCTTAGTCTTGCGTGAAATAATGGATAAATAACCTCCTTCTTGCTAGAGCTTAGCATTTTATAGCCTTAAAAGGCAACCACCTAAATTTATGGCACCTACTAAAATTAAATTTACACCTCGGATGGAGGAGGTCGTCATGTTCTTTGATTGGTTCTATAGCGACGTGGTACACGGGGCCACATGCTTTGATGATTATGCCTTGTATTGGAGAAGCAACCTGCTGCCACCTCATACTTGGGCGTGAGCTTTTCTCCTAATCGAATTGCCTCGGGATGTGCTCCGCCACTTTTGCCTTAAATTCACCCACTTTGAACTCTTTTCATGGTTGTTGTTTGCATGTTCTTCGAGGCACATTTTAAATTCTCTCGTCTCATGCTTTATTGGTTTGACGAAGTCGAAATCAGCATTGAAAATGCTTCACGATGAACCTTAGGTGTGGGCTATTTTTTGATGCTTCGGGCCCAAAGTACTTCTCCTTTGCTGTGTTGCCACTTTGCTTTGCGAAGACCGCCTACCAAAGCTTGCTTTCTTTGGAAACAGCTCCACAGAACTTTGCTTCGAAAACTGCTTCGTGAGGGTTCTTTTAAAATCTACTTCGCAAAACTTTTGCCCGAAGTAACTTTTTGAAATGCTTTGGGTTAGAAGCTCTTTTTGTGCCTTTGTTTTAAATTTTGGTTTGGCCCCTTTTGAGGGTAAAGTGCTTCGTTGTGAACCTCCTTGCAACCGCTACTTCACATCAAAAGTCCTCGAAGGAGATTTCGGAGTGTAATACTTGGCTTTTGCAATCTTGGACGGATGTCTTGATAATTATACAAAGTAATACATTATTTATTTTTTTTTTTTTTTTTTTTTTCAGATTTCGCTTTAGCAATGAAAGGTCTTCAGATGAATACCATTAACAGAGATTGGCAATACCTGGCCATTTGCATCTTTGAGGATGAAAGAGTTGGCCGAGTTCACCTTCACGATTTTGAACGGTCCATCCCAGAATGCATCCAATTTGTCATGATTCCCAGGCTTAGCCTTCCAAGAATCCCACTTCCATACCAGATCTCCCACTTTGAATGTGCGATCGGATGATTTTTTCTTGAACCAATATTGGGTGACCTGAGCATGCTTAGTGAAGTTCTGGTAGGCTTCCTCGTGATCTTCCTCTAGCTACAATAGTTGAGCTAATTTGTTTTTCATTGGATTAACTCCATCTTCTTCTTCTAACAGCTGCAGTGCAGGGATCTCCACATGGGTGGGTAAGATGGCCTCCTTGCCGTAGACCAAGGCATAAGGTGAAGTCTTGATTGACCTTTTGACAGAAATTCGATCGACCCACAAGGCCCGATCTAGAAGGAGATGCCAAGTCCTTTTGTTTTGTTCTATAAGCTTCCTTAGCATCCTCAACAAGGTCTTGTTGGTGGATTCTACCAATCCAATAACCTATGGATAGTAGTTGGAGGAGACTTTATGATATATCCCATGTTTGTAGAAGAAATCATTGATTTTGGCACCTAAAAAACCAGGACCATTATCCATAATGATTGCTTTGGGAATGCCAAACCTGGTGATAAAACCCTCTAGGAAGGCGATTACAGTCTCTTGATCCGCATGATTCATAGGGATCGCTCCGGTCCACCTGGTGAAGTAGTCAGTTGCGGTCAGGATGAACTTATGTTCCACAGAGGAGTTTGGGGATATAGCCCCTCTAAAATCTAACCCCCATTGTTGAAAGGGTGTCTCTACTTGTATTGGAAGAAGGGGCATCAAAGTATTTCTACTTCGTCTAGTGAACTTTTGACACTGCTCGCATCTGCGACAAACTACAAAGGCATCGACAAAGAGTGTAGGCCAATAGTAACCCACCTTGATGATCTTCAATGTCATTGTTCTTCCTGTGAAGTGACCTCTAGATAATCCTGAATGAAATTCTCCCAGGACTCTCCTTTTATCATCATCTTTTATGCACTTGAGAAGGACACCATCAATGTTTCTAAAAAATAGGCCTTCGGGGCGCAGAGTGTAACGGGAGGACCGAATCTTGAAATGCCTTTATTGTGAAGCATTTAGATGCGAAGGACATCTTCCAGTGTTGAAGTAGTTGACTATCTCTCCGACCCAGTCCTTTTCATCCACTTCCTTGTTTGCAAAGCATCCTTCTACTGGTGAGTGATCCCATTGAGGTTATGTCTCTTCGGCCGCTGCACTCTTCACCAATTCTTGACACAATGCACGACCGCAAACTAGTTTTGTAGGCTTGATCTCAATGTCAAATTCCTATATCTTGTTCACCCAACCGACTCTCTTGCTTCCCAATTCTCCTTGGATGATGAAATTGCACACATCGGGGTGAATGACAAAGATCATTACCCGAATTTGGGAGATGAACTGCTTGAACTTTTTGAGAGACTTCATTACTACATGCAACTGACGTTCTATGAAATTGTATTTCTCTTCATGGGGATTGATCACTTGGATCAGATATGCGATGGGACGCTCTTCACCATCTTCCCCATTTTGTGTCAGGACCGTAGCATAGCTCTCGGGTTCCCCTATGGCATACAGGATAAAATCCCGACTGTATTCAGAGTTGATCAGAACTGGTGCCTGAGCGATTTTGGCCTTAATTTCCTCGAATGCCTCCTTTCTCTCTTTCGTCTAGATGAATTCAGTGCCCTTTTTCAAAAGTTTGGACATTGGCTTGATGACTTGGGCGAAATCAAGGACAAACTTCCTCACGAAGTTGATCTGTCGAAGAAATATTGAAGTCCTTTCTTGTCTGCTGGGAGTGGGAGCTTTGTTAGAGCCTCGGCTCTGTCGAGATCTATAGTGAGGCCCTTTTCTGATATCGCATGTCCCAAAAACTTTCCTTCACTAACTGTGAATATGGACTTCTTTGGATTGATTGAGATGCCATACTCTCATGGCCCGAAGTAATTTTCCTCTTTAACGATTTCTTCGATGAAGCTATCTTCCTTAGCTTGTTCGACAGCGAAGCTCTTTCTTTTCCATTTTATATACAAATGGGGTGGCAGGGAAAACCAAAATTGTTGCAACTTTGCAAATAATAAAAACAACAAAGAAATACTTTACAAAACACTGTACAAAATTTTGATTTCCTTTTCTACCCCTTATGTAATGTGACAAAATTGTCAACAGTACCTAGTTCATGTAAGTAGTTGTATAACATATAGTTCACCATTCTTAGATTTTGTATTAAAATATGTGATGTATGTTCTAGGGTTGAAATCTAATCTTATGTCACTAAACTAGTTGAAAGTGGAAGATCAGTTGAGTTCAAGTGTATAAATGAGAATAATAAATGTGTTATCAAAAATAAAAATATAACAAAGGCAACAGGGTCAATTAAAAATGGAATATATGCCTTAGATTCAATTGGTTTTTCTCAAGAGCTTATCTTATTTCAATATAACATTGTTGAATGCTCTTAAATACATGGTGCAGGAAATAAGAATCATGAATCTTTCTACCATTGAAGACATTTGGTGAATTCAAAGTTCAGAATGATCAAAAAGATGTGAGGATAGTATAATATCACATGTACTATAATGTCTGTTGCAGATTGAAGGTAAAGGACAGAGACCTTGATTTAAGACTAAAGTCTTCAATAACTAATTAATGTAATACAGGGGTGTTGGAGAATATTATATTATTTGATACATGCTAATGTACCCTCATGGTATAATCTTGTAAATATTAGATTAGAGTGTGAATAAATATTTTATGTAATGTAATAATGTGTAAGAAATGCACAAGTGTCATGTAAATGAGTGTGCAAGTGTTATGTGTGTAGATGTACACAAGTGTCTTATATGTAAGTGTGCACATGTGTTCTTAGATTAAGAAGTGTTATGTGAAGAATCATATCCAAGTGTACATACAAAATAGTGTAAGGTGTATGCAAGTGTCAAGTAGAGGAGCCAAGAGTCACGAGGTATAAGGAAAGGAAGTTTCAAGTAACCCAAGAATCATCCTAATACCGTTGATGGTTTTTGAAGCCTTAATGTTAATGTAAACTCATAGGATAAAATTCCACAGGATCAAATTTAAGATAGTCGTAATATAGTAAGATCATAATGATGTAAATAGAATAATATGAGCCAACTAATATGTATATCAAGGATTATAATGTATCAACTAACATTCATTAATAAGCATAAACATGAATTTTATTAGCTTGAATCATACATGTACAAAGCATGTACTAAAACTTACAATATTCATTGCTCAAATTTATGCAATCTTTATTACTCATCTTTCTCTTACATATATATCATAAAACTCTCATACAATAACAATGCTTTATATGCTCACTATGATCGTTGTGTTCACTATGCTTGCTATAGATCTCCATGGAGTAATATATAGTCATAGTAGAATGAATCTTTGTATACTTGATATTCGTTTCCTTATGCCAAGTCTCATGACTTTTGGCTTCCCTACTTGACACTTGTATACACATGACTCTATTTTGTATGCACACCTAGACATGACTCTTCACTTAGAACACTCTAATATAAAAACACTTGCGCATATTAAGGAATATTACATTATTTGATACATGCTAATGTACCCTCATGGTATAATCTTGTAAATATTAGATTAGAGTGTGAGTAAATATTTTATGTAATGTAATAATGTGCAAGAAATGCACAAGTGTCATGTAAATGAGTGTGCAAGTGTTATGTGTGTAGATGTGCACAAGTGTCTCATATGTAAGTGTGCACATGTGTTCTTAGATTAGGAAGTGTTATGTGAAGAGTCATGTCCAAGTGTACATACAAAATAGTATAATGTGTATGCAAGTGTCAAGTAGAGAAGCCAAGAGTCCCGAGACTTGGTATAAGGAAAGGAAGGGTTAAGTAACCCAAGAATCATCCTACAATGGCTATATGTTACTCCATGTATAAGCATAGAGAGACATCTCTATATCATTAACATAGCCTACATTGCGTACATAGCCTACAGTGTAAAATGCAAAATGCAAAATGCTTCCTCTTCCTCAACCAGAATTATGCATTCACCCAACAAACTCATCAATTATTTTAATGCATAAACAATCTTCAATATCCAGAAAATGGGATTTACACCAACAAGAATACCTAGTAGACAACCTTTTCACTCCAAACTCAATTTCAAAAAATACACCATCAACAATATACATGGAATAAGTTGCCCATACCTTTGTTTGAGGAAGAAGAGAATAGTTCTTCAACCTATTACCAACACCACCCTCAACTTTGCCACCAAGTTAGGGTTAGATCATAAAAGTAACCACAAAAATATTTATTCCATAAAACACCTTATGACTCCAATCCTTAGAAGTCAACTACCAAAAAAATATAAAGCATACAAACAATATATCCTTTTACACCTTATTTCTCCAAATTAATTAAACCATGCTCAAGGAATAATAGCTTCTAAGAAAATCTCACTCAACAATTAAGCCAAAAATCTCAACCACACACTATCAACCTTATATCTCCAAAGAAGCATTTAACCTCAAAAATAATTTTAAATAAATTTGCCCAACCACTTCTTCTTTAACAAAATGCAGATTTTATTTAAAAAACCTTACCAAAAAAAATGCTTTCAAAAATCACGGGTCAACAGTGCCTTCAAAAAAATTGGAGCACAAAAACTCTTCTCACACTCCATAGTGGGAGTCGAATGCTTGACCTCCCTTCAAGCGCCTTCGTAGAATAGTCGTTGCCACTAGGCCAACGGCGCTAGCTTGAAGGCTAGCAAGAGTCTCCTTCTCCTTAACCCTTTGGCAGCGGATAAACATGGCAAAAAAATGATAGCCATAGCTTTTACTTCCCAACCTTTGTGCAATTCCAATTTCTTTCACACCATTGCTTTGGACTATAGGTTATGGCTTATATAGCCAAACTTCCATGCTATGCACGACGTCGACGGGAGGATAATTCGAACTTTTCGAATTAATATTATTTTGGCGCCTTCGAAACAACTTTAGGGTTTATGAAACCCTTTTGATTATTTAAAAAATAATCAAAGGTCTTTTAGACCTTAGACCTTAGGTGGAGAACCCATTAAATTATTAAAATAATTTAATCACTAAATCAAATAAATAATTAATTAAAAAACCTTAAAAAGGTTTTATTAATTAAGTTATTTAATTAATAAGTGTCTCCAACCTTTGCATTAAGTTGAGAGTGGTTTTGAGAAAAACCCTTAATGCATCCACCTGGTTTTAATAAAAACCCTTAAACTTGCCATGGTTTTGATAAAAACCTTTTCATCTGCCACATGGAATCTCTTCGAAATCTTCTAGAAAATATTCTTTGGAATCTTCAACCTTTGAAGCCAATAAATCCTCTTGACATTAATGCCAGTTCCTTTTGACATCAATGACAACTCATAGACAAGAAGCTAGGATCTCAAACCCAAAATTGCCAACAATCTCCCCCTTTGTCATTGATGGCAAACCATGCTTCTCAACAACACTCGAAACTCAAAACCGCTGTATAGAAATCAGCTCCCCCGACTTGAGGCTCTCCCCCTTACTCATATCTCTCCCCCTTTGTCATCAATGGCAAAGGGTCACCTTTGGGGCTTGGGACTAAGAATGAGCCTCTTAGCTTAGTCCCTCCCCCACCTCCCGTTGAGGTGATTAATTTTGGGGTGGGAGTAAAACTCCCATTAGGCACTGATCTTCATCAGTGTCTATAGCTGCCTTACCATGTCTTCTCTTGTTCTCCTTGTCCATATTCCTATTCCTGTTCATGTCACTGTTGTTGTTCTTGTTATCATTCCTGTTCTTATCCATGTCTTGATTCTTGTGCCTGTTCATACCCATGTTCCTGTTCCTGTACCTTGGAATTTCAGCTCTACACTGTCTAGCTATGTGACCTTCATTGTTGCACTTATAACAACTAACAATGTTATTTCTTTGAGGCATACCTGATCTTTGACTCCATCTGTTCTGACCAACCCCGTTCCCGTTATTAGCCTTGCAATAAACAACCTTGTGCCCAAACTGTTTACAAGAGTAGCAATACCCTTGAAAGAAATTACCACCTCTGAATCTGTCATTTACCTTCCTCACTTGAGTCATGCAATGTGAAGCCATGTGACCAAACTTGTGACAAGCAAAACATCCGCCATTAAACTTTCCTTGATTTGACCTCTTAGGTCCTGTAAACTTTCTCCCCTTTTTTTGATTCCTGTTTTCTGATTCTGTGCATCTATCACTCAAGGACTCTTTTTCTGAAGTACTTTCCTCATCATAACTCTCTTCCTTTCGGAATCTCTTACTAGATTCCCCAACAGAGTCGCCAACCTGTTCCATGTGTTTCTTACCAAAACCAAGACCTGTTTTATCTGTTGTCCTTCTTTGATCTTTGATGATTGACTTTACCTTTTTGGTGCTATCTTCAAACCTGTAAAGCTTCTCCTTGTACTCTTTAGTTTCCTCTTTCAAGGAAGCCACTTTCTGTTCCAACTCTCTACACTCAAGAACCTTAGACTCTAACTTATCCTTAAGTTTCTGTGTCTTAGCTATAGAGAAGTCAAGACTTTCTATAAGCTCATCTCTCTCAATACAACATTCATCCAATTTATCATTGAGTCTAGCATTCTTCTTTCTTTCCTTTTTCAAAGCACTAAGAGCACTAACAAGTTCAGCTTCAAGATCTACTTCACCATCCTCTATAACTTCCTCTATTTGTTTGCCTTTTGAAACATCAATGACTTTTTCAGATTTCTTATCACTAGAGGTGCTACCCTTTTCTAAAGCCATACAAAGATCTTCCTTACAATTTTTCGAAGCATCCTCATACATAGTATAACTAGAAATCAATCCATCATTTGTGCAATCATCCTCAAGATGTCCAAAATTTCCACATCTAAAACATTTCATAAGGACAAATCTATGTTTCTTTTCTTCTTCTTTTTCTCGTTAGGAACAACATCTCATTTCCAACATCACTTGAAGAACTTTCACTATCACTACTAGAACACTTACTTGCCTTGTCTAGGTAGAAACTTTTCTTGTGTTTGTGAGAGTACCTCTTTCCTTGATTGCTTTGCTCATCTTTATTCTTCCTTTGATGCCTGTGCCTTTCAGAATCCTTGCTCTTATAATCCTGTTTATCTTCATCACTTTCATCCTTGGCAGTAGTATAGTTAGTAGCATAATGACCAAACTTTCCACAATTGAAACACTTGACATATTTCATACCTTTGTGCTTTCTTGAGAACTTGCCCTTCTTGTTGTAATATGCCTCTTCATCACTAGAAGACTCATCACTATCTTGAAGCTCTTTACCCTTGGATTTCTTGGTAGCCTTGAAAGTTGCCTCCTTCTTAACATCAACCTTCACTTGAGTTCTCAACTCAAATGCTGCAAGTATACTATGAAGCTCATCCTTTTTCAACTTATCCAAATCCTTAGCTTCCTCAATAGCAGAAATATTTTCACTAAATCTATTTGGAAGAGACCTCAAAATCTTATCACAAATATCATTTTCAGCAAGCTCAAGACCTAGTTCCTTCATAGAGTTAACAATCTCATCCATACGAAGCATATAGTCACTAATATTTTCTTCATCATTCATCTTGAGTTGTTCAAACATACCTTTGAAGTGTCTCAACTTGGCCTTTCGAACATTTGCATCACCTGTATGAACCACCTTCAACTGTTTCCACATTTCACTAGTTGTCTTGCAGTGAATCACCTTGGTAAGATCTGCCTTCTGTAAACCCTTCAGGATTGCATTCATTGCCTTTGAATTGCTATGATGTAGGAGCCTCTCTTCCTTAGTAGAAGGACCATGCTCAGGAATGGTATACTCATCCTCAATCACTTCCCAAACTTCATTTCCAAGAGCCATAAGATGAACCTTCATCCTAGCACTCCAAAGCCCAAAATCTGCCCCATCAAGAATAGGTGTTGCATTACCACTTGTAGATTCCATTGTGTTCTTTACAATATTTTCCTTCAAGTTGTTAAACTTTTCGAAGGAACCCGCTCTGATACCAATTGAAGAACACAAGCTTATACTGAGAGGGGGGTGAACAAGATAAGACCTCTTTTTACTTTCTCTATTTAACTTCAACTTCGCAAAGCAATGAACCAATAGCAATATCAAAGCAATGCATAAAGCAACACACAATGAGACACCAATTTTAACGTGGTTCACCCAACATGGGCTACATCCACAAAAATTTTCTCTAAAAAGCTTTCTCAAAGTTCTTTGGGAATCCTTCCCAATTACAATGTTTATGAGCCTCATCCCAAAGGAGAAACCTTCCCCTACTCAAGTATTTATGAGCCTCTGCCCAAAGGAGAATCCTTCCCCTCCTCACGAATTTATGAGCCTCCTGCCCAAAGGAGAATCCTTCCCCTCCTCACGAATTTATGAGCCTCCTGCCCAAAGGAGAATCCTTCCCCTCAGCTCTAGAAATGATACTTCAGAAGATCACCTGCCTCTTATTCCGCTAGCACGTGGAACTCCTTTCCATAGAAGACCTCCTATCCTCAATGCTCAGCCTCAAGAGACCTCTGTCCTCACTGATCACCTCCACAACAACTCATCAACCTGTACTAAACACAGTCAGTCGGTCCAACACAAGTCTTCCTCACTCTGTCAGATCTGTCCCAAGCTCAACTCATAAAGCTTGAACAAATCAATCTCTGCTGCACACAAGCCTTCTCAAAGACTTGTCAAAATTGTCCTCAGGTTCTTCTCAAAGAACCACTTCAACTCTGTCCTCAAGTCCTCTGCTAGGACCTGTCCAAATCAGCTCACAAGTCCTCCCTAGAACTTGTCCAAATCAGCTCACAAGTCCTCACTAGAACCTGTCCAAATCAGCTCACAAGTCCTCACTAGAACCTGTCCAAATCAGCTCACAAGTCCTCACTAGAACCTCTCCAAATCAGCTCACAAGTCCTCACTAGAACCCGTCCAAATCAGCTCACAAGTCTTCACTAGAACCTGTCCAAATCAGCTCACAAGTTCATCAAGAAAAACTTGCTTAGCATGAACCCACAAAGAGAATTGTTAGAGACCCAATGTGATTCATCAACCTCATAGAAGCATAAAGAGAATTGTTAGAGACTCAATATGTTCTATACTTAACTCCCAATCTCAATCTCAAATCTCATAGAAACATAAAGAGAATTGTTAGAGACTCAATATGTTCTATACTTAACTCCCAATCTCAATCTCAACTCAATCTCAATCTCAAAAGAATAAGATAGATGTAGTATGCTTTTCTCAAGAACATGAAACACAACCCAACAATTGCCAACCATGCAATATCTCATATAACAATGATACTCATGTTCTTTCCACAACCAATATCTTTTCTCAACCAATTAGGGCTTTAACAACAATGCTTATAGACAAGGTTTAACCAACATCATTCAACTCAACATTAACCTTGAAGCATTCAACCAATCACTACATGAAAAGGAAACTAGTAGACATCCTTTTCCCTCCAAAGGTATTTGAACAAAACAGCCACCAACATAAATCACCAATGCAAAGAATAACTTGCTCAAATCAATCTCAATGGAGTAAGCCCAAATCATGTATCAAGTAAAGCATTAACTTGATCAAAACAACCTCTATGGAAGCAACTCAACCATCAATCTCAAAACAGCCAACTAAGGGTTTCACCAACTCAATGCAAGTAGCAAGACTTACTAACATAAACCCTAGTGCAAAAATGCTTCCTCTTCCTCAACCAGAATTATGCATTCACCCAAAAAACTCATCAATGATTTTAATGCATAAACAATCTTCAATATCCAGAAAATGGGATTTACACCAACAAGAATACCTAGTAGACAACCTTTTCACTCCAAACTCAATTTCAGAAAATACACCATCAACAATATACATGGAAGAAGTTGCCCATACCTTTGTTTGAGGAAGAAGAGAATAGTTCTTCAACCCGTTACCAACACCACCCTCAACTTTGCCACCAAGTTAGGGTTAGATCATAAAAGTAACCACAAAAATATTTATTCCATAAAACACCTTATGACTCCAATCCTTAGAAGTCAACTACCAAAAAATATAAAGCATACAAACAATATATCCTTTTACACCTTATTTCTCCAAATTAATTAAACCATGCTCAAGGAATAATAGCTTCTAAGCAAATCTCACTCAACAATCAAGCCAAAAATCTCAACCACACACTATCAACCTTATATCTCCAAAGAAGCATTTAACCTTAAAAATAATTTTAAATAAATCTGCCCAACCACTTCTTCTTTAACAAAATGCAGATTTTATTTAAAAAACCTTACCAAAAAAATGCTTCCAAAAATCGCGGGTCAACAGTGCCTCCAAAAAAATCGGAGCGCAAAAACTCTTCTCACACTCCACGGCGGGAGTCGAACGCTTGACCTCCCTTCAAGCGCCTTCACAGAACAGTCATTGCCACTAGGCCAACGGTGCTAGCTTGAAGGCTAGCAAGAGTCTCCTTCTCCTTAACCCTTTGGCGGTGGATAAACGTGGCGAAAAAATGATAGCCGTAGCTTTTACTTCCCAACTTTTGCGCAATTCGAATTTCTTTCACACCATTGCTTTGGACTATAGGTTATGGCTTATATAGCCAAACTTCCATGCTATGCACGACGTCGACGGGAGGATAATTCAAACTTTTCGAATTAATATTATTTTGGCGCCTTCGAAACAACTTTAGGGTTTATGAAACCCTTTTGATTATTTAAAAATAATCAAAGGTCTTTTAGACCTTAGACCTTAGGTGGAGAACCCATTAAATTATTAAAATAATTTAATCACTAAATCAAATAAATAATTAATTAAAAAACCTTAAAAAGGTTTTATTAATTAAGTTATTTAATTAATAAGTGTCTCCAGCCTTTGCATTAAGCTGAGAGTGGTTTTGAGAAAAACCCTTAATGCATCCACCTGGTTTTAATAAAAACCCTTAAACCCGCCATGGTTTTGATAAAAACCTTTTCATCTGCCACATGGAATCTCTCCGAAATCTTCTAGAAAAGATTCTTTGGAATCTTCAACCTTTGAAGCCAATAAATCCTCTTGACATTAATGCCAGTTCCTTTTGACATCAATGACAACTCATAGACAAGAAGCTAGGATCTCAAACCCAAAATTGCCAACAATCTCCCCCTTTGTCATTGATGGCAAACCATGCTTCTCAACAACACTGAAACTCAAAACTGCTGTATAGAAATCAGCTCCCCCTGACTTGAGGCTCTCCCCCTTACTCATATCTCTCCCCCTTTGTCATCAATGGCAAAGGGTCACCTTTGGGGCTTGGGACTAAGAATGAGCCTCTTAGCTTAGTCCCTCCCCCACCTCCCGTTGAGGTGATTAATTTTGGGGTGGGAGTAAAACTCCCATTAGGCACTGATCTTCATCAGTGTCTATAGCTGCCTTACCATGTCTTCTCTTGTTCTCCTTGTCCATATTCCTGTTCCTGTTCATGTCACTGTTGTTGTTCTTGTTATCATTCCTGTTCTTATCCATGTCTTGATTCTTGTGCCTGTTCATACCCATGTTCCTGTTCCCGTACCTTGGAATTTCAGCTCTACACTGTCTAGCTATGTGACCTTCATTGTTGCACTTATAACAACTAACAATGTTATTTCTTTGAGGCATACCTGATCTTTGAATCCATCTATTCTGAACAACCTTGTTCCTCGTTATTAGCCTTGCAATAAATAACCTTGTGCCCAAACTGTTTACAAGAGTAGCAATACCCTTGAAAGAAATTACCACCTCTGAATCTGTCATTTACCTTCCTCACTTGAGTCATGCAATGTGAAGCCATGTGACCAAACTTGTGACAAGCAAAACATCTGCCATTAAACTTTCCTTGATTTGACCTCTTAGGTCCTGTAAACTTTCTCCCCTTTTTCTGATTCCTATTTTTTGATTCTGTGCATCTATCACTCAAGGACTCTTTTTCTGAAGTACTTTCCTCATCAGAACTCTCTTCCTTTTGGAATCTCTTACTAGATTCCCCAGTAGAGTCGCCAACCTGTTCCATGTGTTTCTTACCAAAACCAAGACCTGTTTTATCTCGTTGTCCTTCTTTGATCTTTGATGATTGACTTTACCTTTTTGGTGCTATCTTCAAACCTCGTAAAGCTTCTCCTTGTACTCTTTAGTTTCCTCTTTCAAGGAAGCCACTTTCTGTTCCAACTCTCTACACTCAAGAACCTTAGACTCTAACTTATCCTTAAGTTTCTGTGTCTTAGCTATAGAGAAGTCAAGACTTTCTATAAGCTCATCTCTCTCAATACAACATTCATCCAATTTATCATTGAGTCTAGCATTCTTCTTTCTTTCCTTTTTCAAAGCACTAAGAGCACTAACAAGTTCAGCTTCAAGATCTACTTCACCATCCTCTATAACTTCCTCTATTTGTTTGCCTTTTGAAACATCAATGACTTTTTCAGATTTCTTATCACTAGAGGTGCTACCCTTTTCTAAAGCCATACAAATATCTTCCTTACAATTTTTCGAAGCATCCTCATACATAGTATAACTAGAAATCAATCCATCATTTGTGCAATCATCCTCAAGATGTCCAAAATTTCCACATCTAAAACATTTCATAAGGACAAATCTATGTTTCTTTTCTTCTTCTTTTTCTCGTTAGGAACAACATCTCATTTCCAACATCACTTGAAGAACTTTCACTATCACTACTAGAACACTTACTTGCCTTGTCTAGGTAGAAAATTTTCTTGTGTTTGTGAGAGTACCTCTTTCCTTGATTGCTTTGCTCATCTTTATTCTTCCTTTGATGCCTGTGCCTTTCATAATCCTTGCTCTTATAATCCTGTTTATCTTCATCACTTTCATCCTTGGCAGTAGTACAGTTAGTAGCATAATGACCAAACTTTCCACAATTGAAACACTTGACATATTTCATACCTTTGTGCTTTCTTGAGAACTTGCCCTTCTTGCTGTAATATGCCTCTTCATCACTAGAAGACTCATCACTATCTTGAAGCTCTTTACCCTTGGATTTCTTGGTAGCCTTGAAAGCCGCCTCCTTCTTAACATCAACCTTCACTTGAGTTCTCAACTCAAATGCTGCAAGTATACTATGAAGCTCATCCTTTTTCAACTTATCCAAATCCTTAGCTTCCTCAATAGCAAAAATATTTTCACTAAATCTATTTGGAAGAGACCTCAAAATCTTATCACAAATATCATTTTCAGCAAGCTCAAGACCTAGTTCCTTCATAGAGTTAACAATCTCATCCATACGAAGCATATAGTCACTAATATTTTCTTCATCATTCATCTTGAGTTGTTCAAACATACCTTTGAAGTGTCTCAACTTGGCCTTTCGGACATTTGCATCACCTGTATGAACCACCTTCAACTGTTTCCACATTTCACTAGTTGTCTTGCAGTGAATCACCTTGGTAAGATCTGCCTTCTGTAAACCCTTCAGGATTGCATTCATTGCCTTTGAATTGCTATGATGTAGGAGCCTCTCTTCCTTAGTATAAGGACCATGCTCAGGAATGGTATACTCATCCTCAATCACTTCCCAAACTTCATTTTCAAGAGCCATAAGATGAACCTTCATCCTAGCACTCCAAAGCCCAAAATCTACCCCATCAAGAATAGGTGTTGCATTACCACTTGTAGATTCCATTGTGTTCTTTACAATATTTTCCTTCAAGTTGTTAAACTTTTCGAAGGAACCCCCTCTGATACCAATTGAAGAATACAAGCTTATACTGAGAGGGGGGGATGAACAGTATAAGACCTCTTTTTACTTTCTCTATTTAACTTCAACTTCGTAAAGCAATAAACCAACAGCAATATCAAAGCAATGCATAAAGCAACACACAATGAGACACCAATTTTAACGTGGTTCACCCAACATGGGCTACCTCCACAAAACTTTTCTCTAAAAAGCTTTCTCAAAGTTATTTTGGAATCCTTCCCAATTACAATGTTTATGAGCCTCAACCCAAAGGAGAAACCTTCCCCTACTCAAGTATTTATGAGCCTCTGCCCAAAGGAGAATCCTTCCCCTCCTCATGAATTTATGAGCCTCTTGCCCAAAGGAGAATCCTTCCCCTCCTCACGAATTTATGAGCCTCCTACCCAAAGGAGAATCCTTCCCCTCAGCTCTAGAAATGATACTTCATAAGATCACCTACCTCTTATTCCGCTAGCACGTGGAACTCCTTTTGGTCTATTTGATTGGATTCCATAATTTGTTTGATTTCTTTCCATAATTTTTTTGATTTCCTTCATACTGATTTCTAGGATTTAATCTACAATAATCGATACTATCCTCTCTTCTTGCATACTTGACAATATTTATTATTCCATGGTCTTCATCCTTTTGGGGATGAGGCGACTTTTCCCTATGGATTATCTTTTGAAACTAATGTATTGTTAGTCATTTCATCTTTGACTGTAATTTCACATCATATTCTTGAAGAATATTGACTAACCCATCAAAATATGTATCTTTACTTAGGATTTGTAAAGATGTAACCAAATGCTTGATAAAGATGTAAAGATATTAATAATGTTTTGAAAATAATTTTAATATGATGTTCAACTCTTGTTTTCACCTCATTTCTCCCTTATTGATATATGCACTTTCAATTTGATAAATTTTTCTATTTTTCAAAATTCTATAGTTGGATTTCTTTTGTCCCTTCAATTTGTATAAGAGACAAGTATAAATAATAGTTTCCAAATTTTAAGCAATGCTATGAAAAATTCTTTCAATTCTCAAAAGTTTAATTTCTAAATTTCAGTGATTTAAGTTTGGAGTTGAACTCCTTATTTCTCCCTAATTAGAAATCTAGAAAATGATAGTATTTGTAAAATAATACTTCAAAATTTCAAGGTAGAAAATCTTATATCTCAGTTTAATAATTTGCAAATACTTTGGTATTTGAATCTCAACTAATGCAATTTGAAATGGCTCTTAAAGATATAATCTCCTTGCTTTACTAAACCATCAATAATTTATCTAAGGTTGTAATTTCAATATTTCTCCATGAAATAATTAGATAAACTTAACCTTATAAATAATGGACCTTATATCTTCTTGCACTTGATGGAAGAAATATTAATTCAATGTAAAATATACCTTCCTTTTATGTGATGCACTACGTGTTGATCGGTGTCTTCCTTGACTGCACTTTCAATACTTTTGAACATTGTATTCTCTTCAATCTTCAATGTATGAAAATGTGCATTAAATGCACTAAGTTCTATGATGCACTCTAGACTATCCTATCCTCTTCAATTCTCTTTGACCTATGCAAGCTTGATATGCATGGTCTTCTCAGGTAGGGCTATTAATACTTCTTTATTCCATTATAATGCATGCCATATGGTATTTTTGTTGCCTTTGAACTTAGACCTCTGTTACGTGGCACAGGGACATTATAATATTTATATTACATTTATTAAGGTGGCACAAGCATTATCTCTCCCTATGGATATTGAGGTAATGATGTTTGATTCCTTCCTTGCTTGAATGGATCATTACTTCAGACTTGAATGTTCTTATCCTTGAGTAGGCGTTATATTCTTAAGGTGTTACTAGGAATTCTTAAGCACTTGTAGACGTGGAATTTTGACCCACTTCAAAATTCCTTTGTCCCCCTGGCATATGTTCCCTCCCTCATCCGCCTACCTCTCTTTTCTCACCTGTTGTGTTGAGTAAGGTGTAGCAACAGTATTGTCATTGTTGTCAATACAGTCAGACAGATTGGTTGATGTAGTGGACAGGAGTTAAGAGGTTCTTCAAAGTATGAACAGTGATTATCCAAAAGATTGAAGTGGCCCATATGCTAAAAATCAAAAGAAAATCAGAAGAAAGAAAACTATCGTGATATTGCGACATGTTGAGAAGAAAGAAAAATTGTCATGATATCGCGACATGTTGAGAAGAAAGAAAAACTGTCGCAATATTGCGACATGTTTGAAGAGATAGCGCAAGCAAGAAAAACTGTCACGATATCGTGACATGTTCGAAGAGAAAGCGCAAGCAAGAAAAATTGTCGCGATTTCGTGACATGTTCGAAGAGAAAGCGCAAGCAAGCAAAACTATCACGATTTCATGACATGTTCGAAGAGAAAGCGCAAGCAAGAAAAACTGTCACGATTTCGTGACATGTTCGAAGAGAAAGTGCAAGCAAAAAAAGTGTCGCAATTTCACGACATGTTGGAAGAGAGAAAGGCAAGTAGAAAAAGTGTCGCGATTTCGTGACATATTGCAAGAGAGATTGTACGGACGAAAAAGTGTCGCAATTTCATGACATATTGCAAGAGAGATTGTACGAAAGAAAAAGTGTCACGATTTTGCGACATATTGCAAGAGAGATTGTACGGATGAAAAAGTGTCACGATTTCATGACATATTGCAAGAGAGATAGTACGAAAGAAAAAGTGTCACGATTTCACTATATATTGCAAGAGAGATTGTCCAAAAGAAAAAAGTGTCACGATTTTGCGACATATTGCAAGAGAGATTGTACAAAAGAAAAAGTGTCACGATTTCGTGACATATTGCAAAAGAGAGAGTCCGAGAGAAAAAGTGTCACGATATCGCAACATGTCACGTTTTCGCGACCCGAAGCAAAGAGAAAGAGGAGAGAGAAAAGTGTCGTGATATCGTGACATGTATTTTTGGGGCCAAAGCAAAGAGAAAGAGAGAAAGTAGAAGTGTTGCGATATCGACAAAAGTAAAGAGCAAGAGTATAGAGGCAAAAGTGTCACGATATCGCGACATGTGTTTTCGTGGGTACAAGCCAAGAAAAGAAGCAAGGAGGCAAAAGTGTCGTGATATTGCGACATGTGTTTTCATGGGTGAAATCTGAGAAGAGGACAAAGAGGCAAAAGTGTCACGATTTCATGACAGGTCACTTTGGCATGAGCTAAGAAGAGAACCCAACCGAAATAAGATATGTGATAGTTACATGAAGTCGATACGATAGTTACAGGTGCAGTTATAGAAGAAAATCATGTAACTAAAATAAGAAGAGTTAACTAAAGTCGGTACGACAGTTACAGGTGCAGTTACAGAGAAAATTTAGAACTTTGTTATAAAAGGAGGTCTGCATGGAGAATTAGTTTGCTAAAAAAAGGAAGAAAAGTGCTACGAAAAGAGGGTTGGAAGAGTGTCGTAAGAGAGCGTTAAGCAGAGCCGAGAGAGTCATAAGAGTGCAGTAAGAAGTGCAGCAAGAGGGCTGTAAGAGGGACATAAAAGTGCAGCAAGCATAGCCATAAGTGTGTGTGGTGTTTTGGTGAATAGCGAGAGAGGTTGGGTTAGCAATAGACCAGTCAGGGTCTTGTATAAGTGAAGGTATTTTTATGTCAATCTTATAGTTTCAAAATTGCAGTCCGAGTTGGTGCTTGGAATCAGGGGTTGGTGCTCCTTTCTGTTGGTGCAGATAAATCAGGGGTTGGTGCTCCTTCCAGTGGGTGCTGGTAAATTGATTGTAAAATTGGTATTTTGCAAAGACTGGATTTGGACGGGAGTCCAAGCAATCATTTTTGAGGAGTAGCCAAATTGGTGAACCTCGTTACATCGTGTGTTGTGGAATGCTCTCTTGTTATACTTGCTTTATTTGATTTTAAGTTTTCATTATTTCGGCATTAAGAGTTGTAGATTTGAATTTAAAATAGCTACACTGATTCACCCCCCCCTCTCAGTGTCATTGTGAGACTAACAATTGGTATCAGAGCCAAGTTCCTGAACAAGCTTAATCGGCTAAGGTGATCTTGGAAGTGAGACAATGGTAGGTGGTGAAGGATTCTCATCAAACAAAGCACCATTGTTTGACGAATATAATTACGCATTTTGGAGACTCAGGATGCAGACATATTTGTGCGCTTTGGGATATGACATTTGGGAGTCAGAGACAATGGATACATAATACCCACCACTCCTCCAACCGATGTTGTTGATAAGAAACTGTTTGAGAATAACTCTAAAGCAAAGAATGCTATCATGTGTGGTTTAGTGGACAGCGAACTGATAAAGATTATGAGTTGTAAAATGGCAAAAGACATATGGGACAAACTAAGGAGCATTCATGAAGGAGACGACAAGATCAAGGAGGCCAAGTTACAAATGCATCGAGCTCAGTTCGAAGCATTAAAAATGAATGACGATGAGAACATAGAGGCATACATGTTGAGAGTTAATGGAATCATTAATGCTATTAGAGGACTCGATGAGGAAATGGAAGATGTTGTCATCATGAAAAAGGTACTAAGATCTCTTCCCCAAATATTTGATTCTAAAGTTTCAGCAATAGAAGAAGCTAAAGATCTAAATACTTTTAGTATGGATGAGATGCATGGTTCTTTGACTGCATATGAGATGAGAATAGGAAAAACTAAACCCACAGACAGAGAAGTTGCTTTTAAAGCACATAAAAATATAAAAGCAAAACAAGAATCCGAGGAAGAAGAGACATCAGATGAAATGGAAGCAAACTTTGTTCGGAAACTAATAAGGGGAAAAGGAAAATACAGAGGAAAGCTACCATTTAAGTGTTTCAATTGTGGAGGCGTTGGGCACTTTGCAGCTAAATGTCCACTTAATGAGAAAAACAAAAGTGATGAAGGTTCACACCAAGAAAGAAGTGACTGGAAGAAGAAACCAAATTTTAGAAAAGGCAACTTCAAGAAGAAAAGTTTCATATCCAAGAATGTTAGTCCTTCAGAAGACAGCTCCAGTGAGGATTCTAAAGAAGAAACAAGTGAAGCTCTTTTCATGGCATTCGAAGAAGAAAAAACAAAGGAAAAATAGGAATGTGATAAAAAACTTGAGGCTGAGATTGAAGTAGATCTAGAAGGTGAGCTGATCGCTGCACTTAAAGAGCTGAGTATAGAAAGAAAAATGAATAAGAAAATTTCAAGAAAG
Source organism: Wollemia nobilis (assembly GCA_028583015.1). Taxonomy (NCBI): domain Eukaryota; kingdom Viridiplantae; phylum Streptophyta; class Pinopsida; order Araucariales; family Araucariaceae; genus Wollemia; species Wollemia nobilis. The sequence continues at coordinate 3,362,183 of JAQPPZ010017241.1, read as the reverse complement.
TTTGAGGATGCCAATGAAATCATAACCAGCTTGAAAGTACAGATAGATGAATCTAAGAAAATATCTAAAGATATCGAAGTACAATTAATTGTGAAAATAGATGAGTGCAGCAAGTTAGAAGAAGAGATTGTTGGTTTAAAGATGCAGCTAGAAGAGATGAATCAAAAAGTGAGTTGTTATCACAAACTTGAAGAAAGTTCTGTAAAGTTGGATAAGATTATAAATAGCCAAAGGACTATAGGCATCAAATTTGGTTTGGGCTTCGTCGAAGGAGAATCATCAAATGGATCAAAGGCCATAACTATAGAACCCATAAAGAATGAAGATAAGATCAGGATTGATCAAGAAAAAATGAATCATGCTAAAGAAAGCAATAATGCCAGGCATGAGAGGAGTATTGACAATGATGGATTCACCAATGTCACTCATCAAAGGAGAAGAAGATTTGTGGCTCCCACTACAAAATGGCAAAGACCATCACCCAGGTTCACTCATTTCTTTTATGGTTATTGTTTTAAATGCAATGGTTATGGACATAAGATTGTTGATTGCAAGTATAATGTAGGACAAAGGAACTTTACTAGTAGAAATGTTTTTTCACCATTGATGGATTATGCAGTAGAATGTTATAACTGTCATAATTTTGGGCACATTGCAAGAAATTGTCGTAGTACATTTGCAGCAAATAAACATCGGGGAAGAAAATTTCAACCAAATGGTTTGAGACAAAATAGAAAATTTCTTGAAAAACATGCACAGGCTACTGACAAAGAAAAGTCAAAACAAGTGACCAAAATTGTAATCAAACCAGAGTGGAAAGAAAAGGAGCAACCCAAGGAAGAAAAGGAATCCTTGATTGTACAGACAACATTTAAAGCATAGAAAAAATCTACACCATGGATACTTGATAGTGGATGCTCCAGTCATATGACAGGTGACAAACAAAAATTTGAGAAGTTACAGAAATATGAAGGTGGTTCTGTAAAATTTGGAAATAATGATGGAGCTAAGATAGTTGGCAAAGGATCGGTTAAGATCAGTGATGAAAAAATCAAGTCAAAAGAAGTCTTGTTTGTGATTGGTCCAAAGCATAACTTGTTAAGCGTAAGTCAGATTTGTGATAGAGGTCATGAAGTAATTTTCAAGAAGCAAGGTTGTGAAGTCAGAATAGCAAACTGTGGAAATTTGATAGCAACTAGATCAAGGACATCTGGCAACCTATATACTCTCTCAGAGACTTTAGAAGGAGCATGCTTGATTGGACAGGAAGAAGAAAATTGGTTGTGGCACAAGAGGCTCGGTCATATTAGTTTTGACAATCTAGTAAAAATTAGCTCAAAAGGGGCAATGAGAGATATTCCCACCATTGGCAAACCATTAAATAGCATTTGTGCTTCATGCCAAAAGGGGAAGCAAACTAGAGCCACATTTAAAACAAAAGAGTACTTCACAAGCAAACCTTTAAAGTAAAAAGGCAACAACAAGATACTTTAAAGTTTTTGGCAGCAAGTGTTACATCAAAAGAACTGAAGATAATCTTGGTAAGTTTGAAGATAGAGCTGATGAAGGTATTTTTCTTGGCTATTCGACAAAAAGCAAAGCCTATACATGCTACAACAAGAGGCTAAAGAAAATTGTGGAGAGTGTCGATGTTAAAGTTGATGAAGGTAGGGACCGAAAAATTAGCTATGAAGAAAACAACCCAATTTATGAAGAGGTTATTGAAGGAGATGAGGAAAAGGAAATGGAAAAGAAACAAAAAATTGACTCAGATGATTTAAGTAGTGTTTCAGAAGAGGAAGAAAACAAGAAATTCAAAATAGGCAGCTGGTAGAAAAATCATCCTAGAGAGGAGACCCCACAGTTGGTGTTCAGACAAGAAGAAGAGTAGTAAGTAACTACTCTCTATTATCCAACATTGAGCCCAAAAATGTTGCTGAAGCAAGCAAAGATGAAAGGTGGATGACGACAATAAATGAAGAATTAGATCAGATTGAGAAAAACAAAACCTGGGAGTTAGTACCAAGACCTGCAAATAAAAATATAATTGGTACTAAATGGGTTTTTCGAAACAAATTGAATGAAGATGGACAGATAGTCAGGAATAAAGCAAGATTGGTCTCAGAAGGCTATGCACAAGTTGAAGGTATTGACTTTGAAGAAACCTTTGCACCAATGGCTAGACTAGAGGCAATTAGAATGTTTTTGGCTTTAGCAGTTCACAAGAATTTCAAAGTTTATCAAATGGACGTGAAATCAGCATTTCTGAATGGAAAACTTGAAGAAGAGGTCTATATTGAGCAGCCAGATGGTTTCCAACTCGGTGATAATCCCAACTTCATCTCGCAAGTTGAAGAAAGCATTGTATGGCTTGAAACAGGCACCCAGAGCATGGTATGCAAGGCTAGACAACTATCTTACTCAACAAGGGTTCAAAAAGGGTATGGTGGATAGCAATTTGTATGTCAAAATAGAGAATGGCCATCTCATTGTCCTTGTTGTATACGTAGATGATATCATTTTTGGCAGCAGCAATGATGAGTCATGTAAATATTTAGCAAATAAGATGCAGAAAGAATTTGAAATGTCTATGATTGGTGAACTTTCGTATTTCCTCGGACTGCAAGTTAATCAAAATGAGAAGGGCATATTTATTTCTCAAGTTAAATATGTGAAAGAGATGCTAAAAAAGTTCACAATGGAGGATTGTAAGCCTATTAGCACTCCCATGATGACAGAGTTGCAAGTTGAGCAAGGATGACAAATCTCCAGATGTTGATCAAACCATGTACAGATCTATGATTGGGAGCCTATTGTATTTGACAACTACCAGACCAGATATCTTGCAGGCAGTTTGCATGGTAGCATGATTTCAGGCTAGTCCCAAGGAGACTCATGTGATAGCCGTGAAGAGGATTCTTCGGTATCTCAAGGGTACTATGGAGTATGGGTTATGGTATCCGAAAGGTAAGGATTTCACCCTTATTGCGTATTCAGATGCAGATTGGGCAGGATGTGTCGATGACAGAAAGAGTACCAGTGGAGGTGCATTCTATCTTGGAGACAGGTTGGTCGCATGGCACAATAAGAAACAAGAGTCAGTCTCCTTATCCACAATAGAGGCAGAATATATTGCAGCATCAACGTGTTGTACGCAGGTTTTATGGATGAAACAAACCCTGAAAGATCTTGGCATTAACTTCAGTGAGCCAATTTTAGTTAAGTGTGATAACACCAATGCCATTAACATCTCAAAGAATCCGGTTATGCATTCTCGCACAAAACATATTGCTATCCGATATCACTTTTCGAAGGAGAAAGTTGCGGAAGGTGAGGTTAAGTTGGATTTTGTCCCAACTACAGAGCAAGTAGTGGATATCTTCACAAAACCGCTGCCCAAGGAAATTTTTGAGTACCTTCACAATAAATTGGGAGTGGTCACGCTTCCCAAGAATTGACTAGCAATCGGGACCACATTCTCAGGGGGAGCATTTATATATTTGATTATATTTTTGCTCATGTTTGTAATTTTTGCTAACTGTAATAATTTGTGCCTGAGAATGTTGTGCATGGACTTAGGGGGAGTCTGCAGCAGCCCTTTGGTATTATTGTCAAAGGGGGAGAAGAATTATAGGAAATTGCACGTGTGTTGCCAACAATTCCAAAGGGGGAGATTGTTGAGCAAGGTGCAACAACAATATTGTCATTGTTGTCAACACAGTCAGACAGATCGGTTGATGCAATGGACAGGAGTTAAGAGGTTCTTCAGAGTATGTACAGTGATTTTCCAAAAGATCAAAGTGGCCCATATGCTAAAAATCAAAAGAAAATCACAAGGAAGAAAACTGTCACGATATCGCGACATGTTGAGAAGAAAGAAAAATTGTCGCGATATCGCGACATGTTGAGAAGAAAGAAAAACTATCACGATATCGCGACATGTTCGAAGAGATAGGGCAAGCAAGAAAAACTGTCACGATATCGTGACATGTTCGAAGAGAAATGGCAAGCAAGAAAAACTATCGCGATTTCGTGACATGTTCGAAGAGAAAGCACAAGCAAGAAAAACTGTCGCGATTTCGTGACATGTTCGAAGAGAAAGCGCAAGCAAGAAAAACTGTCACGATTTCATGACATGTTCGAAGAGAAAACGCAAGCAAGAAAAGTGTCACGATTTTGTGACATGTTGGAAGAGAAAGAGGCAAGTAGAAAAAGTGTCACGATTTCGCGACATATTGCAAGAGAGAGAGTACGAAAGAAAAAGTGTCACGATTTCGCGACATATTGCAAGAGAGATTGTACGGACAAAAAAGTGTCACGATTTCGTGACATATTGCAAGAGAGATTGTCCGAATGAAAAAGTGTCACGATTTCGTGACATATTGCAAGAGAGATTGTACGGATGAAAAAGTGTCACGATTTCATGACATATTGCAAGAGAGATAGTCCGAAAGAAAAAAGTGTCACGATTTCGTGACATATTGCAAGAGAGATTGTACGGAAGAAAAAGTGTCGCGATTTCATGACATAGTGCAAAAGAGAGAGTCCGAGAGAAAAAGTGTCACGATATCGTGACATGTCGCGTTTTTGCGACCCGAAGCAAAGAGAAAGAGGAGAGAGAAAAAGTGTCACGATATCGCGACATGTTGCATTTTCGTGACTCAAAGCAAAGAGAAAGAGCAGAGAGAGAAAAAGTGTCGCGATATCGCGACATGTCGCATTTTCGCGACTAAAGGAGGAGAGAGAAAGTAAGAAGGCAGAAGTGTCGCGATATCGTGACAAAAGTAAAGAGGAAGAGTACGGAGGTGAAAGTGTCACGATATCGTGACATGTTGTGTTTTCACGGGTACAAGCCAAGAAAAGAAGCAAGGAGGCGAAAGTGTCACGATATCGTGACATGTGTTTTCGTGGGCGAAATCCAAGAAGAGGACAAAGAGGCAGAAGTGTCATGATTTTATGACAGGTCACTTTGGCGCGAGCTAAGAAGAGAACCCAACCGAAATAAGATATGTGACAGTTAACTGAAGTCGATACGATAGTTACAGGTGCAAGTCATGAAGAAGTAAAATAAGAAGAGTTAACTAAAGTAGTATAGAAGAAGTTGATACGAAAGTCATGTAGCTAAAATAAGAAGAGTTAACTGAAGTCGATACGATAGTTACAGGTGCAGTTACAGAGAAAAGTCAGAACTTTGTTATAAAAGGAGGTCTACATGGAGAATTAGTTTGCTAAAAAAGGAAGAAAAGTGCTACGAAAAGAGGGTTGGAAGAGTGTCGTAAGAGAGCGTTAAGCAGAGCCGAGAGAGCCATAAGAGTGCAGTAAGAAGCGCAGCAAGAGGGCTGTAAGAGGGCCATAAAAGTGTAGCAAGTAGAGTCGTAAGTGTGTGTGGTGTTTTGGTGAATAGCGAGAGAGGTTGGGTTAGTAATAGACCAGTCAGGGTCTTGTATAAGCGAAGGCATTTTTATGTCAATCTTATAGTCTCAAAATTGCAGTCCGAGTTGGTGCTTGGAATCAGGGGTTGGTGCTCCTTTCTATTGGTGCAGATAAATCAGGGGTTGGTGCTCCTTTCTGTTGGTGCAGATAAATCAGGGGTTGGTGCTCCTTCCAGTGGGTGCTGGTAAATTGATTGTAAAATTGGTATTTTGCAAAGACTGGATTTGGACGGGAGTCCAAGTAGTCATTTTTGAGGAGTAGCCAAATTGGTGAACCTCGTTACATCGTGTGTTGTGGAATGCTCTCTTGTTATACTTGCTTTATCTGATTTTAAGTTTTCATTGTTTCGGCGTTAAGAGTTGTAGATTTGAATTTAAAATAGCTACACTGATTCACCCCCCCTCTCAGTGTCATTGTGAGACTAACATGTTGTAACCCCCATTCTATCTTTTTATCAATTTTAACGAATTTGGACATGAGCAACTCACGTTAAAATTCAATAAAAAAGGTGTGCCAACCTATAAAGGTTAGTGATCATTTGGATTTGAACCTAAATTTATCAGATCCATATTTTTTGTGAATTCAAACGATAAAATCTTAGGGTTAAATTTGCTTAAATTGGAAATTTTTCCAATTTTCCCTAACTACCCATATTTGCCTCCTATTTTCTTCACAACTTTTGATTTTCCCTCGCCCTTAATATCATCAACTTGCTTCTTAAATAAATATAATGATTATTTTACAGTGTGATTGAATTGAAAGCTTCATTTCATGATTTTTTTATTGTAGGTTTAGTTGAGATTTTGTTTTACCATCATCATTCAAGCGAGAATAGAGGAGTATATTTGGTATGATATTTCCATGTATGTTTTATTTAGATCATCTTTAGCATGTTGAATATCATTTTGCATTAGCAAATTTAAGTTTTATTTATCTTTTAGTGAATTAGGACATGAGCTTTTGCAGGTTCGAATTAGCTTATTAAGTCTGAATTCGCACAAGCATGCACAAGGGGCAAATTGTTGTTTCAAGATCCATTGTAATACCTTATATTTTATATTTTGATCATAATTAATTTCAAATTCTAGTGTTCTATATGCTTTTTTGTAGATATTTTGTGAATTTGAACGTGAGTTTCCTCAGGTCTGAATCTGCTTTTCAGGTTCAAATTTGCATAGCCATATGTTGGGGGTATATTATTGATTACGGATCCAAACCCACATCATACACTTGGTATTTTAATCATATTTGTAGGTATTTCATTTCATGTTCTATATTGTTTTATCATTTCTTTTTAAATCCTTATATACTTGCAATAAATCTAGAAATCTATTATTTTGCATACGGTTTACTGAAGGAACTGAGGAGATATGACTGCCATGTCATTGAGATCAATTTTGCAGCAGCTTAAGCAGATCCCTAATCACTGACTATAAACTTTATTGTTTTTATTTGAGTAATTACAGGTTTCTCATGAATTTGGACATAGACTTCTGCAAGTCCGAATTTGTCAACAGGTCCAAATTTGCTAAGGTAGGACCAAATTCGTCTACAACAACCATTCAAATCAGATAAGTACATATATTTGATTTATTTTGAATTTTATTTCTTGTTCTTGTTGTTCTCAATATGTTTTTGTTTCAAATTTTATGTAAAAATACCAAAAATAGTAAAAAAGGACCCAAAAAAATAAAAATTAGTGAATTGAATTTAGTCTAGAAATGTTATGATCATTGTGTGTTGTTTTCCTATGAATATTAATCGCATAGAGCATAGGTTATTAATTGCACTCTATCCCATAACTTAGATACTTGTTGAATAAACAATACGTCAAACACTTCTCACTACATAGATGTGGAAATTATCTTTAAATGTTTCTTAGTGAACCCACCATAATTCGTTGGCAATCACCAAAGAAGGTATGACACTAGTACCTCTCATATCGAGGTGTAGATCTCTTATTTCCCATCCTCCTTCTAGGAACGGATCCGTTAGCCTGAGGGAAAGGGGTGTGAAATTTTTGGTCTACATTCTTTGGTGAACCCGACGTGAATCACCATATTTTTCTTATGTCTTCTTTCAAAAAAAACTAAAAAAGAACCACTAAATTTTTTTTCCTAGATTAGAAAAAAAATTAAATTTGATCGATTCACATTTTATTTCTATACACCATTCCATAAAAATAACAACATTCAATGCCTTATTTCATAGTCTCGACTGGTCTGGACACAATGAGAATACACAGTGAAGGAGGTTAGCCATACCCACAAACATTTTTAAAGGAATTATCCTTTTTCCTGTGCTCGAAAAATTGAAAATATTTTAATCAAGATTAAAATTTAGCCAGTCCAACAACCATCATAGCTATGGAATAGAGCACACATTTCTTTTTGAAGAAGTGTATCATTGACCATAGTGAACTAGGTGAGGATTGGTAGGACATAGGCTTCATCACGGCTTGGATTTCATCACCAAGCATCTGTATGCGGGCATCCAGGTGAAATCCCTAATTTAAGCTAAGTTAACTATAACTCTCCAACTTTTTCCCATAAAATTAAATTGTTGAAAAAAATAGATAAAGAAACATGAATATCACTCTTAGGAATTGTGAAGATATCATGTCTTGCAAATAACCCAATTCAATATAAACTTGTTTATGTCACTACCCCGATAAACAATATCATGGGAATTCTGCCATATGCATTAGTTAACTATGGATAAACTCATTCAAAATTTCTTCCATATTCAAAATTACCTCTCTCACAACCTCATCTTACTCCATATTCTCCCTTTCAACCAATACCTCCACAATTATCCTTTCCACAATATCTCCCATCACAATTTTCTCCACAGTCATTCCCATATTCTTCTTTCCAAACCACATATTCACCTCCACAAAATAATGCTTCCTCTTGCAATCCCATTCATAATCATGTTACCATGCATCCATACCATGTTTCTCAACCCACATGCAATCCTTCTTATTTACAACATTATCATATTCAACCACAACATTCTACTTGAATCACTCATTAAATCATATTATCACCAACCTCTTTAGGAAAATATTATCAAAAGTCCCTCAAAAACCTTCACCACGTAAATTTACTAAGCATAATCAACCCTTGATCATAATCCTCAAACACTTGCTAGTTATTATTGGTCATCAAATCTGCCCAGGAAAGGATTTGGGAAAGTGTACGCGCCCTAGACCTGGACCAACATTGAAAGGCCGAAGGGAAGAGATGCCCCTCGTGCCAATCTCCGGAGAAAGGTCGGCTCCTATACTAAACTACTTCGGTGTTTAAGATAAGGGTGCAGGAAAGAGATAAACAGAGTAAGGGTGCAAGAAAGAAATAAAAAGGGGTAAGGGAAGAGATGTTGATAATTTAAAGTGGGAAAGAACCAGAAGCACGATCGCTGGCCAATAGCTTGAAACAACAACAAGAAACACCAAGAATAAAATGAAAAGAACACGATATTAGCCTTCCTATGTATCCTCTGGATGAGTTCCAGGATTACCCTCCCCTTTCGTCGAAATTCAGAGTTCAGAGTTACGACGATTAGGACAAAGTGAATATAATAGAAACACGATCCACAGGCGGCATACAAGAAAACTAATACAACGTTTTCCTCTCCTATGTATCCTTCGAGAAAATTTTAGGGTTCCATCCCCAATCGCACACCTAAATCCAGAATGCAGAATTACAGTATGCAAATGAAGAAAGAGATAAAAGAAATAAACACAGAAGGCAGCATACAAGAGAGAAATCAAGCTCAAAGATCTTTAGTATTAATCACAGGGATTCAAGTTACAGCAACTTTCTTAGCAGAAAGTTCCCCCCTTTTTTCATTACAATGCCTAGGTTTTTATAGAGGACCCAACCCTCTGAGCCATCAATGCACAAAATGGAGGAGTACATCCTCAAAACCTAAGAAGTCGGCTCTTCGCGGCTCTCGTGACTGAGCTCTCAAATATTTTACCAAAACTAGCAGCTGCGATCGGGTCAGCCAGGGAAACATGCATTAATGAGCCGCCTGAACGTCCTTGGCCTCTGGGTGCAGTGCTCGAGTGGCCGCCATGCTCGTCGGGCTCTCCTTTAGGAACTGATACCTCATTTCCAATTGCCAAAAATGAGCAACGAGTTTACCGGGCACGTAAAAATGCATTTATGAGGCACTTGATTGCCTCGAAAAAATACCCGGCTTGGAGTGTGTGCCCTTGAAGCGCTTCGCTAGATTTTTGTTCGCAACTCCGCTTCGCAATGGATTTGAGCCAAAGCAGATCTTCCTTCTTGGTTTGCACTTCGCATGGTGGAGCTTCGCAAGACAGCTTCGAGGGTGCTGAGTGCCGAAGCAGGTATTCCTCCTCAAGGTGGGGCTCTTCATTTCTCGTTGCTTCGCTGGAGAGACGTGTCAAAACTGCTTCGTTGATGAATCATCAAAATGCTTCGCCGCGATCTTCCTTCAAAACTGTGGTTCGGGGTAATTTCGGCCGAAGCGCATTCTTGCCTTCGAAAAATATTTCGTTCTTTACGGTCGCTACCGCTTCGGGTGAAAGTGCTTCGCACGAAAGCTAGCCGAAGCAGATGCTTCACGACAACTTTTGGTGAAGTAGAAATGGTTCGCTGGTGGGGAGGCCCGAAGTGGGTGCTTCGACGGTTTTTTGGTGAAGTACTTTTCAATGTTTGCGCTCTTTCAACTTCTGCTTCGCAAGATTTTCGCCGAAGTAGCTGCTTGAAATGCTTCGGGTCCGAAGTAGTTTTCTCGCCTTAGCAAACTCGGACCGCGATCTAGACTTTCCTTCTTCGGCGAAGTTGTTCTTTTGGACTGCTCGAATGCCGCTTCGCAAAACTTTCACCCAAAGTAGCTGCTTGAAATGCTTCGGGTGCGAAGCTCTTTTCATCCCCTACTTCTTTCTTTTGGCGAAGCTATCTTCCTTTTCCTGCGAAGCTTTTTTCCTTAGCCTGCTCAATAGCGAAGCTCTTTCATCTTCATTCTATGTACAAGGGGGATGGCGATGAAAGCCAAAATTGCTGCAACTTACAAATATTTTCAAAAACAACAAAAAGAAATACTTTACAAAAGGAAACACTTTACAAAACTTTTGATTTTTCTACCCCTGTATGTAATGTGACGAAATTGTCAACATTCTTGGCGGCTCACGGGGCAACGAGCTCGTCTCGGTGGAAGAACCCTCAGCTTTGATCCGTTGGGCCAGAGTTACCTCCAGACCCTTCTCCTTTTTCTCCTTTCGGGGGTGCTTCCACGACTTCTTCTTCTTCTTCTGCCTCTCCTTCTTCTTCTTCCTCCTCTGGCGAGGCTTCCTATTGCGGCGATGGGAGAAGGCGATCGCGGATGCGTTCCATGGTTCGACGAACATGAGCCCAGGCACCTTTCGAGAAAGGCTCTCGGTCTTGTAGCGCTTTTACCAAGACATGGAACCGATCTATTTGCCCTATGTCGGCATGCTTGGCTCTTGTGCTTAGATCGTTGAGGCAGGCCATGATCTTGCAATGTCTCAGAATGAAATCTGTGACTTGTCCTTCTGTAATCGGCTCTTCCCAACCATCTATCTCCGAGACATCACTCTCAAAATGTAGCCAAGCCGGCTTGAGCTCTTCCTTGGTCAACAGGTTCCCATCCTCATTCGTGAAACTTGGGAAACCTAATGAAGAGAGGTCTTGGAAATATCCCAGTGATGTACGCTGCTCGTGTTCGAATACATCCAGGAGGTCCTTCGCCTTCTGTGCCTTCCTCACCTTGGAGAAGAAAGCGCGGACCGTGGCTTGAGCTGTAGACCAATCTCTGGCGGTTCGGCTCATCGCGGCGACCTGCAGGTCCTGATATTTGACACTTTGGACCTCAAAAGCTAGTTTGAGTCGCCTTCTAATTTTTTGGATGACCTCATCTACTATTGGCCCTTCTTGAGCAGCGGCATACTGGGCTTCGGTAATGTAGGTCAAAATTGACAGGGCACTGGAGGCCCGAGATCTGAAGTTCTTGAGCAAGTGTGAGCGAATTTCTTTTATTCGGCCCCTATCAAACAGCTCCAGACTTTCTTTCTCGTACAACTATTGCTGCATCTCCAGGATTTTGCTTTCAAATTCTTTGGCCTTCAGATCAGCTTCGGCCTGTATCTGGCTCTGGGTTTTAGTTGCACTCTGCAGTTGTCTTACTTGTTGTTTCAGGGCGACTACTTCCTTCTTCATCTGCTCACACTGCTTTTTTGAGTCCTCCAGCTTGGAGCGGATCCTGGCTAGCTCCTCCTCCAACTTGATGTTGGCGCTCTCTGCTTCAAATCTGCGTTGATTGGCGATGTTTGCATGCACGCGGAAAGTTTCAATTCTTACATGCATGGATGCAGATTCATTATCTACATTTAAGTGCTCCAGGTCCTTAGTCTTCTCCTGATAGTCATAATCTGCTGGAGTCATCTCATCCAGAGGTTTCTGGACCTTAGGGACCTTTTTCACCTTATGCAACTTTCCGCCTTTCAAGTCAAAAATGGTGCATTTTTCTACTTCGGCCAGAGAGCGCCCTCTCTTTTTCCTCGCCTCCTTCAGCATCTTTTCTATGTTCTATCGGGCTTGGAGTAGCTTCTCAGCTAGAGGGCGTTCTTTAATCATGGACAACTCTGATTCAAATGAGGCTGGATCTCCAGCCAAAGGGGTGAACAAATATAAAGAATGAACGGGGGATGCCTCACCAGTAGGTTCGACGATGGGTGTGACGGGAGCTTCGACGAAAGGAACGATGTCGTGTGTAATAGGGGAACAAGGAACGGGGTTCGGCATTGGGGTACTATCTTCGCCCTGATCGAGAACCAAGGGAATGGTGGCATGGGCAGGCGAAGTAGTATCAACAGACTTGTCTCGGCCAGACGACTCGAATGGAGTGGGGCTAACGGGATCACGAGACAAACTTGAGGTGGCGAGGGGCAACACGCGAGAGGGTGATTGACCTTGTGGGGGAGAGAGAGACTATTGGGGACTCATGACCGGGACCATGGTGGACATGCCTTGAGAAACCAGGGCAAAGGGTGGAGAGTGCGTACCTGCGTGCCCACCTGGCAGAGCGATAGTAGTGACTTCCTGTGTGATCGGCTCCTGCTCCTTTCGAACTTCGGCACTCCTGACCTCCACGACTTCTTCTTCGGGGACCCCTTCTTGTTGGAGGAGTTCCTCCACATCGATGACATCCATGTCTGGGGTTGCTTCGGCTCTTGGTGACGCCGTCCCTTCGATATTTGCTTTGGTTGGGCCGGTCGTAGGTTGTCCGACAGAGACACTTGGGAGCTTCGTGCGGGGTCGCTTCGGGTGGGTCGGAGGCACTTGAGCTTGCTCCTGCCTCTTTCTTTTCTTTTTCTCTGATTGTTGCGTCGACCCCTCGACACTTGTGTCATGGCTTTCCATCGGCTCGGTTCTTGTGGTGTAGCTTCGGCCTCTTCCTCTTCTTCCGCTTTCGAAGCATCATCATCTCTCCTTGGGCTTTCGCCCAAACCTGGGACACTTGGGGGAATGAAGTCGACGAAGGAGGTGGGCTTCCAAGTCCCAACATTGGCTTCGTAAACAACCGCGAAGTCCTTATCCATCTCCAAGAGTCCATATGATTTCATCTTTTGTCGATGAACTCTCATTTTCCACCATTCTTTTAATTGTTCTACGCCCCAATCTTTCAATTCCTCCCTCAGATCATCTTTCATCTTCCTCCAAAAAGTGGAGTCTGGGGTTGGGAAAGGATGTTGAACAGGATCAAACTCAACTTCCATAGGGTAGAACTCATGCCAGGGGGCAAGGTCTTCATCCTTTCTAAATGCCACTCCAGATCCTTCCCATTGGGATTATTTCTTTGCTCCACGATTTCTGGGTGGGGGCAGACATGAAAATTCTTGAATCTGAGGTGGTCCCTCATCACTCCCAAGGGATCGTAGAGCCACCTTTGAGGAATCTAGAGCAGACCAAAGCTGGCAAGCTTCTCCTCTAGGAATACATGTTGCTTCAGGGCAAACACCTCAATTACCCCCATTTTGAAGGGGAAGTCGCAGGTGTGCGCCCATTTTCGACCGTGGCCATAGACGACATTTGTTGCGTCGCTCTATCGAGCGACCTCTAATGCGAACTGGTACTCAGAGGGGTAGACAAGCAGAAGGAAGGGCTTCCTCGTGAAGCCGAATAGGTGAACCACAAGCCCTTGCGTTAGTTGAAACACGTCTCCCTTCTTCTCCATTACCACTCTGTCTCTCAAACTGAGGGGCACCCGAGGGCAAGAACCCTTCAACAAATGAATAGCAGGTCCCAAGAATTGTTGATTAAAAGAATAATATGACTCCGTCCTCACTAGGAGGGGAGTCCACTGGTACACCGGCAGAGGAGCTCCATCCTTGCCGCTCGAAGAAATAGCGATGTGGGGAAAATTCTTATGTACATGGTAGAAAAACAACCAAACTAGGAAAGAGCAGGGTGCGAAGTACTGGCCCATCCCAGAATTCTTCATGCTGGTAAGCCGTGTGTGCAAGGTTCGGGCCACCCATTCTGCCCAATCGAAGAAGACTGGGTTGGTGTTCGGCCTTGAAGCATCAGGGGCATAAAATTCCCCTCTTGAAATACATTCGGCCAAAGACACCTGCCAAGGGTGCACCGAAGCATCGGTCGACAGACCCGCTACCCATGCAATGATGGAGAAGATGTCCATGCTCTTGAAATATATCAGGGGAAGGGGCATCTGGGGCAGCTTGCCTGAAGGGAGCCCATTCTTGAGGTTCTCTCTTAGAAATTTCAAAATATAGGTGGAGGTAGTGAACCTCTCCATTTGTTCGCTCAGGATGACATTGCGAACCGAATAGCCCTTGGGCGGCCCCTACTGCGGCGCGAAGGCTGCTTGCACATCTTCTTTTAAAATTGAAAACAATTTATGGCCAGTGGCGTCCAGCACTTTTCTGGAGGAGGGCTGGTAGTTCTGCGCGATGGCACAGATTAACTCGGGACAATGGTGAGCGGGCGGGGTCAGATACCAGTAAATCTGAGAATAGTACGTGACAGCCCTCTTGTTCTTCAGGGAAAGTCTGCTTGTCATAAACTCGATAGTGTGTCGGAGCTCGGCCACACTCTTTGAGAGTTCAGTGTCCCAAATTTTCTCCCACCCATCAATTGGTGGTTCTTCTAGTTGTTCTTCTTTAGAATCCTCTCCTTCCTCCATCGACTGCTTTTCTGGGTGGGGGTTGAGGTTGACCTTCTTAGGTCTATGTTTTTGCTCTTCTTTGCCCTTCTTCGGGGCTGCTACCTCAGGCTCCTTCCCCTTCTCCTTAGAATTTTTCTTTCCCATTGTGAATATTCATGACAGTAGAGTTCATGGTGCAGAAGACTTCGACGCGAAGGACTTCGATGCAAAGGGCAGAGGAATGTAGGCTATCAATGGGAGCTCTCAATCTTTGCATTAACAGTTGGCGAACACCCCTCTTACCGCTAAGCCTCACGTTTTATAGCCTTAAAAGGCAACTACCTTAATTTATGGCACCTACCATAATTAAATTTACAACTCGAATGGGGAAGGTTGCCGTAACTTTTGATTGGCTTTACGGCAGCGTTGTACGTGGACCCATGCGCTTCGATGATTATGCTCGACATCGAAAACTTAACCTTCTGCCACCTCGTACCTAGGAGCGAGCTTTTCTCATAATCGAATCCTCTCGGGATGTGCCCCACCACCTTTGCATTAAACTCACTTGCTACGGACATTTCCCTAGGTTGTCATTGGCACGTCCCTCTAGGCACGTTTTAAATGCTCCCGCCTCGTGCATTTGTTGAGTTGGCGAAGTAAAAATCGGTGCTGAAGATGCTTCGCAGTGAACCTTCGGTGCGAGCTCATTTTTTATGCTTCGGGCCCGAAGTAATTTTACTTCGTCGCGTCGTTGCTTGCTTTGCGGAAGGTTAGCTCCCCCGAAGCTCGTTCTCTTTGAAAAATGCTTCGCTAGACTTTCCTTCGAAAACTGCTTCGCTCATACTTGTTTTGCGAAGCATTTCTTATGCCTTCATTTCTTTTGATGACTCCTTTGGTTTTCGAGGACCTTTTCGAAGCCAAAGTGCTTCGCTGTGAAGCATCTCGCATCAGTTGCTTCGCATCAAAACTTCCCGAAGGAGATTTTCGTCGAGGCTTAGCGAAGTTGGTAATCGTGACATTGAACCTTTCGGAGATCTTGAAGCAGGGTATATATACAAGAATGAAAAATTACATACAAGGTAAAATTTGAACACTTTTTTTTTTTTCTTTGTCTCAATGATGAAAAGTCTTCAAATGAAGACCATTGACAGAGATCGGCAAGATCTGACCATCGGCATCCTTGAGGATGAAAGAGTTGGCCGAGTTTACCTTCACGATTTTGAACGGTCCATCCCAGAAAGCGTCCAATTTGTCATGATTCCCAGGCTTGGCCTTCCAAGAATCCCACTTCCATACTAGATCTCCCACTTTGAAAGTGCGGTCGAAGGACTTCTTCTTGAACCAGTCTCGGGTGATCTGAGCATGCTTAGCGAAGCTCTGGTAGGCCTTCTCGCGATCTTCCTCTAGCTGCAATAGCTGAGCCAGCCTATTTTCCATAGGATTAACTTCCTCTTCATCGTCCAGCAGCTGCAATGCAGGGATCTCTACATGGGTTGGTAGGATGGCCTCCTTGCCATACACCAGGGCGTAAGGCGATGTTTTGATTGACTTCTTGATAGAAATTCGATCGGCCCACAAGGCTCGATCTAGAAGGAGGTGCCAAGTTCTTTTGTTATTCTCCATGAGCTTTCTTAGCACCCTTAACAGAGTCTTGTTGGTAGATTCTGCCAATCCGTTACCCTGTGGATAGTAGTTAGAGGAGACTTTATGGTATATCCCATATTTGTAGAGGAACTCATTGATTTTGGCGCCTGAAAACCTGGGACCATTGTCCGTAACAATTGCTTCTGGGATGCCAAACCGGGTGATCAATCCCTCTAGGAAGGCGATGACGGTCTCTTGATCGGCATGCTTCGTGGGTACTGCTTCGGCCCATCTGGTGAAGTAGTCGGTTGCGGTCAGGATGAACTTATGCCCAGTGAAGGAGTTTGGCGATATAACCCCTATGAAATCCAACCCCCATTGTTGAAAGGGCGTTTCTACTTGTATCGGTCGGAGAGGCATAGGAGCACTTCTGCTTCGGCCGGTGAACTTCTGACATTGCTCACATCGGCGACAGACCGCAAAGGCATCGACGAAGAGTGTAGGCCAATAATAACCAGCTTTGATTATCTTCAATGTCGTTGCTCTTCCTGCGAAGTGACCTCCAGACAACCCTGAATGAAATTCTCCCAGGACTCTCTTCTTATCGTCTTCTTTTATGCACCTGAGGAGAATGCCATCAATGTTTCTAAAAAATAGGCCTTCGGGGCGCAGCGTGTATCGGAGGGACCGCATCCTAAAATGCCTCCGCTATGAAGCATTTAGATGCGAAGGACATCTACCGGTGTTAAAATATTCAACTATCTCACCGACCCAGTCCTTCTCGTCCTCTTCTTGGTTTGTGAAGCATCCTTCTGCTGGCGAGTCATCCCACTGACAAGCTGTCACTTCGGCCGCTACGCTCTTCGCCAGTTCTTGACACAATGCGCGACCGCGAACCAATTTTGTGGGCCTAATCTCGATGTCGAACTCTTGTATCTTGCTGACCCAACCGGCTCTTTTGCTACCCAATTCTCCTTGGATAATGAAGTTGCGCACATCGGGGTGAATGACAAAGACTGTAACCCGACTTTGGGAAATGAATTGCTTGAATTTCCTAAGAGACTTCATTACTGCATGCACCTGCCTTTCTATGAAATTGTATTTTTCTTCATGGGGGTTTATCACTTGGCTTAGAAACGCGATGGGGCGCTCTTCGCCATCTTCCCCTTTCTGTGTCAGGACTGCAACATAGCTCTCGGGTTCTCCTATGGCATATAGGATGAAATCTCGATTGTAGTCAGGGTTGGTCAGGACCGGCGCCTGAGCGATTCGGGCCTTGATCTCTTCAAATGCTTCTTTTCTTTCCTCCATCTAGATGAATTCATCGCCCTTCTTCAAAAGTTTGGACATCGGCTTGATGACCTGGGCGAAGTCTGGAACAAACTTCCTCACGAAGTTGATCTGGCCGAAAAAATATTGAAGTCCTTTCTTGTTCACTAGGAGTGGGAGCTTCAATAGAGCCTCAACTCTATCAGGATCTACAGTGAGACCCTTCTCTGATATCACATGCCCCAATAACTTCCCTTCGCTGACTGCGAATATGGACTTCTTTGGATTGATTGAAATGCCAAACTCTCGACATTTTTTGAATACCTATTGTAAATGAAAAGGATGATCCTCCCTTCTTCGGGAGAAGACGGTCATGTCATCTAAATAGATAACAATAACCTTATTCAAGAGTTCACCAAAAGCTAGATCCATGGCCCTCTAAAAAGTGGCCCCCGCATTCGAAAGGCCGAATGGCATTCGTTGGTAAGCAAATGTTCCCCACTTGGTCGTGAATGCGGTTTTATGCTGGTCCTCATCCCTAACCCAGATCTGATTGTATCCTGAGAAACCATCGAGTAGGGAGAAGCACTGAGCCCCAACCACTGAGTGCAAGATCTGATCTATCTATGGGAGAGGGTAGTGATCTTTGAGAGAAGCCTGGTTCAGGTTGCGAAAGTCCACGCATAGTCGTATATCTCCGTTCTTCTTTCTAACAGGGACTAGATTCGCCACCCAAGAGGAATGCTTAATGGGATAAATTATCTTTGCCTCGAGCATCTTCAGGAGCTCGGCTTTCATCAGGACCTCGATCTTTGGATTGACAGGCCTTTGCTTCTGTCGAAAGGGTTTGATTCCCTCCTGCAACTCAATTGTATGTTGGATCAGTTGTCGATCGTATCCCTTTAGGTCTTGATAAGACCATGCCACGATGTCGGGATACCTTCTGCACAGAGATCGGATCTGTTCTAGCTCCTCCGAAGTGCAATCTGTTCCAACTTTTACTGCTTTTCCAGGTTCAAGTTCCAAATCCTGATACTGCTTTGCATTGACCTTGATCCTATGAGAAACTGCTCGATCATTCTGATCAAAGAGGCTTTCAAGAGTAATTAATCCCTTGGGAACATGATTATTCTTCAATTGAACTAGCCCTTCATATTCCTCATCCTCAGGGCTTCTTTTCTCAACTGTGGCTGCTTCTTGAATCATAAAATTCACAATCTGCTCATCACTATCAAAAACTTGCCAATGCAGATCTCTGTCTGGGACAGAGGGCCTGTAAATCATCCTCACAGCTTTAGGCTTATGCACCATGTCTTCTACTGGAGAGTACTTGGCTGCGATGGATGCTAGAACATCGACATGTCGGTTCTTTTCTCATGGAATAGACTGCAGATTGAGAGATTCGAACTGGTCAAACAAGTCCCATACCCTGTTACGGTATGACTTGAGATAGTGCTTCTTTGAAGTGCACTTGTTGGTGACTTGATTGCATACCAATTCTGAGTCTCCAAAGATTTGGAGATGCTTTATGCCTAACTTTTCTGCTTTTTTGAGTCCTAGGCATAATGCTTCGTATTCTGCTGCATTGTTGGTGCAACTCCACACCAATCGGTAACAATATTCCTTCTGCTCTCCAGAAGGTGATACTAGAAGAATCCCTGCCCCAGCGCCATTTTTGCATCGGGCACCATCGAAGAATAATTTCCATAATTCGCCTTGGGCAGAGACCTTATCTTCTGACTTGATGTGTTTCTCGGGCTTGGCGATGGCATAACATCCCATCTCGGTTTCTATCATGGCATTAAAGTCTGCCAATGAAAACTCATCTTCACAACTTAACTGTGCTAGGGATTCCTCGATCAGGTCCACTTGCTCTATCTCTTCCACTATCGCATGCACGGGATCGCTGCTCTCTTCTTCGGACATCTTCTGTACAAGGAAGGTAGAAGGCTTTTCATTGTAGATCTTCACCTTCTTCCCTTTGAATGGAATCTCCAAGTGCGAGTAATCCATAGATAGATATCCTCCCAGCTTCATCGTAAACTCTCTCGACAAGCACATACTAAAATAGGGTTCAAGGTCGACGACCACCACCTCTTGTATAACTGTGATCTGAGGCATCTTGTGTAGTCGAATAGGTATATCCTTAATCACTCCTACAGTCTTCATGGGAGTACCATCCAACTGGAGTACGCCATGACTGCTTCACGTATATTCCATCCCTATCTCTTCGCACACTGCTTTGGGCATGACTATCATCGTGGCCCCAGAGTCAATCATACAATTGTGTACAACATACCCTTCCATTTGTAGAGATAGGTAGAACGGAGGTGGTCGATTCTTCCCCGTAATGGATGTGGACAGGGTCTGCACTAGGGCAAGTGGTGCTGCTTTTCTTGCTTTGGTCATCTTCAACGATTCTTGCAGCAAGTCCACTTGATCGGGCAACTGTAGTGCGTCATATAGGCTAATCTTGGCCGAAATCTTCTTCAGCTCATCTACAATATTGTACGCTAGGGAGTTGTGCACCTCAGGTTCTTTTTTCGCCTCGTACCTAGTGCGATACTGCTCCGTAGCTTCGACCCTTTGTCGCTTGGTCAGCGAAGGAAACTTGAGCTTCTCTCTAGCTTGTTCTTTAGTTTCCACCTGAGGTGGATTTGTAGGGGCTTGTTGGGCCTTCTCCTTGGCTGGTGCAGGCTGAGGAGCTTCGCTCGGGACCTGAGAAGGTTGTTGTCCCTTCTCGTGGTGGGCATGCACCTTTAAAGGAGCCATTTGAGTAGCATCTACCTCTATTGACCTTTTCCCTCCTCTGGTAAGGACTGCAACTTGCTCTTCTTCACCAATTACCAGGTTCTGATCCAATTGCCTGATGATGTTGACTTGACCACCATGACTACTGCTCGCCAACGTTTGCACATAATGTTGGTGCAGCATGCAAGTATTCTCTTCGTGAGGGTCATTACACGTGGAGCACCAATGTATGTAATCGAAAGTGCTCGGAGCTTCGTCAATCACGACATTTCTTGTCGATGCTCTCCCTTGCTGGACCGCTTGATCTTTAGTAAGCGCAGGTGTAGGATAAGATCTTCTCGGTAGAAACTCTTGTTGCACTTGCTTCTTCTTCATAATGGTCATATCATTAGACAGAGTTTGCATTGTGGAGTTCAGGGACTGAACTTCTTGTAGTATTTTGGCTTGCATATCTTCGGCTTTAGGAATAGGTGGCAATGGAGCCATCGTTGGTATTGGAGGTAGGGCGGGGTGTTGAGGTGGTGCTGGCAATATAGGGAATGCCGAAGAGACAGTGGGCTGCGCTACCGAGAATGTAGGAAAATGGATTTGTGGAGTAGCAATCTGTGATACAATGGGATTCGGGTTCCAAGATGAGATCGGGTATGCAGGGGTTGCAGAGATCTGTGAAGCGGCTACGCTCGCATACTGGGATTGAGGGAAATCGAGAAGTATGGGCATCGACATCCTTTGGGGAAGCTTGCCCATAGCTATTAGATCCATCTCCGCTCTCTGGGCTAACTCGTATAACTCGGGGAAGGTATTAATGTTTGAATACCTCACCATGACGTTGATATCAGGGTTGAAAGCCCAAAGGAAATAGTATGTTGCAGCTTCGTCAGTTGGCCGAAGTCCAACTGGTATCCTTTGCCAGGTTCGAGTGAACCTAACATTGAAATCAATGATCTCTTCTTGTGGATGTCTCTGGATTGTTGTGAACTGATGCAGAAGAGAAGATGGATCGGCGGACTCATTGAAGCTTCGCATCAACTGTCCGGCTAACTGGTCCCATCTCGTTATAGTACCGGGTGGTAAAGATCTATACCAGTAGAGGAGTTTCCCTCTAAGAGATAGAACCAGAAGCTTTACCATAACTCGCTCTTCTGTGATGTCATGAATCATCGCCAGAGAAACTATGTCCTGGATATGCTCCAGAGCAGTCTTCCCAGTTCCATCGAACGTTGGGATCTTCTTCATAGCAACAGGTGGAACTTGCCCTTGTCCCACTAAATTTAGTGGTCCAGAAGAATTCCATGTTGGGAATAATCTGGGTGGCGGTTGTTGCTGTTGTTGTTGCATTTGTTGTTGTTGTTGTTGTGCCATATTTGCTCTTAGATTTTGAGAAATAGGAATTCTCGAAGCTCCTCCTTGGTTGCTAACAGGACGACTAATGTGAATGGAGGCACTAGGATGCTTCGGTGAGTTGGGAGGATTAGGAGGAAAGCTAGCTATTGTACTATCCGAAGTTAGTCCTTGTTCATCAAAAGCAGCCTCTTGCGAGGATGTTCCACGTAACAGCGACTCGGGGGTGACCAACCTAGAGCGTTCCCCGAAGGCATCAATATCAAGCTCAAAGAACTTAGTTTCCTCTCCTCTATTCCTAACTCTCCATCTTGTTTGCATGAAGGCACAGACTTAGGTACCGGTCTCTATGACTTAAATATTCTTGGTTAAACAGAGTCGCCAGATGCTAAGAGTCTTTCGACAATGAGACGAGCATCGACTCTCACTACCACTCACAAGGTGAGACTGACCGGGTCCCACCGGGCGTGCCAGAAATTGTTGGTCATCAAATCTACCCAGGAAAGGATTTGGGAAAGTGTACGCGCCCTAGACCTGGACCAACATTGAAAGGCCAAAGGGAAGAGATGCCCCTCGTGCCAATCTCCGGAGAAAGGCCGGCTCCTATACTAAACTACTTCGGTGTTT
Source organism: Wollemia nobilis (assembly GCA_028583015.1). Classification (NCBI taxonomy): domain Eukaryota; kingdom Viridiplantae; phylum Streptophyta; class Pinopsida; order Araucariales; family Araucariaceae; genus Wollemia; species Wollemia nobilis. The sequence continues at coordinate 3,340,019 of JAQPPZ010017241.1, read as the reverse complement.
AAGATAAGGGTGCAGGAAAGAGATAAAATAGTAAGGGTGCAAGAAAGAAATAAAAGGGGTAAGGGAAGAGATGTTGATAATTTAAAGTGGGAAAGAACCAGAAGCACGATCGCTGGCCAATAGCTTGAAACAACAGCAAGAAACACCAAGAATAAAATGAAAAGAACATGATATTAGCCTTCCTATGTATCCTCTGGACGAGTTCCAGGATTACCCTCCCCTTTCGTCGAAATTCAGAGTTCAGAGTTACGGCGATTAGGACAAAGTGAATATAACAGAAACACGATCCACAGGCGGCATACAAGAAAACTAATACAGCGTTTTTGATAGAGAACATGATCCTTTACACTAATCAAGTGAAGCTTAAATATTACAATATAGGCCTAGATTAGCCCGTAACTATCAGAGCTAACTGGTCGACTTTAGGTAGGCGTTGGAATGGAATAACCTACTAATATACGCTAACAATATATGTGCTAACAATAGATGTTAGCGTAACTAACCTAGGATAGGATATTATTACCAAATGAGGTAATAATAGATTTACCATAGAATGGTAACTCTAACATCCCCCCTTATTACATTATTTGGGTAATAATATAACAGTCCCAATACAGTGAAAACAATGTTGATCTGCTGGTTCTTGCTCTATCACAGTGTTCTGGCTGCTCCTAGGAAAAAAAGTGGGTCATTCCTCACTTTGTCTTCACATCATTGAATGTCCTTATTGTAATCTAGTCATCCAACCGGATTGCATGGGTAACCAGCCATTGCAACCGCTAGGTGTAGTAGAGTAGATCACTTCATACGAGGTTCATTCATTTATAATATGATTCTGCAAAAAATGTTGATAAGGTAGCTAAGGTGTCGATCTCTGTCGAAAATGCACCCTTATAAGTTCCCCCCTTTTGTTGCAAAACATGTTGTAATATCTGCAAGAAGTGTGACTAAGGTGTCGGTCTTGTCGAAAATGCACCCTTATAAGTCGTCCTTCCTTTTTAGCAAAAATAGTGTGAAGGAAGAAATGTTTATCCCCCTTAAGTGCAAAAGATATGCAACTCATGAAGCTTGTTACAAATATTGCCTCTTAGGCAAATCTACACCAGAAAAATCCCCCTTCTGTTACAAGTACTTCAAACAAAGAGTTTGTTATTTATGAAGCCTAAAAAAGAGATATAATCACCCCTTTACTTCAAACAAAAACTTATGCTATTTATGAAGCCTAAAAACGAAGTGGTGGAATGGTGCTTGCCTAGGATGACAAATTTGTGTCCCTTACAAAGTGAAATGAGCCATGAGCACTTTGTGTGCTCTTTCTGAACCAGAATCAGAATCGAAATGAGATACTTCACTAGCAACATGGCCTCTATGATGTGCCTTTGCCATTTTAGCTTTGTTTTGTTTGGAAAATGAGTATCCCCCCTTGTTGTGGCAAAATAAAATGCAACTATGAAGCTTTAAAAAAAAAAATTTACAAAGCTTGCCTCTGAGGCAGATGTGTCACCAAAAACTCCCCCCGTGAAGTACTTCAAACAAACAAAAGAAGTTTGTTTTTTATGAAGCCTAGAAAAAAGAGATATGAAGAATTTATGTCGTGCTTAGTGCTTTTTCAAGTTTGAGCTTCATAAAAGATGTACCAAAAAAAATGGTTTCCTTGCAAAGGTAATTTGATATTTTTAAGTTTGGAAGTTGAAAAAATAAATATTTAATAAAGCAAAACTTAATTTTTAATTAAATAAAAGTTTTCTTAATTAATTGTATGAAAAATAATTAAGAAAACTTTAATATTCAATTTAAAATAATTAAGTTTTGAAATATTAAAAATAAAAAATCAACTATCAAAACAAAAAAATATCAAAAAAATATATTTATATTTTTACCTTTGTGTGAAGGGTCGGCAGGATTTGAACCCCAAAACCTGTCCGTAGGAGCCTTAGCACTCAACCTCCAACTGACCTAGCTACCTGCTTTGGTGGGTATGAAATGAGAAGTGCTCTCCTTTGTAGCGTTCACGACTCTCCAAGCCGGGCGCACTCCCGCAGCTCCGTGATGGCACTGGCTACGACGATTTTCCACCGGGCGACGCGATGAGCTTCCTCCGAGGGCCACCTCTTCTGGTCGACACTGATTTAAACAGCCCAAAAATGGGTGTATCATCTGCCAGAGGTTGAATATATCTACTCAAACTATATTTACCTGAGTCTTTTCTACAATTCGTCAACAAAAAATCATGTCAACACGTAGGACTGCAATCGAATGACATTGGCAGGGCTTGATCTTGTCTCCTCTATGTATCTATTTCTTTCATGCGACCAGTCAATAATGGGATCCTTAATAAAAAAATATGTAATCAGCCTCTCGATCATCGAAACTGCAAATCACGACTGATGTAGGTTTAACCTTTCATAGCAGTTATCTTTCGTCTGTAGCAGACTCAAAAAAATCGAAGCCTCTTTTCAAAATTTAAGTAAAAGGCAATGTAGCTTCGTCGGGCGAAAAAAATTACCAAAATGATGTGGATCTGCTAATCCCTAACGCATAATAGTTGATCGCAGACACCAGACGTAATCCAAAGACCCATATCCTGCAACCTGATCTGTGACTCTCAAGCTCGATTACCTATTGGTGCTTGAAATTTCTACGAGAGAGCCTGTAATCGCTGTGTTCTCCTCTCCGTCGGGTAAGCTATGATTTTAGACAAAATAGTCTCTCTACAATTTGGTGTTTCCACATGGTGGCGTCGGTGTGGCTGCTCACGCATAGTATGTTTCGTCCGATGACACCTACAACAATGAGGTTAGGCTCAGACTATCCAACAAAACCAGCAGCGATAGTTTGACTTCGACTCGGAGCTGAGCCACTCATCCACGAATGCACAGCTCCTCTCGCGATGCGACGCTGTCTCTCAGGCTACGATCATCCTTTGCAGGGATCGAAATTTGACCACTCAACCGCCTTTGCATCGAATATTAACACTGGTGTCTATCCTTTGGTTGCCAGTGCTGATCCGACGAGTTGGACTCAATGCCACTCCTTTTGGGCATTTGTGAATTTGACGTAATATTGCATCTGAAAAATTCCAGGAACGGAATGTTGCACCAGTAAAATATCCGTTGTGTTTTTCTTCACCGTGAAGCAAGTTGCTTTTCACACTTGCGCAGTGGCTGGCGTCTGCGAGCAACTATCGTGCGCTAGGGATTAGCAGATCCACATCATTTTGGCAGTTTTTTTCGCCCGACAAAGCTACATTGCCTTTCACTTAAATTTTGAAAAGAGACTTTGATTTTTTTGAGTCTGCTACAGACGAAAGATAACTGCTATGAGAGGTTAAACCTACATCAGCCGTGATTTATAGTTTATATGATCGGGAGGCTAATTACATATTTTTAATTAAGGATCCCATTATTGACTGGTCGCATGAGAGAAACAGATACGCAAAGGAGACAAGATCAAGCCCTGCCAATGTCATTCGATTGTAGTCCTACGTGTTGACATGATTTTTTATTGATGGATTGTAGCAAAGACTCAGGTAAATCTAGTTTGAGCAGATATATTCAACCTCTGGCATATGATACAGTTGTTTAAATCAGTTTCGACCAGAAGAGGTGGCCCTCGAAGGAAGCTCATCGCGTCGCCCGATGGAGAATCATCGTAGCCAGCGCCACCGCGGAGCTGCGGGAGCGCACCCAGCTTGGAGAGCCATGAACGCTACAAAGGAGAGCACTTCTCCTTTCATAGCCGCAAAATCAGGTAGCTAGGTCAGTTGGAGGCCGAGCGCTAAGGCACCTGCGGACAAGGTTTGGGGTTCAAATCCTGCCGATCCTTCACACAAAGGTAAAAATATATTTTTTGATATTTTTTTGTTTTGATAGTTGATTTTTTATTTTTAATATTTCAAAATTTAATATTTTTTTTAATTGAATATTAAAGTTCTCTTAATTATTTTTCAGAAAACTTTTATTTAATTAAAAATTAAGTTTTGCTTTATTAAATATTTATTTTTTCAACTTCCAAACTTAAAAATATCAAATTACCTTTGCAAGGAAACCATTTTTTTTGGTACATCTTTTATGAAGCTCAAACTTGAAAAAGCACTAAGCACGACAGAAATTCATTATATCTCTTTTTTCTAGGCTTCATAAAAAGTAAACTTCTTTTGTTTGTTTGAAGTACTTCATGGGGCGATTTTTTGGTGACACATCTGCCTCAGAGGCAAGCTTTGTAAAAGTTTTTTAAAGCTTCATAGTTGCATTTTATTTTGCCACAACAAGGGGGGATACTCATTTTCCAAAAAAAAGCAAAGCTAAAATGGCAAAGACACATCATAGAGGCCATGTTGCTAGTGAAGTATCTCATTTTGATTCTAATTCTGGTTCAAAAAGAGCACACAAAGTGCTCATGGCTCATATCATTTTGTAAGGGACACAAATTTGTCATCCTAGGCAAGCACCATTCCACAACTTCTTTTTAGGCTTCATAAATAGCATAAGTTTTTGTTTGAAGTAAAGGGGTGATTATATCTCTTTTTTAGGCTTCATAAATAGCAAACTCTTTGTTTGAAGTACTTGTAACAGAAGGGGGATTTTCTGGTGTAGATTTGCCTAAGAGGTAATCTTTGTAACAAGCTTCATGAGTTGCATATCTTTTGCACTTAAGGGGGATAAACATTTCTTCCTTCACACTATTTTTGCTAAAAAGGAAGGACGACTTATAAGGGTGCATTTTCGGCAATGAGCGACACCTTAGTCACACTTCTTGCAAATATTACATGTTTTGGAACAAAAGGGGGGAAACATATAAGGGTGCATTTTCGGCAAAGATCGACACCTTAGCCACCTTATCAACGTTTTTTTTTTGGACATAGAACACAATACTTTACATTAATCAAGTGAAGCTTAAATATTACAATATAGGCCTAGATTAGCCCGTAACTATCGAAGCTAACTGGCCGACTTTAGGTAGGCATTGGAATGGAATAACCTACTAATATACGCTAACAATATATGTGCTAACAATAGATGTTAGTGTAACTAACCTAGGATAGGAGATTATTACCAAATGAAGTAATAATAGATTTACCATAGAATGGTAACTCTAATAGTTTTCCTCTCCTATGTATCCTTCGGGAAAATTTTAGGGTTATGTCCCCAGTCGCACACCTAAATCCAGAATGCAGAATTACAGTATGCAAATGAAGAAAGAGATAAAATAAATAAACACATAAGGCGGCATACAAGAGAGAAATTAATCTCAAATATCTTTAGTATTAATCCCAGGGATTCAAGTTACAGCAGCTTTCTAGCAGAAAGTTTCCCCCCTTTTTTCATTACAACACCTGGGTTTTTATAGAGGACCCGACCCTCTGAGCCATAAATGCACAAAATGGAGGATTACATCCTTAAAAATCTAAGAAGTCGACCCTCGCAGCTCTCGTGACTGAGCTCTAAAATCTTTTTACCAAAACTAGTAGCTACGACCTGGTCAGCCGGGAAAACATGCATTAATGAGCCGCTTGAACGTCCTTGGTCTCTGGGTGCAGTGCTCAAGTGGCTGCCATGCTCGTCGGGCTCTCCTTTAGGAACTGATACCTCATTTCCAATTGCCAAAAATGGGCAACGAGTTTATCAGGCACGTAAAAATGCATTTATGAGGCACTTGATTGCCTCAAAAAAATACCCGACTTGGAGTGTGTGCCTTCGAAGCGCTTCGATAGATTTTTGTTCACAACTCTACTTCACAATGGGTTTGAGCTGAAGCAGATATTCCTTCTTGGTTTGCACTTCGCATGGTGGAGCTTCGCAAGACAACTTCGGGGGTGCTGAGTGTCGAAGCAGGTATTCCTCCTCAAGGTGGAGCTCTTTATTTCTCGCTACTTCACTGGAGAGACGTGTCAAAATTGCTTCGCTAAGGTTCTTCACCCGAAGTGGATGCTTCATTGGTGAGTCTTCAAAATGCTTCGCCACGATCCTCCCTCAAAACTGTGATTCAAGATTTTTCGATCGAAGTGCATTCTTGCCTTCAAAAAAATTTTCGTTCTTTACGGCCACTACCGCTTCGGGTGAAAGTGCTTTGCACGAAAGCTAGTCGAAGAAGATGCTTCGCGGCAACTTTTAGCAAAGTAAAAATGGTTCGCTAGTGGGGAGGCCCGAAGTGGGTGCTTTGGCAATTTTTTGGTGAAGTACTTTTCAATGTTTGCGCTCTTTCAACTTCTTCTTTGCAAGGTTTTCGCCCGAAGCGACTGCTTGAAATGCTTCGGGTCCGAAGTAGTTTTCTCACCTTAGCAAACTCAGACTATGATCTAGACTTTTCTTCTTTGGCGAAGCTATTCTTTTGGACTGCTCGAATGTCGCTTCGCAAGGTTTTCGCCTGAAGTAGCTGCTTGAAATGCTTCGGGTGCAAATCTCTTTTTATCCCCTACTTCTTTCTTTTGGCAAAGCTATCTTCCTTTTCTTGCGAAGATTTTTTCCTTAGCCTGCTCAGTAGCGAAGCTCTTTCATCTTCATTCTATGTACAAGGGGGATGGTGATGAAAGCCAAAATTGCTACAACTTACAAATATTTTCAAAAACAACAAAAAGAAATACTTTACAAAAGGAAACACTTTACAAAACTTTTGATTTTTCTACCCCTATATGTAATGTGATGAGATTTTCAACAGTTACAAATAGGATTGAGTTACCTCCCATAAGGTAACCTGATACCACAATAGATTAGTATAAGCTTGAGCTACATTGTGAATACCATAGAATGGATGGAAACATGACACAATCATGTAAGAAGTTAAGATATGTGATTCAAAACTTGATTGATGTAGGTCTTTTTATTATGGAGGATTTGCAACTCACTATTGGTTACAATTCTCAAATAAACAATCAATCTCTTACACAACACATACCTACAATTGATCAAGACATGGGGAGCTTCCAAAATTCCCAATTCAATCATCAACATCAAGAAACCAATCAAATATTATGTCCTAATGTCTCTCGTTATTATGATATTATTGTTATCGTAGTTAAGACTACAAGAAAGAAATTTGAAACTCAATCGACTCAATTTGATAAGAAAAAGTTAAATTCTTCATCCTACTAACCTTCAAGACCTCTACTGGTTTTGAAGAATAATCAAAAATAGGATACAAGCATAGAAAACACACCTCTAGTGTTGAAGCCTCAACCTAAAGTCTCCCTTGATATTCAATAGTAGTTGGCCAATCCTCTAGCCAAGATACCCCTTTTAGAACTTTTGCAAACTTCTCATGTCCATATGAAAGCCTTGTGGGAGATTCTAAGTCAATAGTTTGTCCCTCAAGACATCCCTCCTAGGGATATTGCTAGTGTTGTAATTTCTCTTGGAATTAATCATATATCACTCTATGATGATGAGATTCCTTCCTCGAATTTGTAAGAAGATTCATCTCTTTACATTATCAAATTTAATGGAGAAATATTAATCAGAAGTGTCTTCGTAGAGAATGGCTCCTTTCTTAATGTGTGCACTTATCAGTTGTTTTAAGGATTTGGATTACAAGAGTAAGATCTTACCGAATCGCATGTCATCATAAAAGATTTCAATAAAAAACTCCAAGAAGCTTGTGGCACTATAATCCTTCCCCTTATATTTGGACCCAAGGTCTTGGATACCTTATTTTATGTGATTTCTTACCCTGCATATTACAAGCTACTTCTTGGACACCCTTGGATTCATATGATGAGGGTTGTCCCTTCCACCCTTCATCAACTCTTGAAGTTCAGATTTGAAAATCAACTTGTCACCATCCATGGTGATCCAACATCGTTTGGATAGTCTTCAATGATCAAATCACCAAGTTCTCCACAATCTACCTCTCTATTGTCATCATCATCTTCTGTCAATCACTCTTCCTCATCTATGTTTGAACATCCTTGTTCATCACATAGCGTCCATTCACATCTTTCAAATATGTTCCCTCCATCCTATCAAGACTTGGAAGGGAGTGATGAGGATGAGGGACCTCCTTGTCCCTCTGACATTTGGTTTTGTAACATGATCAATTTTGCACAGTCAAAGGATAAATATTTTGCTTCATTGTCCTATAAAGACCTTGCCAAGATAGGAATTGCACCTCCTTATGTTAAGAAAGATATTTTTTTTTAAGAATGTATGGAATTTCATGCAATGGTTGCCAAGAAAAAGGTTACAAAAGAGTCCCTTCATGATTTCAATCATCAAAATGACTTACATGCTAAATATTTCTTTGAAAAATCAATCTTAGGTGCAACTATTCTTATTCTTAAGATAGGGGCACAATCAGAATATGTGTTGACTATCGTGACCATCTAAATAGGGTTTACAACCACTAAATTTGGATCATGCATAAACCATTGTACATATTGTACATAGAATATCTTGCACAAATCATCTTGTATATACTACCAATCCCACCATGTAAAAAAACAATCAAATAAATGAAACAAAAGTTATGCATAGGTATTGCATTCTCATCTAGTTTACATTTCAGACATTGAATTCGCTCATGCCATTTTATATCCCTTGACCTTGAAAAAAATTTATTGCTTATATCTCCCCAAAGTGAGGGATATAATTTTTTATTTGCTTTATGGGCCTTGATTCATACACTTTAATGTACACCCCTATCAAGTAGTAGTTGCTTTGGCAATATCATTCCCATCATCTTAGCACCCCATAGTGGATAGATCCATGGTCACAAGCGAAAGATAGCCTTCATCCAACCATTTGCAAGTATACATCCCAGTGGGTATATCTCTTCTATTTTCAGCCATTAGCAAGTGCTACACTCATAGCAAGTTCAACACCTCTTATCACTTTTCTTTGACCTTTTGGAGTTTTTTTTTCATTCACCTATGCATTTTATTTAGGTTTGCATATAGCTCATCTAGCACAACTATCATCTCCACATTGCATTACATAAACCATAATCATCTATCATATAGTTGCATCTTGCACCTATTAATCTTGATCAGTCCAATTGTATATGTAATATGGTCACATCCAATTATTATGTTATTTAAATTTTAGACAAATGCTATCATATTCATAGTCATTCTTGGTCTTCTTGAATTATTAAGATTTTATCTTGAACCACTCACATGATTCACATTTTAATAAAATCTTACTCTTTGATATTTGATTAAAAAATCTCTCTTGAACCAAAACCACTATTTCTTCACTAAGAAAATTTTGAGTCTTGGTAATTGACTTTGCCAATTTTGAACCATACACATATCATACTTATTAATAAAGTCTTGTGTCAAGAGGAATATGAAGTCTTGATTGGTTCAAAACTTGAAGCGGAAAAATCTTCTTGCTTGTCCCATTATGCACATAGTCCAAAAATAAAAATAAAAATAAATGTACATCTTTGCAAAAAACTTACAAAAATAAAAAGAGCTTTCAAAAAATAATAAATAAATAAATCTCCAAGTAGTAAGGATAGGGTAAAAATTCTCATTGAAATTGTTGAGAATCTAATTCCCCGAATCTTGGAGACCCAAATTTATACACAAAATAAATAACTTCCCAAGTAGTAAGGATAGGGTAAAAATTCTCATCATACTTGTTGAGAATATGATTCCCCAAAGCTTGGAGACCCTAATAAAGGACCATGATCCATGGCGACACGTCTCTCTTGAAGAGACCTTTGACCACATATAAGGAAAAACTGGCCTCTTGATTCCCTCCATGACTAGATTAATCTCTATCTTGCTCAAGATTAGTAAATGAATCTATTTTGTACATACAATGGTTCTCAAATTGGCCTGCATCATTACCTTACTCATAATTGGTAAATGAACTCCACTAGCACAAACATTTGGTTCTTGATATATTTGTGTCATAATCAAGTTCAATATTGGAAAAGAACTCACAAATCACACATAGGTTATTGATGGACTCATCTTCATTTCTAGAGTACCTAACATTTTCCATGACTCTTGATCAGCCAATGATGTTATATATTCCTGGATTGGCATGACCATTATCCTATGTAAATTGAGGCTAAATTAATAGTTAGTCTTGCATTCTATATTTCTCATCTTAATACAAATGCATTTTCATCATCTATCTCAATATGTTGCATAATTGATTACTACATGCATGAACCAAGCTACATAGGAATCATAATAATACATAATTATTCATATATAGTTTTGCTTATACATAAGAATTTTACAATGATGGCATGAAAAAAAACTTGGATTTTTATGCCTAGCAAAATGATTTTCACCACATCTATCATGCCTAATTATTTACATCATCTTATCCTTAATGATAAACACAAACATTAAGGGGTCCACTTTGATTCACTTTTTATAAAAATTATCTCTAATTATCAAAATCACCAATATTTTGGGTCATATACCTTTGATGTCAGTACAATGATATCCCTTATACAAGATTTTCTTCATTGACCACAAGCGTGGGGTAGCCTCTATTTAGGTCTCACGCAAGCATACATCCTCAAGGGCTATTACTGATAATCTATAAATCATAATGATATGATACCTAGCACATCATATTCACAATGAATACTACAATTCATCACATGTATTCCATGTTTGTTCTTCATATTTCGACAAAGCATGATAGATATATAATTAGTAAGCAAAATCATGAATATTATCGTACAACATCAACAGGTGGGTTATCCATAGATAGTCAAAATAGTGCAAATATTTTCATAACATACATAAAATTATATATGACAAAAATATCACATGGTATTACTCTCAAAATAGGGTACATCAATAGAGGTCGAATGGTATGCCATAATAAAAACCTTGGCATACTCAGTCCTTGGAAATTATGAAATATAAAAGGGGTAGTCCCTGGAATATCATCCCCTCGAACTCCTAGAACCCTGACCCTCATCCTATGGTAGCCTTGGCACTCAAAAGTGCACAGGCTAGGACACTATCCATGAAGCTGACTAGGTGCGACTCAGAGCAATCAGCTTCGGTGGTAGCACCACTCTATGATCCTCTAGAACAAGCTAGAAATAGAGAGTCTGGTAAAATATCTCTCATTGGGTAGCTAATGTCACCTCTGCCTATGTTTCTCATAGCTCATCCTACAAGTAAAGATGTAGGCTACTACCCATGGAGTGAGTTGGCCTACTCATAGATGGCATGATTCTCACCTACTCTTGTAGTTGGGCTTGTGCTTGTGTCATTTGAGCCTCAATAATCTGAGTATGTCCCAATTGGGTGGTTATCTATAGTGCCTGAGTAGCTACCTAAGCCTTCAACACTACTATATCAGCTCATTGAGCCTCCACCTAAGCCTCTAGCTCAGTAATTCACTCACAATTATCCTGGTGTGCCTCCCTTGTCTCACTTATCTCCATCTCATCAATCCCACCCTATGTAGGTACCTCCTCCTACTGCTTAGGTACCTCCTACTGTTGCTCTGGTACCACTGCATACTAAGGCACTTTCTCCTATCGAGGAAATCTATGTCCTACTCTTCCCCCCTCATATAAGATCAGGTCCTCCTCCTCTCTTCTTTTTGTAGTTGGGTAGTAGCTCTTCATCAAGTAGATGCCTAGAATGCTAGCTACACCTACTGCTCTTCCATGGATCACTCACGAGTAATTATTGTAGGTCTAAGAGCCTCGTACGAATATAGATACCCATCCTCCACTCTCACATTATCTTCCTTTGGTAGTACCACTACAAGGTCATCCTCATCTAGCTTTGAAAATATGGTCAGGTCAAGCTAACCATCGATAGTTGGTGGATCCCATGTCACTCATTGATACCAAAAATCTCACACCTCAGGTATCTCCTGTTTCAATCCAAACTGACATTGTACTCAATCAACACGATGCAGCTCTACCTCTCCCTTCTTCGACTGTAGCTATCATATCCACTACACTCGAGCTAGATCATCACTATCCTCATCCCAACCAGATATCTTCACCAAGATCTCCAAGTAATATGAAGAGGAAGCAAGTTATCTATCGCCCATATCACCTCCTCTAATCCACCAATACTCCCTCTGTGTCCTCCTTCCACAAGAGCCCACCTATACATAGTAGGATGTCCCTCCTCTACCATTGATATGATAGTCCAATGGACCTCCTCACGATTATATTTTCCCAACTCCACACTTGAAGTAATGTGGTGAGAACTAGGCCATGATAATGCTTCTATACAATATTATACAATGTCTGGTATAAGTGGCACAACACAAATGAACCCCATGCAAATCGCCTTCTAGTACCTCTCATAGCTACCACTACCCTATCAAGGACCCAAGGAAGGCGTCTCTTGCTCTGATGATATGATAATAATCCGATAACTATCCCAAAAAACACCACCATCAACCTAGAAATACCACGTGTTGCTATTATCCCCTCTATGTTGATATCGCTTTGATCAACCAAAAAAATAAGGTATTCAATCAGTTGCTCTAATGCTTGTGTCTGTGTCATCGATTGACACACAAACTGACCCCTAACTGGAATTCGAAGGATTCTCCATACATTCTCCAGGATCACCATCATCTCTCCTATTGGCAACCTAAACATGGAATATCTCGAATACCATCTCTCTACTAAGGCTTTCAAAAGAGGGTAATCTACATCTATCTGAGGCATCTCCACCACATGGAGAAGCCCCACCTGCTCCATCATATCTTTCTCTGCCACAATGAGCTCCTTCACTTGATCCTTAAAGCCCTTGTTTTACCACTCCTAATTTTTTAGGGTACCACACTACAAACAAAAATAGAGAAATATATTATTAGCTCATTATAATCATTAATCTATCAAAATATTGCAAAATAATACTAAAAACATGCAAAATTTAGCTCTCTTTACAAATTCGGATGTGTTTCAGCCCAGTGAATTCACCTCTCGAATTCATAAATTTGAATGCACTGCAAAAGCGAATTTGAATACCCGAATTCACCAAGCACATCCAAATTCGTCTTGTCCAGCTGTGCGACGAAAACATGAACAAAAATTCATAAAAAAATTAGTAAAAATTGCAAATAAAATTTAAAGCATGAATTGGAGCTTACTTGGATCCTTTCACCTACCTCGTTGTCGCTCGTTCGCACCTGTTCTCCTCAATGAGATGGCAGTATCATTTTCTCCAAAGTAGTAAAATTAGAAAAAGTTTTGTAAAAAAATTGAAATTTAAATATTCGAATGGTGAACAAACATACAAATTTTGAACCCTAAACCCTAAAACCCTTTTTTTTTAACCCTTCTACCCCTGCTCTTTTTTTTTATACTTTTTCCTATTTGCAAAACTTTGAGCTCCTTGACGAAACTTGAGGGAGCACCCTAGCCAACAAAAAAAAAATATTCCTTTTTTTCCACTTACAATATTTTTTGTCTTTTTGCACTTTAGCGTCTACATCTTCCTTTGACGTATTTATTGCTCATAAATACGCCAAAGTGGGGGTAAAATGTATATGTGGAATTTTGATCAACTTTAAAATTCCTTAGTCACCCTGGTGTATGTTCCCCTCTCATCTGCCTACCTCTCTTTTCGTGCCCGTTGTAACCCCCATTCTGTCTTTTTGTATTTTTAGCGAATTCAGACATGAGCCACTCACATTCGAATTCACTAAAAATTTCATGCCAACCTATAACAGTTAGTGATCATTTGGATTTTAACCTAAATTTGGTCAGATCCATATTTTTCATGAATTCAAACAATAAAATCTAGGGTCGAATTCACTTAAATTGGGAATTTTCCTAATTTTCCCTAACAACCCTGATTCACCTCCCATTTTCTTCATAGCCTCTAGTTTTCCCTCGCATTTCAGATCATCAACCTGCCTCCTGAACAAAGCTAATGATGATTTTGTAGTGTGATTGAATTGAAAGCTTCCTTTCATGAGTTTTTTGTTGTAGGTTTAGCTAGGATTTTGCTTTACCATCATCATTCAAGTGACAATAGAGGAGCATATTTGGTATAATATTTCTATGCATGTTTTATTTAGATCATCTTTAGCATATTGAATATCATTTTGCATCAACAAATTTAAGTTTTCTTTAACTTTTAGTGAATTCAGACGTGAGCTTCTACAGGTTTGGATCTGTTTTTTGGGTCTCAATTCGCACATGCATGTACAAGGGGAAATTTTTTGTTTCAAGATCCATCATAATAACTTATATTTTGCATTTTGATCATCATTGACTACAAATTCTAGTGTTCTATCTGGTTGTTTGTAGGTCTTTTGCAAATTCAAATGTGAGTTTCCTCAAGTTTGAATCCATTTTTCAGGTTCAAATTCACAAAAACATATGTTGGAGATATATTATTGATTCTAGATCCATTACCACATCATACACTTGGTATTTTAATCATCTTCATAGGTATTTCATTTCATGTTCTATATTGTTTTATCATTTTTTTTCAAATTCTTATATACTTGCAATAAATCTGGAAATCTACTATTTTGCATACGGTTTACTGAAGGAACCAAGGGGATCTGACTGCAACATCACTGATACCAATTTTACAGTGGCTTAAGTAGATCCCCAATCACTAGCTACAAATTTTAGTATTTTTTTTATTAATTATAGGTTTCTCACAAATTTGGACATGGACTTCTACAAGTCTGAATTCATTAATAGGTTCAAATTCGCTAAGGTAGGCCCAAATTCATCTACAACAGTCACCTGGATCAAATAAGTACATCCATTTGATTTATTTTGAGTTGTATTTCATGTTCCTATTGTTGTCAATCTAAATATGATTCAAATTTTGCATAAAAATCCCAAAATTAGTAAAAAAAAAGGACCCACAAAAATAAAAAGTAGTGAATTACATTTAGTCTAGAAATGCTATGATCATTGTGTGTTGTTTTCATGTGAATCTTAATCGCATATAGCCTAGGTTATTAGTTGCACTCTACCCCATAACTTAGGTGCTTGTTGAATAAACAATGCATCAAACACTTCCCACTACATAGACGTGGAAACCATCTTTAAATGTTTCTTGGTGAACCCACCATAATTCATCGACAATCACCAAAGAAGGTACGATACTAGTACCTCTCATACCAAGTTGTAGATCCCTCATTTTTTGTGAATGCAAAAACACAACACGAATGCAATAGATAAATAAAATCAATACATAATATGTTGCACAAAGGAGAATATTTTATTGATATTGAAGGGGGAGCCCAAATCTCCAATGTTACAACATGATTTAATATTGATACAAATGTTACAAAATCTAGGGTTCTATGAAACCCTAGGTCAATAAACCATGGTGTCTTCTAACTCGTCTTTGATCCCAACATGATGAGTGGGCTTTCTAGTATCCTATGTAGGACCACTCCAGCTTAAGCAGCTGCCAATGAATATCCTTCTCACACTTGCACACAGCCAAAAAAATAAGATTAATAATATCTGTGAGGGCTCCACTATGTGAGACCCTTGGAAAGAGAAATCACTAACCCTAGTTGCATAAATAAACTATAAGCAGATCTAATAATAGTAAAATATATGCAAAATAAATCTTTACCTTGTCTACATTGACTTATTGTTTCTGTCTTTGTTGTTGTTGTAGTGGATGGTGACAAATATACCCTAACGGTGCTCAAGGGACATAGGGCTACATATCAAGGACATGAAACACCCATGGGTACTTGATAGAATTGGAAATGCATGTGGGCACTCAATAGATGCCTGCGGACACTCAACAAAATGGGAAATGCCCATGAGAACTTGGTAGATGCGCTCAAGCAGATAGAATGGAAAACGCATGCGAGCACTCAATAGATGCCCGCAAGCACTCAAAAAAATGTGAAATGCATGCAAGCACTCGATAGATACCCATAATAATTTGATAAATTCGGGAGAGCATTCAAAAATTGATGAGAGTAGGCAAAACCAAATTTGGTTCGCATGAGGTGTGCAGCGACGGATGCAAAATATGTAAACGACGACGATGGAGGGATATGGTAGTTAGTGGGCTAGGGCATGAGAAGAACTTAGGGAGTATTCAGGGGTTGAGTTGTCACAATGACTTGTCTATATAATCTTCCCTAGGGCATGTTAGGGTTTCAACGACAAAATTTGTGTGGTCAAGATTAAAACATGACAGAGGGTGGATATTAGATCTAGGCAGGTGGCATGGATTAAGGTGGATGAATGGCTAGGATTAAAGCATGATGGATGGATGGGATTAATTCATACCTATATATATATATATATTAAGTTAAAAACCCCTTTTTGCCTTGGTCTCATGACCAGGGGGTTCTACACCATCAAAGCCACCCGGGAGTCGCACTCGGCCCTGCCCGCACCAACATTATCAGTTGGATTTTGGGTACCCAGTTCAACTTTTTGGTAGGGTGGAGATTCAAACCTGGGACCTCCCTTTGAGTATTACCCTCTCCTCTCCAACTCACCTACAACACTTGGGTATTTATTATATATAAATATATTATATAAAATATTATTAAATATATATATTAAACAAATATGTATAAATATATATAAATTGTGGTAGGAAGTTATGGATGGATGACAAATGGATAGATTTTGGTGTCCACATTTCCCATCCCCCTTCTAGGCACAAATCCATAAGCTTGAGGGAAAAGGGTGTGAAATTTTTGGTCTACAATGCTATTCTCCTTTGTTCTAAGTGGTACAAGATTCCTTTGTTATTGTGGCAAGTGGAGGCTTCTTCCCTTGCATGTAACCAAGCACTCAATGTCCCTTATCTCCTTAACACTCTTGCCAACTCCTTGAAAGTTATTTGTCTTATTTTACAACAACGTGCTTTATCCAACATATGGTAGCTCCTCTCCAACGAAGGTGACTCCTCCTATGGTGTTTCAATGCTCTCTTCTTGGTGGTTGTTCGTCCAAGTTTTTCTCCTCTTCTACTTGGGTAACACTCCTTGCTACTTGTATCTTTGTTACGTTAATTCTCCTTGCTACTTGCATCTTTTCTTTGCTACTTGTGTTATTCTCCTTGCAACTTGCACCTTTGTTGCATTATGTTGTCCTTACTTAGTCTCCTTTCTTGTTGCAAGTTCCTTTTGCATTGGGTGTGCTGCCTTCATGGGACCATGGCACCAAATTTGG
The DNA here is from genome assembly GCA_028583015.1 of Wollemia nobilis. Classification (NCBI taxonomy): domain Eukaryota; kingdom Viridiplantae; phylum Streptophyta; class Pinopsida; order Araucariales; family Araucariaceae; genus Wollemia; species Wollemia nobilis. The sequence goes on along the minus strand of JAQPPZ010017241.1, from coordinate 3,322,941 downwards.
TGTCTTTAGACTCCTTGAATAAGATGATTTTGAGCCCTTATATGGCTCTTTGTCCTTTGCTTTGTAGCTTCTTCTTTGGACTAGAAAATATTGTCGTTTGATGACTTAATTGCACAAAAAATTTTGAGACCTTTTAGTCTCCTCTTGTAGCTTTCTTCCTTGTCTTTAGTATTGCAACACCCTCTCTATTCCTTGGTGGTTATAATGCTCCTTTTGGTGGCTTCTCTTCACCAAGACTTTTTGCAATTTTACCTGTGCTCAATGGTGTCTTTTGATACTCCAACTCAACCTTGTTTTTGCACTAATATTCCTTTCTTAATTAATACTTAATGCACTTTAATATCTCTTAGAAATAACTTGTATTATGCACTATCAATTCCTCCTTATTGCTCCTATTAATCAACTTTCTAACACTAACTTGTATTAATATATTTTGCAGGTTTCAAGATAATAATGCTACCTCCTTACTCAACTTGAAAACCTTTAAACTCAACCTCCTTATTGCTACTTTTAATAACTCTTAAAATGGTGTTTTAAATGAACTTAAATAATACTAAATAAGAAACTTTAATAACACCAACTATCAAACCTTATTTTGACCTCCTTGTAGCAATCTTGCTTGGTGATTCGATTCACCTATTTGCTATAATTTTTATAGCTTCAAATCCTTGATATTTGTTGCCCTAAACTTGTTGTAAATGCTTGAATTCTTCTCCTTTAGTTTTTGACCTAAACTCCTCTATATTGCAGCTTCCAATGTTGTCTATTTTCCTTCAACTTGGTGTTCTAGGACCCTAGAATTTGTAGCTAATAGTGATGTCAAAATTGTTGCCCTTAACTCAAAAAAAATTAGACTCTAATGCAACTAATTTCTCCTTTGATATGTTGTCCTCAAATCTCCCAAATTTGGTAGGAAAATCCTCCAAATTGCAGCTGAAACTTATCTTCTAGAAATCCTTCAAATTCTGCTATAAAAATCAGCAAACTCCTTTCTCCAAATCAACCTTCAAGCCTTCAATGGCAATCTTCAAATATCTCAAATTTGGTGGCCTCTTCTAGCTCCTTTTTCCTTCAACCTCCTTGTCAAATTCTAACTTCAATATTGGTCTATTTAGTGGCCTTCTCAAGAATTTTAATGTCTTGAGGTCTTTGTAAAATCTCCTCCAATATTTGGCAAACTTCTTGCCGATTCCTTCTTCCTTTTGGGCTTGTTTTCATATGGCGACAATTGTCCCAAATTCTTCTATCAAGAAATTATCCTTTCTAGCAATCTTCTCCAATGATTTCTTTTCAAATATCCTCCAATGGCCTTCTTCAAATTCTTCAATGAGGCTTTCCTAGCCTTCTTATTTCTCCTTTCAAGCCTTCCTTGAGACCTCTTCTCTTGGGTATTTAAATATTGTAGCTTATCTTCTTCTTAAAACTTCAATGAGACCTTATTTGATCTCTTAAATCTTCAAATATAAAAAAATGAGATCTCTTTCTTGGATCTCTAAAATATTCTACTTCTAAAATCTACACTAGCACCTTTGCTAGTCAATCTTCCAAGACTAGAAATTCTTCAATGGGACCTCTTGTGGGTCTCTTCAACTTCTTCAATATGAAGTCTTCAATATCTATGGAAACCTCGTTCTTGGGCCTCCTTTATCTCAATCTCTAATCTTCTCTTGGACTCTTTTCCTTGAGTTTCTTCTTCCTTAAATCTTCAATAAGACTCCTTTGGCTTTTTTTGGTCTTCTCAATCTTCAATCTGTAAATCCTGCAATGGGACCTTTTCGTCAAGGTCTTCAAAATATTCAATCTTCAACTTTTTTTTTTAAAGCGAAAAACCCCTTGCGGAGCCGCCTTGGTCTAAGAGACCATGAACAAGGGGTTCTACACCGTCAAAGTCACCCGGGAGTTGCACTCGACCCTACCTGCACCAACATTATCAATTGGATTTTGGATACCCAATTTAGATTTTTGGTAGGGTGGAGATTTGAACCTGGGACCTCCCTTGGAGGATTTCCCTCTCCTCTCCAACTCACCTACAACACCTGGGTATTCAATATTCAACTTGTTACTTCAAGTTCTGGATTGATTTTAAAGAAGATATTCTTCCTAGCTCTTGTAGGAAGCTTCCCAATTTTATTTGAATCTTCCCTTATTTGCAAAAAAGTATTAGAAAATGATAATATAAATTTCTTTAAATATGTAGATAATGAATCTTCACTAGTTAATTTGTCAAATTAGTGGAATTAATACTGAGTCCTAGTCTTCACGAGTTCTTCTGCAACTCTATGGAAAGACTCTAGCCAAATGTAATTATAGAAATTTTAAAAATAAACTCTCCTTATCTCCTCTCAATCTTCCTTGTGGATCTCTCTATTTCCTATCAATCTACCTTGTGCTCTAATACCTTGTGCTGTAATACTCAAAATAATATTTCCTCAAGATCAATAATACAATTGCAATATGAAAGATATAATAATGTTGATCAAAATATCATTGCACACTTGTGCATTACATTGCATAAAGTAAATCCTAATCTAAGACACTCTTTTCTAATCTATAGATGTACCCATGATGGTACATTGGAATGTACCAAATAATTTAATATATTCCAACACCCCCCAATATTACATTATTTGGTTATTGAAGACTTTAGTCTTCAATATGGTCTTCATCTTCTTTCTCGAATTTGTGTCCTTCATATTGTAGATACTCTTCATTTTGTTTAGGTTCAAATTCTTCTTCATGTAGACTCTTGGATGATGTTGTGTTGTTATTTGATCCTTGTAGAGACTTATTATTTTTCCCTTTGTTCTTCATATTACAAGTCTTCATTTTTTCTTGGTTCCTTTTCTTTGTCTTCGAGTTTTGTTTGGGCTTCTTGATATAGTCAACCGCTAGATATCCTTGTTGAGCTAGAGCCCCAATCACCTCTTTAGTCCATATTTGTTTTTCTTGATCTTTGTGTAGTCTTCTTTCATATTCTTAAAACTTATATTTGTTGTTATCAAAATATTTAAAAATAATTCTTTGAAACAAACATTGTAACTTGTTGGTCATCAGATCCGCCTAGGTAAGGATTTTGAGGTAAATGGATGTATGCGCCCTAGACCTGGACCAACATTGAAAGGCCGAAGGGAAGAGATGCCCCTCGTGCCAATCTCCGGAGAAAGGCCGGCTCCTATGCTAAACTACTTGGGTGTTTGGAGACAAGAGTGCAGGAAAGAGATAAAAGGAGTTAGGGTTAGAGAAATAAATAAAAAAGGGTAAGGGAAGAGAGATTGATGATTTGAGGTGGGAGAGAACAGGAAGCACGATCACTAACAGACAACTTGAATAGAAGCAAGGAACACCAAGAGTAAAATGAAAGAAACGTAGTATCAACCTTCCTATGTATCCTCCCGAACGAGTTTTAGGACACTGTCCCCGATCGCACACCGGACGCAGAGTTCAGCATCTCAGTCTACAAACGAAGAGAGATAGAAGAATCAAGCAAGGCAGGCAACATAAAAGAAAGTCAATAGGATGTTTTCCAACTCCTATGTATCCTTTCGAACGAGTTTCAGGACACTATCCCCGATCGCACACCGGACGCAGAGTTCAGCATCCAACATACAAACGAGGAGAGATAGAAGAATCAAGCACAGAAGGCAGCATAAAAGAGAAGAATTGAGCTCAAAGTCTCTTAGTATTAATCGTAGGACATCAAGTTACAGCAGATTTCTAGCAGATAGTTCCCCCCCTTTTCCATTACAATGCCTGGGTTTTTATAGAGGACCCGGGCCTCTGAATCATAATTACATAGCGAAGAAGAGTACGCCCTCGAGCCCTGAGAATCGGCTCCCCGAGGCTCTCGTGACCGAGCTTTCAAATCCGTTACCAAAAATGGCAACTGCAACCGGGTCAACCATGGAAAGGTGCATTGATGAGCCATCTAGACGTCCTTGGTCTCCGGGTGCGGTGCTCGAGTGGCCGCCATGCTCGTCGGGCTCTCCATCATGGCTTGATACTTCATTTTTGATTGCCAAAAATGAGCAACGGGCTTGCTGGGCACGAAAAATTGCATTTATGAGGCACTTGATCGCCTCGGGAAAATACCCAGCTTGGAACGCGTGCCCGTGAAGCGCTTCGCTAAGTCTTCATCCACCACTTCGCTTCGCAATGGTTCTGGGCCAAAGCAAAAACTCCTCTTTGATATGTACTTCACAAGATTGAGCTTCGCAAAACTGCTTTGAGGGAGGGAGCACCGAACCTCTTTGCTTTCGCCACTTTGTCGTCAAAATTGCTTCGTCGATGCCTTGGAGAAATACTTCGCTGCGATCCTCTTCAAAACTGTGGTTCGGGAAGATTTCGGCCGAAGCAGATGTTTCATTCTTTGTGACCTCCGTCACTTCGGGTGGAAGCTTAGCCGAAGCAAATGCTTCGCAATGACTCTCGCCGAAGTAAAAATGGTTCGCTGATTTCTGGCCGAAGTGACTGATGGAAATACTTCGGATGCGAAGTAGTTTTCTTGCCTTGTCCCTTGTATTTCTCTTCGGCACATTGCTTCGCAGGAATCTTGCCCGAAGTAGCCGCTTGAAGTGCCTCGGGCCCGAAGTTCTTCTTATTGCTCTTCTTGTATTCTACTTCGGTGATACTACTTCGCAAAAACTCCACCCGAAGCGGTGTTGAAAATGCTTCGGGTGCGAAGCTCTCTTTTCTTCTGAATGCCGCTTCGCTCATCTTTTGTCCGAAGTAGCTGCTGGAAATGCTTCGGGCGTGAAGTAGTTTCTCTATCTTTTCCTTGTATTTTCCTTCGATGAAACTCCTTCGCAAAACTTTTACCCGAAGTAATGCTGGAAATGCTTCGGGTGCGAAGCTCTTTTCATTTTCCTTTGGCGAAGCTCTTTTTACCTAGTTTGTTCTCTTCCATTTTTATATACAAAGGGGTGGCATTGGAAGCCAAAATTGCTGCAACTTTCAAAATAAAAACAACAAAGCAAAAAAACTTTACACAATACTATACAAAATTTGTTTTCTTTTTCTACCCCTTAAGGAATGTGACAAAATTGTCAACATTCTTGGCGGCTCGCGGGGCAACGAGCTCGTCTCGGTGGGAGAACCCTTCAATTCTGATCCATTGGGCCAGAGTCTCTCCCCGATCCTTCTCCTCCTTCTTCTCCTGCTTCTTCTTCCTCCTCTGCTCCTTCATCTGCTGGCGTGGCCTCCTGCTGTGGCGATGGGACCAGACGGTCATGGATTTTCTTTATAGTTCGGCGAACATGAGCCCAGACCCCTTTCTAAAATATTTCTTGATCTTCGAGTGCCTTAACCAGAACATGGAATCGATCAATCTGCCCTATGTCAGCATGTTTAATTCTTGCACCCAGGTTATTCAGGCAAGCCACGATTCTGCAGTGTCTTAGGATGAAATCAATGACTTGTCCCTCCATGACTGGCTCTTCCCACTCATCAATTTTGGAGACATCACCTTCGAAATGGAGCCACGCTGGCTTGAGTTCTTCCCTGGTGAGAAGGTTTCCATCATCGTCTGTGAAACTCGAGAAACCCAAAGAAGAGAGATCTTCAAAGTAGCTCATTGATGTGCGTTGTTCTTGCTCAAATATATCAAGGAGGTCTTTCGCCTTTTGTGCTTTCTTCACCTTGGAGAAGAAAGCGCGAACAGTGGCTTGAGCAGTAGACCAATCCCTGGCCGTTCGACTCATAGCAACGACCTACAGGTCTTGATATCCTGATGCTTTGGACCTCAAAGGCAAGCTTGAGTCACCTCCTGATTTTTTGGATTACCTCATCCACTATCGGTCCTTCTTTAGTAATGGCCTCCTGAGCTTCGGTGACAAAAATTAAAATTGACAGGGCACTGGAGGCCCGAGATCTGAAACCTTTAAGTAGGTGAGAGCGGATCTCCTTTATCCTACCTTTGTCGAACAGCTCCAGGTTTGCCTTTTCATACAATTGCTGCTGGGCCCGCAAGATCTTGCCCTCGAGCTCTTTGGCTTTCAGCTCATTTTTGGCCTATTTTTGTGCTTGATGTTCGGCCGAAGTCTGCAGTTGTAGAATTTGCTGCTTGAGGGTATGCATTTCTTTTTTGAGCAATTTGCACTGCTTCTGAGAATCCTCCAGCTCAGAGCGAATCCTAGCCAGCTCTTCTTCCAACTTAATGTTGGCATTTTCTGCTTCAAACCTGCGCTGGTTGGCAATGTTGGCGTGTGCTCGGAAGGTCTCCACCCTGACATGCATGGACGCGGATTCATCATCTATGTTCAGATGCTCCAGGTCCTTGGTCTTCTCCTGGTAGTCGTAGTCAGTTGGAGTCATCTCATCCAGGGGCTTCTGGACCTTGGGGACCTTCTTCACCTTATGCAACTTTCCGCCCTTTAGGTCAAAAACTGCACATTTTTCAACTTGAGCCAGAGATTTCCCTCTTTTCTTTCTCGCCTCCTTTAGCATCTTCTCCGTATTCTGTCGAGCTAGGAGGAGCTTTTTAGCCAGGGGGCACTCCTTGATCGAAGATAGGTCAGTTTCAGAGAAATCCGAATCTCCAGCCAAAGGTGTAAACAAATATAGGGAACTAACAGAGGCAGGTTCCCCTGACGGCTCGGAGACTGGTGTGGCAGGGACTTTGGCGAACGGGATTATGCTTTGGGCTATGGGAGAGTGGGCTATGGGGCTTGGTGTGGGGACACTACCTTCACCTTGGCCTGGGATTGAAGGAACAGGGGCATGGGTAGGTGAAGGGGTCTCAACGGGCCTATCTTGTTCAGACGACTCGGGGGGAGTGGGGCTATGCAGGATTGGACTGGGCATTTTTTGAGTGGGGGATTGGCTCTATGAGGGATGAGGAGATTGATGAGGGCTTCCACTCGGGGCTGCCATGGATGTGTCAGAGACTGAGGCGAAGGGAAGAGAATGCATACCTGCGTGCCCTCCTGGCAAAGCGGCTGTGGTAACTTCCTGCGTGATTGGTTCCTGGCTCGGTTGGGCCTCGTCACTCCCGACCTCCACAACTTCTACCTCGGGGTCCTTCTCTTGTTGGAGGAGTTCCTCCACATCGATGATATCTATCTCGGGGATCATCTCGGCACTTGGTGGCCTTGCTTCAACCGGGCCTGACGCAGGGGATCCAGTAGGAGTACCTGAAAGTTTCGTGCGAGGGCGCTTTGGATGGGTCGGAGGCACTTGAACTTGCTCCTGCCTTTTCCTTTTCTTCCTCTCCAATGGTTGTTCTACTTCTTCGATGCTTGTTTCCTTATCTTCCTCTGAAGCATCCTTAGCCCCACCTGGGCTTTCGCCTGATCCTGGGGTAGCTGGGGGAATAAAATCTGCAAAGGATATCGACTTCCAGGTTTCGACATTGGAGTCATAAAGAATTGCGAAGTCTTTATCCGATGCTAAGAGTCCGTAGGAGTTCATTTTTTGATGATGGACCCTCATTGTCCACCATTCCCAAAGCTTTTCCTCGCTCCAGTATTTTACCTCCTCCTTCAAATCATCCCTCGCTTTCTTCCAGAATGTGGAGCCTGGAGTCGGGAGGGGAGACTGATCAGGGTCGAACTCGACCTCCATAGGATAGAACTCATGCCATGGAGGCAATGTCCTCATCCTTTCTAAATGCCACTCCAGATCCTTCCCATTGGGGTTATTTCTTTGTTCTACAATTTTGGGGTGAGGGCAAATGTGGAAGTTCTTGAATTTTAAATGATCCCTCATTACGCCCAAAGGATCATAGAGCCACTGCTGAGGAATTTGGAGTAGGCCAAAGTAGGCAAGCCTTTCTTCCAGGAACGTGCCTTGTTTTAGGGCAAAGACTTCAATTACCCCCATCCTAAAGGGGAAGTCGCAAGTATGTGCCCACTTTCGGTCGTGACCGTATATTGCATTGGTATAGTCACTCTGTCGAGCGACTTCCAATGCGAACTGATATTCAGAAGGGTAGACTGGCAACAGGAAGGGCTTCCCAATGAAGCCGAACATGCGAATCACCAATCCCTGTGTCAATTGGAAGACATCCCCTCTTTTTCCCAGCACCACTCTATCTCTCAAACTGAGTGGTACCCGAGGAGAAGAACCTTTCAACAGGTGCATGGCGGGTCCCAAAAATTGTTGATTAAAAGAATAATAGGACTCCTCCTTCAATAGGAGGGAAGTCCATTGATACACGGGCAGAGGATTTCCATCCTTACCGCTTGGGGAGATGGCGATATGGGGAAACCGCTTATGCACTTGGTAGAAGTACAACCAGACAAGAAAAGAATAGGGTGCGAAGTACTGGCCTGTTGCAGCATTCTTCATGCTGGAGAGCCTTGTATGCAGGGTTCGGGCCACCCATTCCGCCCAGTCAAAGAAAATGGGGTTGGTGTTTGGCCTCGAAGCGTCAGGGGCGTAAAACTCCCCTCTTGAAATGCATTCGGCCAGAGACACCTGCCAGGGTTGTACTGAAGTATCCGTTGACAAGCCCGCCACCCATGCAATGATAGAAAAAATATCTATATTTTTGAAGGCCTCCAAGGGTAAGGGCATCTGGGGTAGTTTGTTTGAAGGTAGCCCGCTCTTGAGATTCTCTCGCAAGAATTTCAATATATAACTGTTGGAGGTAAATCTCTCCATTTGTTCGCTCAGGAGGACATTGCGAACAGAATAGCCCTTGGGTGGACCCTGCTACGGCGCGAAGGCTGCCTGCACATCTTCCTTCAAGATGGAAAATAGTTTGTGTCCCGAAGCATCTAGCACCTGCCTGGATGCAGGTTGGTAATTCTGTGCAATGGCGTATATCAGCTCGGGACAATGATGAGCAGGTGGGGTTAAAAACTAGTAGATCTGGGAGTAGTACGCAGCGGCTCTCTTGTTTTCTAGCGTGAGCCTGCTTGTCATGAATTCTATGGTGTGCCGAAGGTCGGATACACCCTTCGAGAGCTGCGTGTCTCGGATCTTTTCCCACCCATCAATTGGTGGCTCCACAAGTTGTTCTTCCTCCGAGTCGTCTCCCTCTTCCATTGGCTATTTTTTAGCTCGAAGGGGAAGATTTAGCTTCTTCGGAGCACGCTTTCTCTCCTCCTTCCCCTTCTTCATCTTTTCAGGGCCTACAACCTCGGGCTCTTTCCCCTTTTCCTTAGAGTTCTTCTTTCCCATGATGCTAGTGATGGCGGTAGGATTCTTGATAAAGGGCTTTAATGTAAATGGCCAGGTGCGAAGGATGGGAGAGTTGCAGAATATCCGAAGGCTTCTTAGTTGAGCTCTAACTGATGGACAAATAACTTCCCTCTTGCCAGGAACTCGCTTTTATAGCCTAAAAAGGCAACCACCTGAATTTATGGCACCTACTAAAATTAAATTTGTACTTCGGACGACGGAGGCTACCGTATTCTCAAACCGCTTCTGCAGCGACGTGGTACACAGGGCTGCATGCTTTGATGATTAGATTTTGTACTGGAGATGCCACCCGCTGCCACCTCGTACCTTGGTGCGAGCTTTTCCTTGCCCTTTTCTGACTCGGTTACCTCGGGAAGTGCTACATCACCCTTTTGCCTTAAATTCATCCGCTTCATACTCCTTTGAAGGCCATTCTTGATGCGTTCTTCGAGGCGCATTTCAAATTTCCACCTCGCGCGTGTTCGGCTCGGCGAAGTTGAACTTTAATGCTGAAAATGCTTCATGACGAACCTTTGGTTCGGACTACTTTTAGATGCTTCGGGGCCAAAGTATTTTTTTCTTCGTCGTGTTGCCGCTCTACCTTGAAGGTCGTCGAAGCTCTCCTTTTGAAAATTGCTTCGCAAAAATTTTGCCCGAAGTAGCTACTGAAAATACTTCGGGTGCGAAGTTCTCCTTTGGTGCCTTTTGTAACCTTCTTTGCAGTGAACCTTCTTGTACTTGCTACTTCACATCAGAAATCCCCGAAGAGGATTTGGAATTTGTACTTGGCTTGGAGGAGACTGTATATACAAATACATTCATTTTTTTTTTTTTTTTTTTAAAAGAGAAAAGAATTCGAATTATACTTAGTAGTGAAAGGTCTTCAGATGAAGACCATTGACAGAGATTGGCAGAACTTGACCATCTGCATCTTTGAGGATGAACGAATTGGCCGAGTTCACCTTCATAATTTCGAACGGCCCATCCCAAAAGGCGTCCATCTTGTCGTGGTTCCCAGGCTTGGCCTTCCAAGAGTCCCACTTCAATACCAGATCTCCCACATTGAATGTGCGATCGGATGACCTTTTCTTGAACCAGTCTCGGATGACTTGGGTATGCTTAGCGAAGCTCTGGTATGCTTCTTCGCGATCTTCCTCTAGTCGCAGGAGCTGAGCTAACCTGTTTTCCATCGGACTAATTTCATCCTCTGCTTCTAACAGCTGTAGCACAGGGATCTCCATATGAATGGGTAAGATAGCCTCCTTGTCGTAGACCAGTGCGTAAGGCGACGTTTTGATTGACCTTTTGACAGAAATTCGATCGGCCCACAAGGCCCGATCTAGAAGGAGATGCCAAGTCCTTTTGTTTGTCTCTATGAGCTTCCTTAGCATTCTCAATAGAGTCTTGTTGGTGGATTCTGCCAAGCCGTTGCCTTGTGGATAATAATTGGAGGATACTTTATGATATATCCCATACCTATAGAGGAATTCATTGATTTTAGCGCCTGTGAAGCCAGGGCCATTATCTGTGATGATTGCTTTGGGGATGCCGAACCTGGTGATCAATCCTTCTAGGAAGGTGACTACAGTCTCTTGATCTGCATGCTTGGTGGGAATCGCTTCGGCCCACCTGGTAAAGTAGTCGGTTGCGGTCAGGATGAACTTATGTCCCACGGAGGAGTTCGGTGACACGACCCCTATAAAGTCCAACCCCCATTGCTGAAAGGGAGTTTCTACCTATATCGGGCGAAGTGGCATCGAAGCATTTCTGCTTCGGCCGACGAACTTTTGACACTGCTCGCATTTGCGACAAACGGCGAAGGCATCGACGAAGAGTGTAGGCCAATAATATCCTGCTTTGATAATCTTTAATGTCATCGTCCTTCCTACGAAGTGGCCTCCAGATAGCCCCGAATGGAACTCTCCTAGGACTCTTCTTTTATCATCATCTTTGATGCATTTAAGAAGGACCCCATCAATATTCTTGAAAAATAGGCCTTCGGGGCGCAGAGTGTACCGAGAGGATCGCATCCTAAAATGCCTTCGCTGCGAAGCATTTAGATGCGAAGGACAACTGCCAGTGTTGAAATATTCAACTATTTCACTGACCCAGTCTCTCTCGTCTTCCTCGTGGTTGGCGAAGCATTCCTCGGCTGGTAAGTCATTCTTCTGAGGTTCTTCAGCTTCGGCCGCTGCGTTCTTTGCTAATTCTTGACATAGTGCATGACCGTGAACCAATTTGGTGGGCTTGATCTCGATGTCAAACTCCTGTATCTTGTTCACCCAACCAGCTCTTTTACTCCCCAATTCTCCTTGGATGATAAAATTGCGCACGTCGGGGTGAATGACAAAGACTGTGACCCGACTTTGAGAGATGAACTGTTTGAATTTTCTAAGGGATTTCATTACTGCATGCACCTGGCATTCTATGAAATTATACTTTTCTTCATGAGGGTTGATTACCTGGCTCAAAAACACGATGGGGCACTCCTCGCCATCTTCCCCCTTTTGTGTCAGGACAACAACATAACTTTCGGGTTCTCCTATAGCATATATGATGAAATCCCGACTGTAATCTGGATTGATCAAGACCGGCGCCTGAGCGATTCGAGCCTTAATCTCTTCAAAAGCTTTTTTTCTTTCTTCGGTCCAGTTAAATTCGATGCCCTTCTTCAGGAGTTGGGACATTGGCTTGATGACTTGGGCGAAGTCGGGAACGAACTTCCTTACGAAGTTAATTTGACCGAAGAAGGATTGAAGTCCTTTCTTGTCCGCTGGGAGTGGGAGCTTCATTAGAGCTTCGGCTCTATCAGGATCTACAGTGAGCCCTTTTTCTGATATCGCATGTCCCAGCAACTTTCCTTCGCTGACAGCGAATATGGACTTCTTTGGATTAATTGAGATGCCGAACTCTCGACACTTTTCAAAAACTTGTTGTATATGTAGTGGATGATCTTCCCTTCTTCGGGAGAAAATGGTCATGTCATCCAGATAAATGACGATGACCTTATTTAGAAGCTCACCAAAAGCAAGATCCATTGCTCTCTGGAAAGTGGCCCCAACATTCGAAAGGCCAAATGGCATTCACTGGTAGGCAAATGTTCCCCACTTGGTGGTGAATGTTGTTTTGTGTTGGTCTTCATCCCTGACCCAGATCTGATTGTATCCAGAAAAACCATCGAGCAGAGAGAATCGTTGCGCTCCAGCTACTGAGTGCAAAATTTGATCAATCTGTGGGAGAGGATAGTGGTCCTTGAGGGACGCCTGGTTTAGGTTGCGAAAGTCCACGCATAACCTGATATCTCCATTCTTCTTTCTGACTGGGACCAGGTTCGCTACCCATGAAGAGTGCTTGATGGGATATATGATCTTTGCCTCAAGCATCTTCAAGAGTTCGGCCTTCATTAAGACCTCGATCTTGGGATTCACCGGCCTTTGCTTTTGTCGAAAGGGTTTGACCCCCTCCTGCAACTCGATTGTGTGTTGAACCAGCTGCCGATTGTATCCTCGGAGATCTTGATAAGACCAAGCGATTATATCGAAAAACCTTCTGCAAAGATTTTGTATCTGTTCTATCTCCTTCGCAGTGCAGTCGGTTCCCACCTTTATTGCTTTCCCAGGTTCGAGCTCCAAATCCTGATACTGTCTCTCATGGACTTTGATCATGTGAGAGAGAGCTCGGTCATTCCGATCAAAGAGGCTTTCAAGGGTGATTAGTCCCTTGGGAACATGATTATTCTTCAATTGGATCAACCCTTCATACTCTTCTTCATCGAAGCTTCGGTCTTCAACTGTGGCGGCTTCTTGGATTAAGAAATTTACAATCTGCTCGTCGTTATCAAACACTTGCCAATGCAGATCCTTGTCTGGGACAGAGGGTCTATAGATCATTCTCACAGCTCTAGGCTTGTGCACCATGTCTTCTGCTGGAGAGTATTTGGCTGCGATGGATGCCAGAACATCGGCATGTCGGTTCTTCTCTCGTGGGACTGACTGCAGATTGAGAGATTCGAACCGATCGAACAGGTCCCATACCCTGTTGCGGTATGACTTTAGATAGTGCTTTTTTGAAGTACACTTATTTGTGACCTGGTTGCAAACCAGTTCGGAATCTCCGAAGATTTGGAGATGCTTTATGCCTAACTTATCCGCTTTCTTAAGTCCTAGGCATAATGCTTCGTATTCTGTTGCATTGTTAGTGCAGCTCCATGTCAACCGGTAGCAATATTCTTTCTGCTCTCCGGAGGGTGAAATTAGAAGAATCCCTGCCCCAACACCATTTTTACATCGGGCACCGTCGAAGAACAACTTCCATAGTTCTTCCTGGGCACTTGTTCTATTCTCGGGGTGGGAGTGGTTTTTTGGCTTGACGATCGCATAACATCCTATTTCGGTCTCCACCATGGCGTTGAAGTCTGCCAATGAAAACTCATCTTCACAACTTAATTGCGCAAGAGACTCCTCAACCAGATCTACCTGTTCTATTTCCTCCACCATTGCGTTCACTGGTTCGTTGCTTTCTTCCTCGGACATCTTCTGTACAAGAAAGGAAGAAGGCTTCTCATTGTAGATCTTCACCTTCTTTCCCTTGAATGGAATCTCCAGATGGGAGTAATCCATAGATAGATATCCACCCAGCTTTGTCGTGAATTCCCTCGACAAGCACATACTGAAATATGGCTCCAAGTCGACTACCACTACCTCTTGTATGACTGTGATCTGAGGCATCTTATGTAGCCGGATAGGAATGTCCTTGATCACCCCTACGGTCTTCACTGGAGTACCATCCAACTGGAGTACACCTTGGCTGCTTCGCGTATACTCCATCCCTATTTCTTCGTAGATTGCCCTTGGCATTACTGTTGTAGCGGCCCCAGAGTCGATCATGCAATTATGCACAATATACCCTTCCATTTGTAGGGACAGGTAGAACGGAGGTGGTCTATTCTTCCCCGTAATTGACGTGGATAGGGTCTGTACCAAGGCTAGCGGTGCAGCCTTTTTTACCTTAATTGTCTTTAATGATTCTTGCAGCAGGTCTACTTGTCCAGGAAGTTGCAGTGCATCATACAGGCTGATCTTGGCTGGAATCTTCTTCAATTCCTCTACAATATTGTACGCCATGGATTTGGGTGCTTCGGGCTCTTTTCTGGGCTCATATCTTGTGCGATACTGCTCTGTAGCTTCCACCCTTTGTCGCTTAGTCAGTGAAGGAAATTTGAGCTTTTCCTTGGCCTGTTCCTTAGTTTCCACCTGAGGCGGTTCGGCAGAGGCCTTTTGAGCCTTTCCTTTGGTTGGTGCAAGCGAAGGAGCTTCGCTCGGGGCCGAAGTAGATGATTGTCCTTTCTCGGGTTGAACTTGCTCTTTTGAAGGAGCTAGTTGAGTAGTATCTGCTTCTATTGTCTTTCTTCCTCCTCGGGTAAGTACTGCAACCGACTCCTCCTCGCCAATTGCCAAGTTGTGACTCATCTGCCTAATGACGTTTACTTGACCATTGTGACTACTGTTTGCCAGTGTCTGAACATAATGCTGGTGCAGGGTGCAGGTATTCTCTTCATGCGGATCATTGCATGTAGAACACCAATACACATAGTCGGAAGTGCTTGGAGCCTCATCAATTGCAGCATTTCTCGTCGAAGCTTTCCCTTGCTGGACTGCTTGGTCCTTGGTAAGCGCAAGTGCAGGATAAGATCTCCTCGGTAGGAACTCCTGTTGTGCTTGCTTCTTTTTTACAATGGTCATGTCATTAGACAACATCTGAACCGTAGAGTTCAGAGACTGCATTTCTTACAGAATTTTGGTTTGTATATCATCGGCTTTCGGAGCGAGTGGTGATGGAGCCATCGTCGGTATGGGAGGAAGGGCAGGGTGTTGAGGTGGTGCTGGTAGTATAGGAAATGCTGAAGAGAGAGTGGGTTGTGGAGTTGAAAATGTAGGGAAATGGATTTGTGGAGCAGTGATTTGAGACACGACAGGATTCGGATTCCAAGATGAAATCGAGAGTGCGGGGGTGGTGGAGATTTGCGAAGCGGCTGCGCTTGCATACTGGAGTTGTAAGAATTCGGGAAGTATGGGCATCGACATCCTTTGGGGGAGCTTGCCCATAGCTATTAAATCCATCTCCGCTCTCTTAGCTAACTCATACAACTCGAGAAAAGTATTAACGTTAGAATATCTTACCATGAGACTGATATCGAGGTTGAAAGCCCGAAGGAAATAGAGCGTTGTAGCTTCGTCGGTTGGCCGAAGTCCAACTGGCACTCTCTGCTAGGTTCGAGCGAACCTCACATTGAAATCCATGATCTCCTCTTGTGGATGTCTCTTGATTGAAGTGAACTGGTGCAGCAGAGAGGTAGGATCACAGGATTCATTGAAGTTTCCCATCAGTTGATCAGCTAACTGGTCCCATCTCGTAATACTATCGGGTGGTAGAGATCTATACCAGTAGAGGAGTTTACCTCTAAGGGAAAGGACCAGAAGCTTTACCATAATCGGCTCTTCTGTAATGTCATGGATCGTCGCTAGAGATATTATATCCTGGATGTGCTCCAGAGCGGTCTTCCCAGTTCCATCGAACGTTGGGATTTTCTTTACGGTAGTAGGTGGCACTTGTCCTTGTCCCACTAGATTTAGAGGTGACAAAGAATCCCATGTTGGAGACAATCTGGGTGGCGGTGGCTGCTGCATTTGTTGTTGTTGTTGTTGTTGTTGTTGTGCCATATTTGCTCCCAGATTTTGAGAAATCGGAATTCCTGAAGCTCCCCCTTGACTGCTAATAGGACAACTAATAGGAATAGAGGGGCTAGGATGCTTCGGAGAGTTGGGAGGATTGGGAGGAAAGCTAGATGTTGTACTATCAAAAGTTGAGCTTTGTCTGCCAATAGAGGATGTTCCTTGTAGCAGGGATTCGGGGGTGATCAACCTTGATTGTTCCCCGAAAGCATCAATATCTAGCTCAAAGAACTCGGTTTCCTCTCCTTTATTCTTAACTCTCCATCTTGTTTGCATGAAGGCATAGACTTTTGGTACTGGTCTTTTCGACTTAGAGATTCTCGGGTAAACAGAGTCGCCAGATGCTAAAAGTCTTTCGGTAATGAGGGCATCGATTCTCACTACCACTAATCAGGTGAGACTGATCGGGTCACACTAGGAACTTAGTTAGAACTATTGGCCCCGGTGAAGATGGGTTTGATATTAAAAGTATGGGACCTTGACTGGTTATGGATCTTTCTAAGACAGATACAGTTGGTCCCACCGAGCGTGCCAAAAACTGTTGGTCATCAGATCCGCCTAGGTAAGGATTTTGAGTAAATGATGTATGCGCCCTAGACCTGGACCAACATTGAAAGGCCGAAGGGAAGAGATGCCCCTCGTGCCAATCTCCGGAGAAAGGCCGGCTCCTATGCTAAACTACTTGGGTGTTTGAAGACAAGAGTGCAGGAAAGAGATAAAAGGAGTAGGGTTAGAGAAATAAATAAAAAGGGTTAAGGGAAGAGAGATTGGTGATTTGAGGTGGGAGAGAATAGGAAGCACGATCACTAACAGACAACTTGAATAGCAGCAAGGAACACCAAGAGTAAAATGAAAGAAACGTAGTATCAACCTTCCTATGTATCCTCTCGAACGAGTTTCAGGACATTGTCCCCGATCGCACACCGGACACAGAGTTCAGCATCTCAGTCTACAAACGAAGAGAGATAGAAGAATCAAGCAAGGCAGGCAGCATAAAATAAAGTCAATAGGATGTTTTCCAACTCCTATGTATCCTTTCGAACGAGTTTTAGGACACTATCCCCGATCGCACATCGGACGTAGAGTTCAGCATCCAACATACAAACGAGGAGAGATAGAAGAATCAAGCATAGAAGGCAACATAAAAGAGAAGAATTGAGCTCAAAGTCTCTTAGTATTAATCGTAGGACATCAAGTTACAACAGCTTTCTAGCAGATAGTTCCCCCCCTTTTCCATTACAATGCCTAGGTTTTTATAGAGGACCCGGGCCTCTGAATCATAATTACATAGCGAAGAAGAGTACGCCCTCGAGCCCTGAGAATCGGCTCCTCGAGGCTCTCGTGACCGAGCTTTCAAATCTGTTACCAAAAATGGCAACTGCAACCGGGTCAACCATGGAAAGGTGCATTGATGAGCCGTCTAGACGTCCTTGGTCTCTGGGTGCGGTGCTCGAGTGGCCGCCATGCTCGTCGGGCTCTCCATCATGGCTTGATACTTCATTTTTGATTGCCAAAAATGAGCAACGAGCTTGCTGGGCATGAAAAATAGCATTTATGAGGCACTTGATCACCTCGGGAAAATACTCGGCTTGGAACGTGTGCCCGTGAAGCGCTTCGCTAAGTCTTCATCCACCACTTCGCTTCGCAATGGTTCTGGGCTGAAGCAAAAACTCCTCTTTGATATGTACTTCACAGGATTGAGCTTCGCAAAACTGCTTCGAGGCGGGAAGCGTCGAACCTCTTTGCTTTCGCCACTTTGTCGTCAAAATTGCTTTGCCGATGCCTTGGAGAAATGCTTCGCTGCGATCCTTTTCAAAACTGTGGTTCGGGAAGATTTCGGCCGAAGCAGATGTTTCATTCTTTGTGACCTCCGTCACTTCGGGTGGAAGTACTTAGCCGAAGCAAATGCTTCGCAAAGACTCTCGTCGAAGTAAAATGGTTCGTTGATTTCTTGGCCGAAGTGATTGATGGAAATACTTTGGATGCGAAGTAGTTTTCTTGCCTTCTCTTTGTATTTCTCTTCGGCACATTGCTTCATAGGAATCTTGCCCGAAGTAGCCGCTTGAAGCGCCTCGGGCCCGAAGTTCTTCTTATTGCTCTTCTTGTATTCTACTTCGGTGATACTACTTCGCAAAAACTCCACCCGAAGCGGTGTTGAAAATGCTTCGGGTGCGAAGCTCTCTTTTCTTTTGAATGCCGCTTCGCTCATCTTTTGTCGAAGTGTGGAATGCTTCGGAGTGAAGTAGTTTCTCTATCTTTCCTTGTATTTTCCTTTGGTGAAACTCCTTCGCAAAACTTTTACCCGAAGTAGCTGGAAATGCTTCGGGTGCGAAGCTCTTTTTATTCTCCTTCGGTGAAGTTCTTTCTCTTGCATTTTTATATACAAAGGGGTGGCATTGGAAGCCAAAATTGCTGCAACTTTCAAAATAAAAACAACAAAGCAAAAAAACTTTACACAATACTATACAAAATTTGTTTTCTTTTTCTACCCCTTTAGGAATGTGACAAAATTGTCAACAGTAACTTGAACATTAGAACTCTTTAAAAACTCATGTAATACTCCTTTTCTATAATGACAAAAGGAAGATGAGTGAGATCCTTTTCCACAATATGTGCAAGGATGTAAATCCCAACAATCAGCTTTTTCATGGCCTTCTTTGTTACAGTAAGTACATTTCAAGTTTTCTTGTGTTGTTTTGAATACCTTGAATTCATATGTTTTCTTGATAAACTAATATAACCATGCATGAATTGTTGAAGCAATTTTACTTTTGCTTCTTTCATAAACTTGTAGAAGGAATTCTTGTCCTACATGTTTTGCTAGATTTTGAGAGTGTTCACTGTGACTGTCTTCTATCATATTGTTAGAATATGTCTCTAAGGTATTTCTTCTTATTGGGCTAATTTGTGATTCTTCAAGAATGCTTTGAAGCCATATAGGTTCTTTTCTTCTATCCACATATTTCATGTTGTTATTGCCCTTTGAATCAAGTATATCTCTAATCCAATTTGATTTATTGAGCCCTCTGTATTTAATAAGGTCTTCCATTATTTATACTTTAATCCTTTGAGGTAGGCTTCCTTATAACTCCCTAGTCTCAATATAGTCCTTTCAATTCTAAGTTTTGTAGAACTCCTTTTATCTCCCTAATGTTTGAAAGGTAATGCAATTTTAATATCAATGTGTGATTTGAATGCAATTTCAATCCTTTACAAATATTCAAATCTCTAATAATTTTGAACTTAGAGATTAAACTTATCAAATGCAATATCTCTATGTAGAATTCCTTATATCTCCCAACTCTAGAAAATAATATTTGCAAAGTTTTTGTAACCCTAATTTGATGTAGAATCCTTATTTCTCCAACCTTATTAATTTTGCAAATATTTAATTAGTTTTGCAAACTATAATATGCAATTTTACAAAACCCAAATATAATTCTTAAATTTTAAAATATTCTTCAAATAGAATGTAATATTCATATTTTTCTAAGGTTCTATAATGCTTATCACTCCAGTTAAATACTTCAAATCTTTAACCTTAGAATATATTCACTTTCTCCTACCAATATAAACTTTAATTTCAAAATACATGGTAAATGTTATTGTTGACAATTTTGTCACATTGCACAAGGGGTAGAAAAAAATAAAAAAAATTCAAAATTTTGTATAGTCTTTCCTTTTGCAAGAGTATTTCTTTTTGTTTGTAAGTGTTGCAGCAATTTTGCCTTTCAATGCCATCCCCTTGTACACAAAAATGGAAGAAAAAGAACTTCACTGTCAAACAAAGGAGAGAAAACTTCGCCAAAGAAAAATGTAAAGAGCTTCGCGCCCAAAGCATTTCCAGTGCTACTTCAGACAAAATATGAGCGAAGCGGCATTCAAAAGAAAAGGGAGCTTTGCACCCGAAGCATTTTCAACATTGCTTCAGGCAGAATTCTTTGCGAAGTAGTATCACCGAGGTAAAATACAAGGATAGCAATAGAAGAACTTCGGGCCTGAAGCACTTCAAGCAGCTACTTCGGGCAAGATTCCTGTGAAGCATTGCGCTGAAAAGATGTACAAAGAAGTCATCAAGAAAACTACTTCACACCCGAAGTATTTCCATCAGTCACTTCGGCCAAAAAATCAGCGAAGCAGAACTCAAAGAATATTAAAAGTACTTCACCAGAAAGTTGTCGAAGTACTCATTTCGGGCCCCTCCATCAGCGAACCATCTTTACTTCGACAAGAACACATTGCAAAGCATTTTCTTTGGCTAATTTCCTACGAAGTACTTCTATTCGAAGAAAAGGGATGTGGCATTTTTTGAAGACAATTGCTTGGCCGAAATCTTCCCAAGCCACAGTTTTGGAAAAGGATCACAGCGAAGCTTTTCTCCAAGGCATCGATGAAGCAATTTTGATGGTAAAGTGACAAAGGCAAAGAGGTTCGGCACTCCCTGCCCCCGAAGTAGTTTTGCGAAGCTCAATCCTACGAAGTACATATCAAAGAGGAGTTTTTGCTTTGGCCCAGAACCATTGCGAAGCAAAGTGGTGGATGAAGACTTAGCGAAGCACTTCACAGGCACGCTTTCCAAGCCGAGCATTTTCTTGAGGTGATCAAGTGCCTCATAAATGCATTTTTTCATGCCCACCAAGCCCGCTACTCATTTTTGACAATCAGAAGTGAAGTATCAAGCCATGATGGAGAGCTCGACGAGCATGGCGGCCACTCGAGCACCGCACCCAGAGACCAAGGATGTCTAAATGGCTCATCAATGCACCTTTCCATGGTTGACCTAGTTGCAGTTGCCATTTTTGGTAACAGATTTGAAAGCTTGGTCACAAGAGCCTCGGGGAGCTGGTTCTCAGGGCTCGAGGCGTACTCTTCTTCGCTGTGTAATTATGATTCAGAGGCCCGGGTCCTCTATAAAAACCCAGGCATTGTAATGGAAAAATGGGGGGAACTATCTGCTAGAAAGTTACTATAACTTGATGTCCTGCGATTAATACTAAGAGACTTTGAGCTTAATTCTTCTCTTTTATGCTGCCTTCTGTGCTTGATTCTTCTATCTCTCTTCGTTCGTATGTTGGATGTTGAACTCTGTGTCCGGTGTGCGATCGGGGACAGTGTCCTGAAACTCGTTCAAAAGGATACATAGGAGTTGAAAAACATCTTATTGACTTTCTTTTATGCTGCCTGCCTTGCTTGATTCTTCTATCTTTCCTCGTTTGTAAACTAAGATGCTGAACTCTACGTCCGAGGTGCAATCGGGGACAGTGTCTTGAAACTCGTTCGGGAGGATACATAGGAAGGTTGATACCACGTTTCTTTCATTTCACTCTCGGTGTTCTTTGCTGCTATTCAAGTTATCTATTAGTGATCGTGCTTCCTGTTCTCTCCACCTTAAATCATCATCTTCTAACCCTTACTCTTTTTATTTCTTTCTCTAACCCTTACCCTTTTTTATTTATTTTCCTAACCCTTACTCTATTTATTTCTTTCCTGCACTCTTGTCTCAAACCCCAAAAGTAGATTAGTATAGGAGCCGACCTTTCTTCGGAGATTGGCATGAGGGACATCTCTTCCCCTCGGCCTTTCAATGTTTGTCGCAAGTCCAGGGCACGCAAACCCATCGAAAGTCCTTTCCTATGCGAATTTGATGACCAACAGTTTTGGCATGCCCGATGGGACTAACGTCCCATATCTTTGAAAAATCTCAAGCCCGTCTTCACCGGAGCCAATAGTTGTAGCAGTTCCTGGTGAGATCCGGTCAGTCTCATCTTCTGAGTGGTAGTGAGAATTGATGCTATCATTACCAAAAGACTCTTAGCATCTGGCGACTCTGTTCAACCCAAAAATCTCTAAGTCATAAAGACCAGTACCTAAACCTGTGCCTTCATGGCAAAAGTCCCCATGTTTTAAGGAAGCCCAAGTTGGTGAATCTCTGGCTTGCCTCCATCTGGTAAAATCACCTGGCGACTTTGACTGAACTGAAGATCCAGATTTCTTGATCATGGGTGTCCTTTTTTTTTAAGCTGAAAGAAGACATCCCAGAGGAATCAAGGTTTGTTTAGCAGCCTTGACCTCACAAGCGGAGAAAGTATGTTCACTTGGCAAATCCGACTTAGTGGCGAAGACTATGATCTCGGCAGGCCACTGCTATGATGGAAAGGGTATGTTATCCCAGTTGGGATGTTTATAACCCTCTGAATCTTCAAAGTTACCATGAAATTCCTAAAAGTGTCTTGGAGAACATGCCAAAATACGATGGCGCTAAGGGAATGGCCCTAGAGCACCTTGAAGATCTTGTTGATTTAGGGTCCATCTATGACATATTCCACGAAGATGTCATGGTCAGGCTCCTGGTCCTGTCTCTGGAAGGAAGGGCACTGCAGTGGTATAGACTGCTTGGGCGTAAAAGCATATGCTCATGGTATGACTTAGCAGGAGCACTACTCAAAGCATTCGATGGCTCTCAGGACCCCTTCCAACTATCAAGCACGTCTCATCAGGAGATGGGCCAAGGAGAAGAACAAGCTCAAGTGGTAGCACCTAAGAAATAAGAGGGGACATTTTTGCACCCTTTTTGTATCCCAGAGCACGGCACGCAAGTGTTCAGCCAGAATCCATCAAGCGTACCTCAAGAGGCTGAACCTGAGGAGATCATAGAAGATTGCTTGTTGTCGGAGGAGCCCTGTTACCACATCGAGAAGGTGGAGGAACCTGTACCCAGCCCGTAGCTACTAGATTCAGCGGTACTCTGGTTCCAGCCATCACCACAGCTAGTACCCCAAGAGGCCCCTCATGCGACAAACTTCTTCACCACATCTTTCATCAACAGCGTGGGTACTGGCAGGAGTGACAACTCACTGCACTGCTTCCTATTTGCAACATGGACAACTTCGGGAAGAAGCCAGCCGGACTTCAAAGATGAACTGAAGTTTAATCTGATCTGGTCCGAGCACTGCAGATTCACCGGATAGACACCCGAGGCTGAGTTTGTGATGGCGGTATGTCTGTCATGCCGCAAATTTTGTATAAATAATCCGGCTAGTAAATAAAGTGCCGAGGGCACTAAGTGTTGCTTAGGAGCTTAGGCACAAAAAAAAAAAAAAAATGTCGTCTGAGGACTGTCAGAGAAGAAGATAACGAGAATGACTCTGTTGCCCAATGGATAAAAGCCTGACTCTGTTGCCCAATGGATAAAGGCCTGGGATCTCTACATTCAGACAAGCTAAATGCCCTGCGAGCCGCCAAGAATGTTGACAATTTTGTCACATTGCACAAGGGGTAGAAAAAAATCAAAAAATTTCAAAATTTTGTATAGTCTTTCCTTTTGCAAGAGTATTTCTTTTTGTTTATAAGGTTTGCAGCAATTTTGCCTTTCAATGCCATCCCCTTGTACACAAAAATGGAAGAAAAAGAACTTCACTGTCAAACAAAGGAGAGAAAGCTTCACCAAAGAAAAATGAAAAGAGCTTCGCGCCCGAAGCATTTCCAGTGCTACTTCGGACAAAAGATGAGCGAAGCGGCATTCAAAAGAAAAGGGAGCTTCGCACCTGAAGCATTTTCAACACCGCTTCGGGCAGAATTCTTTGCGAAGTAGTATCACCGAGGTAAAAAGACAAGGATAGCAATAGAAGAACTTCGGGCCCAAAGCACTTCAAGCGGCTACTTCGGGCAAGATTCCTGCGAAGCATTGCACTGAAAATATATACAAAGAAGTCATCAAGAAAACTACTTCACACCCGAAGTATTTCCATCAGTCACTTCGACCAGAAAATCAGTGAAGTAGAACTCAAAGAATATTAAAAGTACTTCACCAAAAAGTTGTCGAAGTACTCATTTCAGGCCCCTCCATCAGCGAACCATCTTTACTTCGACAAGAACACATTGTGAAGCATTTGCTTCGGCTAATTTCCTATGAAGTACTTCTATCCGAAGAAAAGGGATGTGGCATTTTTTGAAGACAATTGCTTGGCCGAAATCTTCCCGAGCCACATTTTTGGAAAAGGATCACAGCGAAGCTTTTCTCCAAGGCATCGGTGAAGTAATTTTGACAACAAAGTGACAAATGCAAAGAGGTTCGGCGCTCCCCGCCCCCGAAGCAGTTTTGTGAAGCTCAATCCTGTGAAGTACATATCAAAGAGGAGTTTTTGCTTTGGCCCAGAACCATTGCGAAGCAAAGTGGTGGATGAAGACTTAGCGAAGCACTACACAGGCACGTTTTCCAAGTCGAGCATTTTCTCGAGGCGATCAAGTGCCTCATAAATGCATTTTTTTGTGCCCAGCAAGCTCACTACTCATTTTTGGCAATCAAAAGTGAAGTATCAAGCCATGATGGAGAGCTCGATGAGCATGGCGGCCACTCGAGCATCGCACCCGGAGACCAAGGATGTCTAGACGGCTCATCAATGCACCTTTCCATGGTTGACCCGGTTGTAGTTGCCATTTTTGGTAACATATTTGAAAGCTCGGTCACAAGAGCCTTGAGGAGCCGATTCTCAGGGCTCGAGGGTGTACTCTTCTTCGCTGTGTAATTATGATTCAAAGGCCCGGGTCCTCTATAAAAACCCAGGCATTGTAATGGAAAAAGGGGGGGAATTATCTGCTAGAAAGCTGCTGTAACTTGATGTCCTACGATTAATACTAAGAGACTTTGAGCTTAATTCTTTTCTTTTATGCTACCTTCTGTGCTTGATTCTTCTATCTCTCT
Organism: Wollemia nobilis; assembly: GCA_028583015.1. Taxonomy (NCBI): domain Eukaryota; kingdom Viridiplantae; phylum Streptophyta; class Pinopsida; order Araucariales; family Araucariaceae; genus Wollemia; species Wollemia nobilis. Next base: position 3,298,389 of record JAQPPZ010017241.1, on the reverse strand, counting down.
TCGTTCATATGTTGGATGTTGAACTCTGCGTCCGGTGTGCGATCGGGGACAATGTCCTGAAACTCGTTCAGAAGGATACATAGGAGTTGAAAAACATCTTATTGATTTTCTTTTATGATGCTTGCCTTGCTTGATTCTTCTATCTTTCCTCGTTTGTAAACTGAGATGCTGAACTCTACGTCCGGGGTGCGATCGGGGATAGTGTCCTGAAACTCGTTCGGGAGGATACATAGGAAGGTTGATACCACGTTTCTTTCATTTCACTCTCGGTGTTCTTTGCTGCTATTCAAGTTATCTGTTAGTGATCATGCTTCCTGTTCTCTCCCACCTTAAATCATCATCTTCTAACCCTTACTCTTTTTATTTCTTTCTCTAACCCTTACCCTTTTTTATTTCTTTTCCTAACCCTTACTTTGTTTATTTCTTTCCTGCACTCTTGTCTCAAACCCCAAAAGTAGATTAGTATAGGAGCCGACCTTTCTCCAAATATTGGCACGAGGGGCATCTCTTCCCCTTGGCATTTCAATGTTGGTCGCAGGTCTAGGGCACACAAACCCATCGAAAGTCCTTTCCTGTGTGGATTTGATGACCAACAGTTACCTGAATTATTAAACCACTCCTCCTTGACTTGTTGGGCACTCCTACTTATGGTCAAATTTCATTGGACTTGATCACATATGCTTTGAATATGCCTTCAATGTTATTGCTTCACACTTGCTATGAATATGTCTTTACTCTCTTCCACTGGCAGCTATATGGGTGCTTATGTCCTCTTGTGCAATGTGCCACTTGTAGCATACATCATGGAGACTTCTTGAATTTCCTTTGGTGGTGCTAATGTTCTTGTAAGATAAATGGACACTTGGCACAGTATTCCTTGTGTTGTTTGGGTATTAATAATCCTTCCTTGAACACTGGATTATGATTTAGAGCATTGAGCACTCTTCTTTCCTGGAGACATATGTTATGACTATGTGCCAAATGGTAATATATTTCTTCCTTTCTTGGGGCAAGTGTTACAGTCTTCTATGCATACGCTCCCTTCTCCAATGTATGGAATTCCAATGTATTTCTTCCAACATATTCTTTCTTCTTTGTAACAACAATTGATGTTGTTTCTTCTCTCTTTGGACGATGATGAATTCACCCACAATTGGCTCTAGTTGTGACTATTTTAGAGCACTCCAATGGTGGCTCTATGGTGCTTCCTTTTTAGCAGTTTGATCTATTGGTAATATTCCTTTCTTTTTCCTTGATACTGCACCTTTTTCTTTTTGTGCTTTATCTCTCTAATCTGCCTTTCTTTTGTAGATAAAACACTTTCTTATTGTTGGGCTACGTAGGATTTACGTAGAACTATCTATTATAGGTTGTAGTTGGTGTCTTCTAACTCCTTGGTTGGATGATTCTTGAGCCTAATGTCTCTTTCCTTAAGCACTCTTATTAGTGCTTATTTCATGCTAATGGGTGGATGTTGGTGAAGATCTTGCCCCCTGTGTTCTACTACTCAATGATCCTGTATATGGTGGTGATTTTAACCACTCCTTTAGTGGTTTTCTTTACCACTTTTCATTGCATGTATGGTGTTTTTAAACACCTAAAATATACCTCTAAATTTGGGAACTCTTTTCTTTCAATAATGTTGTAATATGAGGGATATTCTACCTCACAAACGTAGAGTAAATCTACCCTTAAATTTGCTTAAAAAATAACATACAATATTCACTTATCACTCCTTTTAAGAATTTAAATAATGATGTTTATAATTTGTAGATTTTCCTAAATATAATGGTGTGTAATAGTGTCTCTTTATTAGATTAAAGACACTCTAAAAAACTTTCCTTTCGCTAGCTTTAAATAGCTCTAAAAAAATTTAATATGCACTTTCAAAATCTCTGCAATAATACTTTATATGACATCAAATTTAACATACCTTTTTTAGCTCATTTATTTATAGCTTGATGTATTTTATTTGTTGTAATGCACCCTTCTTTTGTTGTTAGTGGACTCTTCAATTTGCAGTTATAGTTACTGCCCAAAATCTGCTTTCTTCTCCTTCAAATATGTGCTAGCTATCTCTAAAATTTGTATCTCCAAATGTTGATCTTTCACTGTTCAATTTTGTAGTCTATCTCCTCCTTAGGTATTGCTAAGAATGCTTGAGATTTTCTATCCAAAGCTATTCCAAATATGTTTCAAAAAACTCCTTCGAAACGCAGCTAGATTTACTCTTTCAGTGCCGCCCAAAATTGTAACTTAAAACCCCTCCATTTGTTGCTTGTAAAATTTGAGCTTTCCTCAAGCATTCAAATCTGCTAGTCTTTTACTTGTCAAGCCTTCTCTTAGTTGGTTGTCCAAAAATGCTCCAAAAGCTTCTCCAAAGCTTTTCCAAAATGCAGCTTTTTGCTTCTACTATTTGCTATCATGTGAACTTTCGTCTTTTCCTTCAAGAATCAACAATTTATGCTATCAACCTACAAAACTTTTGTGGCTGCATCCAAATCTCTCTAACCTGTGGCCACTGTAATCTTCTTGCTTTCTTCTAACTTATTGCTGAATTTCGACTTCAATTATGACCTCTTTCTCTGTCTTCTTTCACTAGAATATGGAGGCCTTTATCTCTCCAATATCTTCTCCATATTTGACAAACTTCTTATCAAATCATTTTTCCTCTTGGGCTTGTTATCGTATGGCAACAATTATCCTAATATCTTCTCGTCAAGTGCTCCTTCTACTTGCAATCTTCTACCATGAACTCTGCTTCAAATCTCTTCTAATGGTCTCTACTTCAACTTATGCAATAAGGCTTTCTCTTGAATTTTCTATTTTCAATGAAATCTTCTCGAGACCTCCACTCTTGGGTCTTCTAATCCTGTAACCTTCAATTATCTTAGTGAATTCTTTAATGAAAGCTTACCTTGGTTTCTTCAATTTTCCAACTATGGGAAATTATTCAATGAGATTTCTTTCTTGGATCTCTAGACTCTACTGCTTCTGTCTACAATAGGACCTTTTGTAGTCCTTCTATCTTCAATATTCAATATTCCAATCTTGGAAGTTCTTAAATATGACCTCTCCTTGGATATCTATGTTCATTCTTCAATATTCAGTATTACAAAACTTGGAAGTTATTCAATGTGACCTCTTCTTGGGTCTCTATCTCCAGTCTTCAATATTCAATATTTCAAAACTTGGAAGTTCTTTAATGTGACCTCTTCTTGGATCTTTATCTTCAATATGTAATATTGTAATGATAACCTTCTTCCTGGTTCTTCTCAATATTCAATAAGGTCTCCTTCTTGGACCTCCTTTAATGTTTTATTTTTTGCAACAAAAGAGTTAGTCCCTGCACTAGGAAAGCACATAGGCTTTTAGGCAATCGAAGATGAAATTCTTATCTATCTGTTGTAGGGATATTTTCAACTTCTAAGAACCAATATTTTACAATAAAAATTAGACAATAATAGTCAGATGTATTCAAAGTTTCAGAAATAATAATCTTTACTAGCTATCTTAAAAACTAGTGGAATCAAATCTATACAGAATCCTAGTCTTCATGAGTTTTTCTTTCAACCCTGTGGAAAGATTATAGCCAAATAATAATCTAAAATATTTACTTTCTTATCAAGCTTATCAATAGGACCTCTTATAAGGGTCTCTTAATCTCTTTAATGATAAGGTCTATCTTCAATTCCTTTATATTTCCTTCTATTCCAATTTTGCTCTTGGAATATGTATGTCCTTAAATATCACTGGTTTTTTCTTCAACATTGTGAGAAATGCTATCTTCTTTGATTTCTCTTTCCAAAGGTAATTCCTTTATCTTCTCTGGTTTCTTTTCCAAAGGTAATTTCTTTATCTTCTCTAGTTTCTTTTCCAGAGGTAATTCTTTTATCTTATCTAGTTCCTATTCCAGAGGTAATTTCTTTATTGTTATTGGTATCTTCTTAACCAATAGAAATCTTCTTTGCTTCTGATCTATATTATGAATTCTATCAAACAATACCAAAACAACGATGTTTGCAACGATGCATAGTGGCTGATCCGATTTGCAAATACATAGCGAGATTCAAATTGATAGTAACAATGGTGATCCCTTGTGGCTCTGATACCACTATTAGATTTTGATAAGTAAATACTCAAAATAATATTGCCTCAAGATAAATAATACAATTGCAATATGAAAGATATAATAATGTTGATCAATCAAGCATATAACTCAAAATCAACTATATAATAACTCAAATAATGCTAATGCCAAATGCTAAAAAATACTAAGAAATATTTATTGAATGAAGAGCTAAAAATACATCATACTACATCACCTTCCATTGCTTACATAGGTGACTCTTTCTCCTTCGCTATATCTCTTTTACATCAATACATCCATATATATAGAATGGAATGTGACTCTTCATATGGAAGTTTTTTGGCCCTCACTCTTCTTATGACTTCATCTTCCTACTCTATTGACACATGTACATAGGGACAACTATGCACATTTATATTGCTAAAATATCATTGCACACTTGTGCATTACATTGCATAAAGTAAATCCTAATCTAAGACACTCTTTCCTAATTTATAGATGTACCCATGATGGTACATTGGAATGCACCAAATAATGTAATATATTTCAACAATATATTTAAGGAAATCCAACCACAAGATGTAAAATGAGCAAGCAATGTTAACTATATGATAAAGGTAATATAATATGCAAGAAAGTATATGAGAAACTTTTGCAATAACCCAAAAAATAGCCATTAATGAAAGCTCACAAAAACAGTACAATGTAATATAATGGAGGACTTAAACAACCCAAAATTTATACATGAATTACATTGTATCTACTAGCTTACTTACCACTATCTCTCTAGCATCTCTCTATCACTCTAAGGCCTATATATATAGGAAGATATGTCCCTTGGCATTTCATCTACCCATGAATCTTCATCTACCTATCTTATGACTCATATACATGTGGACTACATGCACATTTATATCATTGCACATTCTAACACTTGTGCATTTATTACATTGCATAGAGTAACTACTCAACCTTAATCTAAGACAAACTCCAAATCTAAAGATGTACCCAAGGTGGTACATTGGCATATACCAAACAATGTAATATATTCGAACAAAATAATTACTGTTATCTTTCTACTCAATTGTCTCCTAGCATCAATGTCTTGTATACTTATAAAAAAATATTCTTTCCATTCCTTCCTAATCCTTGTACAAAATGTTTGAAACCCTATCACCATATTTATCTTGAAGTAATCTCATCCATGGTTTCAAAATTAGATCTATATTGAGTGGTTTTTTTATCACACCAAGTATCCATCCAAATATAAATTTTTCTCTAGTTTCCACCACCCATATTAAACCTTTAATCAGTAGATAAATTGATTTTTTAAAATCGTTCCATAGTGCATAACCATTTGGTAGAGAGAATATAGTAAATATTAAGCTTAGGTCATTGGGCTCAACATACTTAGAAGAATTCTTGCCCATTGTCTTTGACTCTTTTTGTACAATCTCCAAATTACTTTTCCCCTAAGAGCTAAGTTTTCATCCATAAGAACTCTTAAACTGAGACCTCTCCTAGTTTTATCATCACACACCTTACTTTATTTCACCAAAGCAATTTTCCTTTTATCATGTAATCCTCACCATAAAAATGACTACATAATAATATTAAATTTTTTTCTATCAATTTTGGCATAGTATACAAGAACATATAATATGTTGGATATATAACACTTATAATAATTATTTTTTGCTGGAGAACAAGGGGTTGTACCCAGGTTCCCCACCCTTGACAAGTTACAACTCTCTTTTTAGAGTATAAGAGTTTACAAACATATTCAATTCTCATCTCAATTGAGTTTCTATAGCTAGAAACCTGCATCATTTTACATAAAATGTTTGAATTCTTGATTTTTAATTTGTAGAACTTTGTGGCATGATGGTTATAGGAGCAAACTGTGCGAAGACCTATGTGGCGGCTTCTGGGGTAGACACCGTAGAATATTGTGGCGACCATAAAAGCCAGACAACCTACTCGAATTCGTGGTGGCTACCAATTCCTCCACGTAAATTTAAAAAAAAAAATAACTAAAACTATTCAATTTTCTATGTGAATACAAAAATTTCATAATTCAACATCCTTCTTGACATTTTCTTACAACCTTCATAATACTAAAACTTCACCTCTACTATCTTTGCTTTGCATCTTAATAGAGTAATATTTCCAAAACATCACACTATCATAACTAACTTTATCACATTTGGATTGCTATCTTCTTTCCTAAAGCACAAGTGCAACCACAAAAATTGTAATAAAAAATACTTATGAAAGCACATTAATCTTATAAAATAAAGCAAATATTACCAATGAAAACATTTAAGTAAATCTTAATCATTATTTGATTCACATAGTCAACAATTTCTTGCCAGCTTCAACTAAACTTACTACTTCCTCTAACCAAAGAAAAAAGATTTTTTTTTTAACGACCTTCAATTAAAAACCCTTTATTGACTAGCCTATTTGCACATTTGTTTTATAATCCTTATAATTATTAATATTAATTAAATTTAAATTTTATAAATTAAAAAATAATTCAAACTTGCACATGGGGTGCAGCGCAACGGTTCGGCTTTGGCTCTTCTCCGGGAGGTCCAAAGTTCAAACCACAGCGTAAGTGAGTCTGTAAGGGGTAGATGTGTGGTGGCTTTGTGTTAAATTCCTTATTGATAAGTATAGCTCTCAACTTTAAGAGGGATCATGGTTAGGAGGAGACTGCTCAACCCTGTACATCGGTCATAGAAGGTTTCTCACAATAACCAAATCCAAAAAAAATAAAACAATTCAAACTTGTTACAGTTTTTCATTTTAATTTTTTTTTAATGTTATCTAACTACAACCATCCTAACTTATAAATGATCTTAGTTTAATATAATTTTTTTCAATTCATTAAAAAACTATCTAACCACGTCATCATCGCCTCAGAATTGCAATATCAAATTTAAAGCACAACTCAAGGGTAACTACCAAGTGGCAATTTGCGTGCTAAAAATTAACAAAAGTATGAATAAAGTTAAAGACTTTTTTCAAGTAAATTAAAAGCAACATCTAATTTTAATTAATGTAGCGGACGTAAAGTCATTTATGTGTTCCGTTGCGATTCACCGTGGCCGAACTCTTCTAGAATAAAAATTCTATGGGCCCAAAGAACCCAGGTTTTCAATAAAAATCTTTGTTTTATTTTAAATTGTTATTTGATTAATGGGTTGGTGGATTGATTGAGTGGATATCATAGGCTACCTGGATTTAATTCCCTAAATTATGTTGTTAACATTTTTTATCTATTAAATTAGGGTTTACAGAAATTAAAAATTTGTATGGACCGAAAGACGGCGATATTCCATAAGATATTCCGTCCTAGACTAATTTAGTCCAAAGATTTACGGACACGAAGAGCATATAAAATCGGATTTAATTCGTGGATTGTTTTTTTCTTCCAAAGATTATAAGTAGAGGCGTTAAAGCATAGGGTTTTGCAAGCATATACTCTCTGCCTCCCTTGCGAAATCCTTGTAGCTTTGCAAGCGCTATTTGGTGTGGTCAATATGGAACAGACATTTATCATGATCAAGCCCGATGGAGTGCAGCGCGGATTGGTATGTTTTCTGTGCCATAAATCTCTTTGCTTCCGCTCTGTGTTTTACTGTTTCTTAAGCCTTGTGTAGTATTTAACAGAGGGTGCATTTGGGTTTTCATTTTAAGTGTTGTTGTTGTTGATTGTGGTGATCTGTAGTGGGTTTTCAGTTTCGAGTGTTTTCGTCGACTGTGGTGATTCAAAGTTTTACATTTGAGGATTATGATTGAAAATGTCCTGTTTATGTGGTTATGTATAACACAATCATATAGCTTGTAATGATTGTAAATGTATGTATTTCTCTGTAGGGAATGTTTTGTTTGCTGTTATTATTATTTATGGGGTTTGGTCTATGGAGATCGAGGGGAGATGGGCGTTTGTGACAGTCCAAAAGGAGGGTCACTGTTTGAATCTCGTGGGGGCTACAAGATGTGTCCGATCCGAGAACTAGATGTGGTACTTGTATTAGAAAGACTAATAGGATTAATAGGGTACATAGCAGGGGTTTGATATTAGATCGCTTATAATCATGTGGGGTCCCATATGGTTCCTCTATATTTTTCTTATTCATCGTCATCGTCATCATCATTTTGAGTAGGCAAACATGACAGTCCTACCGGATCTTGTAATGTTCATCTTGTTGGGAGAAAGATCCACAGTTTGATATATAGTAGTTCATTAGGAGGAGTTTATTTCTGTAGGTCTGATCTCTTTGCAAAGTTTGTGTCGTGTGTTTGATATTTTCTGTTTGATGATCCTTTCTTTGATATTTGGATAATATTGCAAAATTGAAAATAGCTCTTTAATTTGGCTGAAGAAGTCCAAACAAGGGCTTTTTGTTTTTGAACACTTTTTAGCTGGAATAATGCCCATCTTCAAAGGCACTTTACCTCTGTTCGTGATCCAGGAGTGGGCCTTCAATACATTTTTGTTATCCATACCTATTTCAAATAAAGCTAATTTTTTTTATTTTGGTTTGGGAGCCTACAATCTATGTTTTGTTTAACTAGTCATTTTGCAGCTGTTATTGATTCTGGAGCATATGCTGCATTATGATGGCGCTTGAGTGCTGTGGATTTACTTGATTTACATGAGTTTTCTTGTGAATTACGAAAGCAGTAAATTTAAGAAATATTCTCTGATAGTGAGGTATCTCGTTCTTTTTTACAGGTGGGCGAAATCATTACTAGGTTTGAGAAGAAGGGATTCTATTTGAAAGGTAACTTCTCTGATCGATGTTTTAAAGAATTCCATTTTCTTTGTTAAATCACATCAACGTAGTTATTAATTGTAGTAGGGTTGAGCCTTGCGATTGTTGAATAGAAGCTCTAATATGCTTGAACCGTTGACAGGACTCAAGATGATGAATGTGGAGAGGTCATTTGCAGAGAAGCACTATGAGGATCTCTCTGCAAAACCATTTTTTGCTGGGTTGGTTGACTACATAATATCCGGCCCGGTTGTGGCTATGGTTTGGGAGGGTAAGGCTGTAGTTGCAACTGGTCGGACAATTATAGGAGCGACCAATCCTTTAGCTGCTGCTCCTGGAACCATTAGAGGTGACTTTGCTATTGAAATCGGAAGGTAATTGGACTTGTGCTCAACTTAAAATGTGTATTTTTAGAATCTAGGATTTGTACAGGTTTATGGACTTGGTTGAAAATTGTGTTCCTAAAAACATTTATGTGAGTGGTTCATGTCATAGTTTGCAGTGATTATTTGCCTTGGATGAATTTGGATGTTGTTAATTGTATACATAGAGACAGGTTCCATTCATTCCAGTCTGGCAAGGTTCCTTACTGGTTTTAGGTTTATCGGCCACAAATTTTAGAATATTGTTTTTTCGTTGTGCTTAGTCTCTTACCAAATTTCATCAAATCTTACTTAGCTCTGACTTTGGAGAGGCCATAGTTTAGATTTGATCTTTGGTTTTGTTGTGTGTACTACAATTACGCTTCTTCGACCCCAAAAATAATGTTATATTGTTTTGGCCGATTTCTTAAGAAGTGATTTTCTCTAACCAAATGTTTTTATTTGCAGGAATGTAATCCATGGCAGTGATTCTGTTGAAAGTGCAAAGAAGGAAATTGCACTCTGGTTTCCAGAAGGTGTGGCTACCTGGCAAAGCAGTCAGCATTGTTGGGTATATGAGTCTTAAGAATATATCAATTGTTCTTGAAATGGGGCCTGGAAAATTAATTGCCTAATTACATTTTCTTGGATTGGATGTCCATTCTAGCCACAATTGTTCTGGTTAATGTGATTTTGGAAATTACATATTGACATATTGTTAATGGATGAGTTGAATGCTTTTTGAAATTTTTAGTAACCTTCTTCATATTGGATATTCATTCTAGCAACAATTGATCTGGTTTGTGAGTTAATGCCTTCTTTTGCATATTTCAAGGAAATCATGGGTCTTCCATGAAATTTGCATTGTTTCTTTACTGGGAAGAGACAAATAGTTCCTATTTTGTTCAGTGATTCAATATTGTGCCTACAACTGCAACTGTAGTTGTGTCTTACATTTTGCATTGAAACTTTATGGTCTCCATGTATCTAAATGTTCGAATCTTTATTTTTATGGATTCCATAACGAAGGGGAGATATGAACAAGCATTTTTTACGTTTAAGCAATGAAATTTAATTTTGTTTTGGTTACTTGTTTCGTTGTCTGCATTCTTTTCTCAGGAATTGTATTACAAAGCAATCGTCTACTAAGCTGCCAAGAATAACAAGTAGTCTTTCTAAAATCTAGTTTGAATACTAGATGAATTGGAAGGAGTTTTGACCCCAGAAGAGTACTTTAAAATAGTCTCCAGATCATGAATTGATACCTACTAATGCTTGGTTATTAAATTCAGTTTTAAGGATCGTAGAAAGTGAAGTCTTGCATTATTGTATTTTGTTTGGGGACAGCTGTAAACACCAAAAATAAGAATTAAGGAAATAGTTTTCGAACGTTATCATGTCAATGTAAGCAATCTGTTTCGTATATTAGGGAAAATAATTTTTGTTTGGTTGGGTTTCCTGTGTTTGGTCTGAAATTGTAATAATGTATGATATATGATAAATTAGATTTTTTCTTAATAGACGGCTATATGTTTTTTTTTTAATTAAAACAATTTTTTGAGGCTATGGCAAAAAAATGAGACTAATTATATAGTTGTATTGGTTTTGACCCTCGTGATTAAATTGTGAGTTTATGTTTTGTTTTTAAGATAGTCTCATTAGCTTGTGTGCCTACATGGCAACTGGCTTTCAATTAGGAGTGACTGAAATGTGAGTAGAGATTCAAGGTTTTCCTATTAAATAGCTTTAAAAATATTAAGATTTCTTATATCTAGGAGTGTGTTTAAAATGTGAGTAATTGAAGGTTCCCTTTCTTCGTTTATTTTCCTATGAAATCATTTTTGTCTCCAAGGGTTAGTAGAATATATAGGTTTTGACCCTCGTGATTAAATTGTGAGTTTATGTTTTGTTTTTAAGATAGTCTCATTAGCTTCTGTGCACATGGCAACTGGCTTTCAATTAGGAGTGACTGAAATGTGAGTAGAGATTCAAGGTTTTCCTATTAAATAGCTTTAAAAATATTAAGATTTCTTATATCTAGGAGTGTGTTTAAAATGTGAGTAATTGAAGGTTCCCTTTCTTCATTTATTTTCCTATGAAATCATTTTTGTCTCCAAGGGTTAGTAGAATGGTAAAACGTCGTTTATTTACTAATTATTAAGAAGAGATTTATGTTCAAACCTTTTGCCCACTTACTAATTACCAAGAGGAGATCTAGGTTCAAACCTTGGAGACATGTTTAATTTGGGTAGTAGTTTGATTTGAGTCCATGCAGTGTGTATTGGTTTGATGATGGTGGTACTAACCTTAAGTCATTTGGGTCTCTCACTTTGGGTCATGTTCACCGAAGTGAGATAAGGGTTAGGGTTGTAGTGGTAGCATCATGATTTAACCTTACAATCTAAGGTAAGATAAAAGTTGTAGTAACATATTTGATGTTAAAATAGAAAGCAATACAACTTAATCTTGTGACCACATGTTAAAAAAAAAATTACTAATACATAAAAAATATTAAATTCATATACAAAAATTATTTATACATATAAACAAAATGCTTTTACAGGTTGAAACAAACATTAATCTTCAAATGAACAAAATTTGGCTTAAATACCTTGTCTTTTCGCTTTTTAGATGCTAATCTCCATAGTCATTTATCCTTTTTATTTAAATATTTTATTTTTTCAATTTTTAGATAGTAATTTAGGTTTTAGGTTTTTTTTTTTTTTAATAAATGAATTGGTTATAATCACCATTTTTAATAATTTTCAGAGTTGTTGACAGGATTCAGCCTTTAGCCTTAATTTAGCTTTAACAATTTTTAGATGGTAATTTAGCCTTTAACCTTTATAGTATTTTATTTAAATTTGGATGAACTTGGAAGGACATCATATCTTGGAAATGAAAGTAATACTACTTTTTAGATGGTAGTTTCCATAGTGATTTAGCTTTTATAGTGTTTAATTTAAATTTGGACGACATTGGAAGGCGGCAATAATGTTAATCCAAGTTAAGTAGAACTTTAAAAATTATAAAGTAGATAAGAATATGAGTAAAACTACATGATAAAGTTTCTCATGTAAGTAAAGCGACATAAAAGATTTACATCCTACGGTGAAGGATACTGACCTTAAAAAAACTTATGGTGATGTTTGATTTGGGTGACTGCCCTGGGATTCTTTTTAATGAGGTTTAAAGACACTTTTCTTGATTGATAGAGTCGTAGCTCAACCTAAGGAGGTGACTATGTTCGGGGCAAAAGAAAGATACCTTTCTTGATTGATAGAGTTGTAGCTCAACCTAAGGAGGTGACTATGTTAGGGGGCAAAAGAAAGACACTTTTCTTGATTGATAGAATCGTAGCTCAACCTAAGGAGGTGACTATGTTCGGTGCAAAAGAAAGACACCTTTCTTGATTGATAGAGTTGTAGCTCAACCTAAGGAGCTGACTATGTTAGGGGCAAAAAAAAGACTTTTCTTGATTGATAGAGTCGTAGCTCAACCTAAAGAGGTGACTATGTTAGGGGGCAAAATAAAGTGATTGCTTTATTATAGGAGGGTTAAATACACTTTTCTTGATTGATAGAATCCTAGCTCAACCTTTTATTGGAGGATGACTATGTTAGGGACAAAAGAAAGTGATTTCTTTTTTGTACGAGGATTAGATGTCTACTTGGAAAGAAGACTCGTAGGAGATTTGGTGTAAGTTGGATGACTAGCCCAGTACAATGGAAGTGATTTCTTTTTTGTTTTTAAGGACTTTGATGTGTCTTGTGTGTGCTTCATTTAGATATCAGTTAAAGGAAGTCTCAAGATGTACTATTTATATCTATTTGATGTTTTAACTTAATTTGCGTTGACTCTAGGTTCTCGTAAAATAGAAGCTAATAATTTTAAAAGTGGTTAAACATGATTAAAGAAGGTAATAATAATATGGGTATTTATTTTGATTGGGATAAAATTTAAGTTAACAAAAGTGGTTAAACATGATTAGAAAAGTTAATAATAATGGAGATTAGTAATAATAATATAGGTTTTTATTTTCATTCAACAAGGGCACCTATTCTTTGTTAAAGTGTTCGTCGATTGAAACTAATCCTACAAATATTACATCATCACCACATAGTGGTATTACAACAAAGCTTGACTATAAAGGTTGACATTGATTGAGGTAAAATATTGAAACTAACCCCACCCATAGTACATCATCACCACATAGTGGTATTACAAATATTGTATGGGATTGAAACTAACCCTACAAATGTTACATCATCACCACATAGTGGTATTACAACAAAGCTTGACTATAAAGGTTGACATTGATTGAGGTAAAATATTGAAACTAACCCCACCCATAGTACATCATCACCACATAGTGGTATTACAACAAAACTTGCATATAATTCATGTATTACTTGGCAAGATTAGAACCTTGGTTTCCTCGAATGTTTGAGGAATCTAACCAGTAGAGTTAATGTTGTTTGATTATTTTAATTCAAAGTTGATTCAAACACCTATTATCTTAGATTCCTTACAAGTACTCTTTAATATTGTTAAAGAAGGGTTATTTTTTTCTTCAATTGGTTATATGGGATTCAAATTGGCCTCACCTATTTTACATCATCATCACATAATGGTATTACAATAGCTTGGGTATTATCCATGTATCGCTTGATAAGATTCAAACTTGGGTCTCCTCCTTGAATCTTAAGGAATTTAAATGGTTGAGCTATCGTCATTTGATAAAGAAGGATTATTCTTATTTGAAGTACAAGAAGATATATAATGATATGAATTTTAGAAATACTGAGAAAATTGTCCCATTGAAGTGGGAGTAATCCATCCTTGATCAACCTTGAGAGGCATTAGATTTGAGTAGAAATTTTGTAAGAATTTGCATTGATCATAAATCCATTTGTCTTCAAAATTTGTAATATATGATTGCTTTTGAAAAATCCATAACAATTTTGTAATTTAAGATGATTTTGATAAGAACCAAAACAATTGTCATTTACGATGTGGATATTGATAAACTAATTTTTGATTATGACATCATTAGGATGATTATAAGGTTCAATTATAATATGCTTTTCATAAAGTGTTTGAGCATCCTTAATTACTTTACGACTCATCGTAATGGTTAAAATTGCATCACTAGTAAAAACAAGCTTGTTAACATAATGTAAATTGGCTCTATGAAATTCATCATCCTTTAGTATTTGTTCAATTCACAATATTTTCCATAAACATAGATTTACCACAACTATATACAAAATGATAGAGAAGCAAAATATAAAGAGCAAATAGACGAAATAAAGAGAGAATTTTAGACGAAATAAGGATAAGAGATGAGTGGCCAGAGGCTCACCCCCACAATCTCATATATCACAAACTTATTCAATGGATCAAATCATTGGAGGGTATTTATAGTGATACCTAATCCCCAAATAATAGCTAACCTAAGCCGATATAACTTGAATTTAAGGTTAAATTACAATATAATAAATATATTAAATCATTTAATCAAGGTTAACCATAGAGGTGGTTTAACCAATATTGCTAAGGGTGAATGCATCGAAATTGTGTAGGCATTACTTAGAGAATGCTCTAAGGTTTACATAGCACTTTGCTCATAGGCTACATCAAGAGCACTTGTAACCACTTCATCATGGTCGACCTTGGCCTAATAATGTTAACTTTTAGATATTTCAACACCACCTTATAATCTAAATTGAGGGGCCAAGGAAAGAAGACATTAGAGATGGTACATCTTGCACTTTGTATTCACGTGAGGCATAGTATGCCCATGTTGGAAATATATTGTTTAGTTGTTGGATGTTTAGTTAGACTATTAGAGTTGTCCTTTATCTTCTAGCAGTTAGTTGACATCCTTGTTTAGCAGATTGTTATTTGTTAGTTAAGTGGTTGACCATGTTTGGCAAATTATTATAGATACTTAACATGCATGAGTTCTTTGTAAGCTTATATATTCTACTACCACTAATGAATAATGAGCTTCACATCGAGTTTCATATCAGTGGTAATCAGAGCTGAAGGATAATTGTTTTTGTGAGGGCAAATTTGCCACTTCATTGCTATGTGTCTAGTTGGGTTACAGCCAGTGCATCAGATCCTAGGTAGGTGTTTGTGTGAAATTGGCTTGAGGCCAACCATAAAATCAGTTTGTGAAGCTCAGAAGGTGGCAAAAGGCAAAAATTACCCCTGCACCAAATACTCCTGGAAGAAACCAAAGGGTAACCGAACTTACTGTGAGGAAGGAAAGACAATTTTCTTGTTTGAAAGAAATCTTGTCTGCCTTGAAGATCAAAAGAAAGGAGATATTTGAGAAGCAGTTGTACAATTAAGGCCATTTGTGACCAAACGGAGGTTTCAACCGAGGGAACAACAAGGTTGCTGAACAAACAAATCTGTTTCAATTTACGTTTGGTGGTTGAACGTGGTGGGAGACGTAAGAACGTCATAGAGGGTTATATTTATTTTTGTTACCCCTATTTTTATTTCTCCTGGACCAACCAACCACCCCCACCGATCAGTTGCCTGTTGATCGGTAGAGGAGTGGGCACCTCCTGCCCTTTTCCTATTTCTCCATACTCCCCCTCCTTACTCCTCCCCCTACCTCCTTATTCCTTCCAAGGACCTCCTTCATCCTGCGTGCGACCATTCCTTGGCAGTCGTCGCACCAGATCAACGCATAGAAAATGCATGACCAATCGGTCGATGGTTGCACGCTCTCGGTCGCTCTAGGCATCGAACCACAGGGCGGAACCTCGCCTCCCTCCTTAATGTAGGATAGCAGATTGTGCAACCACCAGAGATCACCACACAAATGGTAGAGAAACACTTTGTAGGTGGTCGAAAATCGATTATAGGTGAACAAGCAAAATATTTCGTAGCGAAATATTACATGCGGTTTTTGACTCACAGACGGTGAGAGAAGGCAACCAACGAAGTCTTTTTCCTCTCATCACAACCGCAACAAGCTGCTGCTAATGATCGTGCTCGAAAACCTACGTCGATCATAACCACAAATAAAGACCAGATGCAGACGATCGAAGAAATAATTTGCAAGCAAAAAATTAAATTAAACCCTAAGGTTGAGCGCAACCAATCAAATAGTTCAATTGAAAAATCTAAGAACCCTCCAATTTCGGAGCACCACGTGGTGTAGCCGTGATCGCAAGCCGAGAATCTTGTCCTCCAGTTTGGTCCTGACACGTAGCCGAAGTCTAGTGGAAGGATAGAGCATAATCACATCGCCAAAAAAGGTCTGAGATCCTAACGATGACAAAACCGTTCGACGTTTCAAAAAATTCCTTGACATCAAAAATTTTAAGTGAACCTTAAGGTTCTACTTTTGCCGACCATCGCAAATCGGGATTCTATCACAGCAACCTACCTTCGTTGGTGATAGTAGGTGGGATAGCATAAAATCCTTTTGCGCTATTATCCCACATTGGTCTTGTGAAGGATCAAGTGGGGTTTATTAGCACGAGCGCACACATACACTGGTGCCTAGATTTGTTGGGCACGCTGCATCGCTTGCTTACACATGCGCAGACATCGATTGGTGGCACAGCGTGGATAGTTGTCCACCAGCCTCAGTTGGTGAGGCACTGACGGGTGCACAAACCGGTGGCGACACTTGATAGAAGATTGGTTGCAAAAAAATTGACCATTGAATCTGTAGTGGACTAGCGGAGCGCGTAGTTGACTTACTGCGCGTTGACTTGTACCACCAAATTTTGCTACGCAAACCAAATATTTTGCCGCCAAAGCATTCTTTTGAATTCAAATTGAAATTTTTGGTGCCAAAATAACACAAAGGTGATTTTTTTTATATTTTTGCCAAATTAGGCCTATTGTTTTGCAATTTTCCTCAATTTCTGCAAACTTGGCCTTATTTTTTTTGCAAAAATTTATAATTTTGCCTCCACAAGTCATATTTTGCAATTTTAAGGGCTAAATTTTGGAATTTTAGTGCTATTTTTGTAATTACAAATTGATGTAATTTTGTAAAAGCACTTAAATTAGCCCATTTTTGTAAATTGGAAGGCAAATTTTTGTAAAATCTAGGCAAATTTGTGCATTAGGAAAACTATCAAATTGTTCCTAAGAGCCTAGATAGTTCTTGCAAAACATTTTGTAATCCTCCTAGTCTGGCATATACACGTAATCACATGGCTCAAGACCTCAAAACAAACATGGAAAACCTTACTGTTGCAGTAGATATTTTGGTAGATAAGGTAAAAGATATTGTTGTGCAATTGACTCCTGGTGATATCAAAATTCATCACAATCATGCCAACAAAGCAAAATGTGAGGTCAAATTGTATGATGGATCAAGGGATCCTGATGTCTTGTCTACATGGATTTTAGATATGCAAACTTGGTTCACCTATGCTGAAATTCCTGAAGATGACCAAGTTGCCTTTGCCACAGTCAAACTCACAGGCTTAGCAAAAGTTTTAATTGTAGAAAGACAAAGCCATAATGCTGCCATGACTTGGAAAGAATTGATCCAAATTCTGAAAAACACATTTTTTCCACCAAATTACCAAAATGACCTCACAACCAAGTGGTATAGATTGAGGTAAGCCTATAGTATGTCAGTTGCTGACTACATTTTCCAATTCAATAGGCTAAGGGTGCTTCTTGGTGTGAAATATTCAGAAAAGGATTTGATTAACAAGTTCACGTGTGGATTGCAAGATCAGATTTTTAGGGAAATCAAGTTCAATGATTTCCTCACTTTGGATGTGGCATTCAAGCATGCCATTCTCGTAGAGGAGAAAGTTGGTGCTTCTCAAAGATCTCGATAGGACAACAGTTCCAAAGGAGCGAATCAACATCAACAAAAGGTGAAGAACACTTCTCATTCTTCCCCTCATTCTTCTTCTCCTCCCACTTCTCCTAAAGCACATTCTTCTTCTTCTCACTCTAAAGATCCTTCTTCTTCAATGTATTGTGATTTTTGTAAAAAGCATGGTCATATAAAGTCTAAATGCTTTACTTTTGAAAGAATGAAGAAGAAGAAGTCCCTAATTGTACAACCTACAAATGAGGAACCACATGATGGTCCCATTGTGACTACAGGGACAGAAGAAGAATATCCAGCTTTAAAGGGTAAACTAAACAAAGTTACCCTTATGACGAATGTTTTGGCACAAGGGGGTCGTGACCATTTGTTTGTCACTAGAGCCCACCTTACACATGATTTTTATGTGGATTGTATCATAGATAATGGCTCACAAAAGAACCTCATCGTGAAGTCCATTGTAGAGAAGTTGAAGCTTCCCATAAAGCCACATCACCAACCCTATGCACTTGGGTGGAAGGATGTAGACTCCACATCTAACATCACACACACTTGCACCTTGAATTTTGCTTTTGGTGATAAGTTTGTGGACAAAGTAAGATGTGATGTCACAGAGATGGATTGTTGTGGACTATTGCTTGGTAAACCCTATCAATTTGATAGGAATGTTGTATATCATGCTAAAAAGAACACATACACATTGGATTTGCATGATAAAACCTACTTGATACAAAGCACTACACCCACATCAAATTTGATGCTAAGTTGTAGGTAAGTTCGTAAGCCATTAAGTCAAGCACTTATTTTGGCTCCTACTTGCATAAGTTCCACACATGATGAAGAACAAGCACCATCAAAGGCACATGATAAAGAAGAAGCTTCACTTCCACAAAATGAACAATCACAAGAGCTCGTGGTTAAGGAACCCATCACTCTCACTCATGAGAAAGATACCAACCATTCTATTGGCATCATTTCGGGTACACCTATGGACACACAACCACTTGCTCCACAGAAGTTGCCTTTGGCTTTGCCCTCTTCCACCATTGCACACATGGAGGAGCAAGCTAAGGTCACTTCCTTCATTTAGCACCGGCAGAGCCTTCAGGGCAAGATAACACAGGACTTGCAGGAGACTCCATAGGAGCAGCAGAGAGTGATGCGCAAGCATCACAATCCTCACTCATCTCAGGTTGGAGATAGAGTTTGGCTTCCTTTGGATAAGCGACGCTTTCCAGAGACACCATTTCAGGATCCTCCTTTGGTACCTAAACCTGTCATCAGCCCTACAGCAACAGTGGCACCTGATCGTCAGCTTTCGCTCATTATAGATAGAGTTTTTGAGATGAAGACTCATCACACTCGATAGGGTTCTTCCACTTCTTACCTTGTCGCCCATCATGGTCACTTTCCACACATGGCTCGCTGGATTCCTCACCATGAGATGGCCCATGACTTTCCACATTTGTTGAGAGCATTGGGGTCCAATGCTTCTATGGTTGGGAGGAGTGTTGAGGATATGATTGTACCTTAGGCTTAATTATAAGCCTAAGTTATTATTTTATTATTATTTCCTATTTCTTGCACTTTGTATTCACGTGAGGCATAGTATGCCCATGTTGGAAATAGGTTGTTAAGTTGTTGGATGTTTAGTTAGACTGTTAGAGTTGTCCTTTGTCTTCTAGCAGTTAGTTGTCATCCTTGTTTAGCATATTGTTATCTGTTAGTTAAGTGGTTGGCCATGTTTGGCAAATTGTTACAACCACTTAACCTACGTGAGTTCTTTGTAAGCTTATATATTCTACTACCACTAATGAATAATCAACTTCACGTTTGAGTTCCATATCAACCTTTGGGGCTTACAACAAGAGACCTAAGCTTAAGGCAATAAAAATAGCCGCACCGCGGTGGGAACCTAAAACTCTAAGTGATGATAGCACCGGTAGAGGGGAAAGGATCATTGTTTGGGTTACTCCACCCAGGTTGAGTGATCAAATCTTTTGGAACGGGTTCCCAACTAGCATGTGCATCAAAAGGTTGTTCCAGAGTGTAATTGGAAGGCTTTTTAAAATGTTGCACTCTCCAAAGAGACCTAGTGTGCCAGTTGAAAACTAAATTTTTGTGGCCCATAGAACAACAATATTTTTCCATTTAAGAAAGGATGTCCTTAGCATGGTTTGAACTTGTGCCTCTTCACATAAGTCTTCATATTCTTTTTACTATCCAAAACTATGGAGACATAAAATGAGAACCCTATTGCATCTTTCGAAAATGACATTTTTTCTTACTTGAAAAGATGAAATTTCGGTACAAAGAGGGATTGCCCAATTCATAACTAACCTCAAACTGACATAAACCTAACTTGAAGGTTAAAGTAAAATATAATAAATTTATTAAACCCTTAAACCAAGTTTAACCATAGATGTGGTTTAACCAATATTGTTAAGTATGAATACATCAAAACTGCCTGTAGGCTTACATAGCACTTTACCCGTAGGTTATGTCAATAGTGCACGTAAGTACTTCATCAATGTCGACCTTGGCCTGATAATGTCATATTTAAAATATGTCAACAATTATATGGACTTAATTATTTTGTTCTTTTAATTTGTGCTTTAATGATAATATTTCATGTTCTAGATATTTTTGCTTGGATATTTTCCTTAGATTATTTACCTAAGAGCTTTTCAAATTTGGTCAAAGTTAAATATTTTGTTAATTTTTAAACTAATTATATGGGATTGAAATGAGGCCCACTCGTATTACATCTTGACCACATAATGGTATTATAATGCTTTTCAATTATGAATATATCGCTTCACAAAATTTTATCATGGGTCTCCTCCTTGAAAGTTGAGGAATTCAATTGATTGAGATCGTGCTATTTGATAAATCTTCTTTAATTTTAAATCAACATTTTTTCTATTATTTTCTTGTCTGATTTATAAAATGAAACTCCATGACATTGCTTATCAATATAAATTTTTCTTTATAGGTATTTCACTAAGCTTTTGCATCCTTCTTCCTTGAAAAGTTAGGAATACGAGTATTTCCATGACCACTTGACTATGACTACAAATACCAAGTGGCATGAGCTCAACTAGTTAAATAATTTGATTTTCAAGAAGACTCGAGTTTGAATCTTGCTAGATGATATATGCATAATTGCAAATTTTAGTACCATTACGTGATCACGATGTAATACGGGTGGTGATAAGGAATGCATATAATTAAAAGCATAAAATATTAACCTTGTAGAAAGGCATGGTCAATTAGCACATGTTTAATTATGCACATGTTTGAAATGTGGTAATATTGCTATCTAGCCACCTTCTAGAAATGTAGACAAATTAAATATTTTGACCACATGCTTTTTGACTCCAATAGTGCATTGTAAAGATGTTTGATGCATGTAAATACATTTGAAATTCAGTGGAAATGAAACTTTGGATTGGAACCAATCTTGTTCCAAATCAAGTGGGGCTTATTTAATCCCATATAACTAATTTTAAAAAACTTCGATATTACATCACACATTTTTTGGCTAGATAATAAGGGGTTGTACTCGGGTCCCCCACCCTTGAAAAATTACAACTCTCTTCTTTAGAGCTTGAGAGTTTATAAATAAATACACTTCTCATATCAATTGAGATGCTATAGCTAGAAACCTACATCATTTTACATAAAATGTCTGGATTCTTGATATTCATTTTTTGGATCTTTTGAATTTTTTATATGAATACAAATATTCCAGAATTTAGCATCTTTCTTGACAATTTCCTATAGCAGCATTCACAATGCCAAAACTTCACCTCTACTATCTATGCCTTGCATCTTGGTAGAGTAATATTTCCAAACTATCGCACTATCATAGTCCGCTTTACCAAATCTAGAATGCTAGTTTCCTTCCTGAAACACAAGTGCAACCACAAAAATTATAATAAATAGTCTAAATGAATACACATTATTGTTACAAAATAAAGCAAATATTACCAATGGAAAACATTAAAGTAAATCTTAATAATTAATTGAATCAGACAATCAACATTTTCTTGTCAGCTTCAACTAAACTTACTACTTTCTCTAACCATGGAAAGGAGAAATTAACTTCACAATCCTCAATCAAAACCCCTTTATTGGCTAGCTTATCTGCACATTTGTTTCCTTACCTTAATATATGTGTAAACCTGATTTCTTCAAACTCTTTAGCAAGATCTTGAATTTCCACAATTATCTATTGTATGTTCATGGAGTCTTTGCTTTCTTCAAAATTGTATTTATTACTATGAGAGAATTACCTTCCATCCATACTCTATTCCACTTCATTTTTTTACATATTTTTAACCCTTCTAAAGCTGCCCAAACTTCAACTTCATTATTTGTCTTAAATCCACTATTGAAAACACAATGAGACAAAATATCTCCTCTATTATTTCTAATTATTCCTCTTCCTCCTATTAATCCTGGATTTCCTTTAGATGCTCCATAAAAATTCAATTTAACCTGCTCCACATCTGGTGGTTTCCACTTTATATTATTTGCCTTCTTTTTGCTTCTCTTGTACCCAACATCATAATTCCATTTAATAACTTGAATCCATCTATCAAGGCTCTCAACTTTTAGATTAGGGATTGGGTGAGTTAATAGGGTTGGTTTAGACTCAATGCCATACATTTTTGAATTTCAAATGACATCCTTTAATAAGTAAATTTGAAATTTTTGTATTTTGGTCTTCATTACTAGGTTGCATCCTTTTATATCTATGATCAAACCTTTCCATTCTAAGATTGCATCATTCTCACACCCTTTGATATCTTAGGTGACACTCTTTGATATCTAGGGTTGCACCCTTTCATACTTCAAGTCATCCTCAAGTTGTATCCTTTAGTATTCAAGTCATCCTTTTTCTTATCTTAGATTGCACCTTCTAGTATTTTAGGTTACACCTGTTCATCTCTTAGGTGGGACCCTTTCATTGTCAAGAAGCACACTTTATCTTGGGTTGAACCCTTTTGTTCTTGGGTCAAACCCTTTCATTCTTTTGGGTCATGTGCCTTTGTGTTAAATAACCAACCTTCATGTCTCAAGTAGATATTTGTTAAATATTGGATGAGTGAGAAAAATACCAACCATAATTCGTTCAATTTTTTTTAAATTACCATTAATTAAAATTGTCTTATCCATAAGCCAAAACAAGCATTAGCTACAAGCGTAAAATAATGCTAGTCACTAACTAGAAGTTGAACCATAAGTTTAAGAGCATGACTCTAATTTAACTTGTAATAGACAGATAGGTCTTAAATGAAATCCATAAAGGATTCAAAATACAATATTGTGCATAAAATAGATATTAGTAGATAGATGGATACCCTCTTCACAGAATGGTAGTGTTGAGGTTCACTACGTGTAGCCTACCAGTTTTTTATTTATGGCTTCAATGTAAAATGAGATAGACAACTCACTAGGAGATATATATTTTAATTATTTTAAAATTGATTATATGGAAGTGCAATGGACCCCAATTCTTTTAAAAGGTTTGTATAGTTACATTTTTGCAGCTAGGATGAGATAGTTGGCATTAGTCTTGTTTCTGGTAAAGGCGGAAATAATTTTTACAAAGCAGTCCTTTCTCTTTTACCTTGTAACATTTCCTCTAGTTAAAAAAAAATCTTCCCTTTATAAGCGGAAAGCCTCCACCAGGGAGCGCTTAATGGAAAAGCGCTCCACCAGGGAGTGTTTAAGCGAAAAGCGCTCCACTAGGGAGTGCTCAAGCATAAAGCGCTCCTTTAGGGAAAAGTGCTCAAGCGTAAAGCGCTCCACCAGGGAGCGCTCAAGCGTAAAGCGCTCCACCAGGGAGCGCTCAAGCGTAAAGCACTCCAAAAGGGAGTGCTTAAGGGAAAAGCGCTCAACTAGGGAGCATTTAAGCTAAAGTCCTACTTTAAAGTTGTTTTTTGTTTTATCTCAATCTGTTCGTCGAAATCGCACCAAGTATCACACAAGTATAAGAGCTTTGATGGAAGGTTCATTTTCAAACCATAACCCTAAAAGCATAGTAGTTTATTTAAAAAGTGAGAACCATACGACTACCCAATAAAAGCAGTTCCCCTCCCCGTCAGTCAAAGTGTGCCCTCCATGCAGATTAGTACTGGTACCCCTCCTAATAAGTAGCTCGCGCCCTAAGGGAATGTCCATTTTTATCGCTATTATTTGTCATTTCAAAAATACAACCACCAGCATGTGGGTAATTCAAGGCACATGCTTTCCTACACATTCTTTACCAACATTAACTTCAAGTACTTAGCATTAAAAGTGGTCGACTAAAATTTGATGCTATAAGGTGGCAGGCTCCTTGTTAATTTTTTTTCACATGGAGCATTTTTATCTTCTCGTCTGTCGTTGCACCTAGTGTTTGTTTCAAGAACCAACACTTTCAAAGTATGAATTACGTTGTTTTTTACAGTAAAAATGGGTAAAGAGAGCAAAAGGGCTAAGAAAAAGGAGAAAAGGGAAAGAGAACCCAAAGAAAAAGTGGCGCAGGCTGGGGCATTTGGTTCAGAAAAACCAAAGAAGACACAAAAGCAGGAGAAGAAGGTAGTCAAATTAATAGCCCCACATCATCCCCTCTTTCGGTACTAGGATTTCTTGGTCACCCATAAGGATGTGGAGCTATTACGCTTGGATGTTGAAGAAGTGCATAGAGAAGCCGCGACCACGAATCCATTGTTGGTTGTTTACCACTTACATATATATTTTTATATATGCACGCTAGTGCATCACTGCCTGAAATTCATAAAGATCATGTCATTGTTCTATGACACCTAGTCAAGAACAATTAGGAATGCCCATGTGAAAGCATTAATTACGATTACACCTAGCTCTATCCGAGAGGTTTTTGCCTGTGGGAGGAAGCAATCATCTGAGTTCATTCCAAAGAAGATACACACAGATGAAGAAAGTGATAGATACCAGCCTACACCGGAGATGCAACATTTCATGAGGGGACAACTAGGTAATGACGCAGCACCAAATGAATTTTTCCAACTCTCAAAATCCCTGGTCGAGTTCGCGCATCGTGATATTTATTCCATACTAGCGTATGTATCAGGATTTTCGACGGACGAGTGGGTATATGACTGACAAGTTTCTATGGCACAAGCCATACTGGAAAATAAGATTTATTTTTCCTCCAAAGTGAGACCGAGAGCTATTCCAATTTTTTATGACTGGGAAGAGTTTGTAGCATGACAATTGCATGGATGTTTAGCCCATATTCGATGCTCTGACCCTAAGGATGAATAGTTTAGACTCTCATCCCTATTGGTGTGGTATTTCTTTTGGCACATGCACAAAAAGTTCCACTACATAACGAAGAGGGTAAACCTTTTCTAGTCTATCTCTGGACGAACAATCTGTCCAAAAATGAGTCTTACTATATCTTCAACAAAATTTCCTTTGGCCAGCACTGAAGATAATATACGAAAAATGCGAGCAGGTTCCAACGAAGTTAGGGAACCAGGTGGTAGATGAGTAGTTGGGGGACACTTTTCTGCTCACCTAGGGCCTGGTTGTCAGAATATACGGGTTTACAAAAAAGCCTTTTTCTATTGCCCTATTACACCACCCCCTATCTGTTCTCCTTGGAGGTTGTCCGACAACTTGACCACTCAAATGAAGAATACGGGAAAGGCCGAGGTAGAAGAGTGATAGTCTCTACTCCTTTCGAGTTTGAAGACTTTAAGATAATGCAGTGTGGTCATAACACTATTCTGACGATAACACTTTCAGATTATGGGTTGATCAAACTTCCCCACCGCTGGAAATGGGACCCACATGATATCATTCAAAAAAACCTTGGGGTAAAATCTTTCCATTCTTGCCCCAATTTTGATATGGAGATATAGCGTAATAACCCACTTGGACTCGAACTAAAATGGCATGTGGATGAGATGACGCCCTTGCCCCCATGGCTGGAGTTTTACACTATGGAGATCGAGTATAATCCAACTGTTAATTAGGAGCAGAGGCTGTCTAGGGATGTTATCGCCAAAATAAAAGTTAGGCACCTGGATTGGACTGACCATAAAATCCAGCAATGGAGATGAGGCTTGGAAATGCCTCATTTTTACACTATGTTTGACATATAAAACTGCCATATTACTAAAAATGACAAAGTTAATTACCAAATAGTTGATTAGAATATATATTTGTTAAGTGTTTGCATGATTTTATGTTAGGAACATTATATCTTTGTTTTTAACTATTTTCAGCATTTTACGATTGTTTTTTCTTGATTAAGTAGCAAATAAAAATATGCATTTCAATTAGCCAAATGTGGTATGCTGATATCCATTAACTTCACAATGGTTTCTGAATGTTTTCCTACCATTCAACTTGTTTGAAGTCCACATTGAAGCCAAATTATCAGGACTGTTATAAATCTGGAAATCTGCAAAAATTAGCCATATAAAAATCAGCAAGCTGCCACTTTATAGGAGCACCTTGAATTTGTCAAGCAAAGCATAAGAAAATGGATGGAATAAGTTTAGAAGGACTCCAAAATATATCTGACCTATTTAGACGTATTCCCACATGGTCTAAATATGCAACAATAGAATATAACAAAGCAAGGACAATTATGCAGCACTGTTGCACTATTTAAGCATGGTTACTTGGTGAATAAAGTGTGTAAATTCAGTAGCAACTTGATGTACTTCTTCATGTTGATATTTGAATTATTTTCCCATGTTCTAATTTGTTTGAACTTGCAAGAAATGCCAACATTTTACAACTATGCAACAGAGCTGGAAAATGTAGTAGTTTACCATGTAAATTCTAGCCAACTACCAATGAATGGAAGGGCATGGAATTTAACAAGGAGAAAGGGTGAAGTTAGTTGGAGTTACCTCTTAGGAGCTAGATTTATAGGCCTAAATGAAAGTAGCAAGCAAAATCAACATCTTGAGGATGTTCTAAGCTTAAGTTGCATCTGTAGCCAATTATTTCGAAGATCTTCGGAATAACAGGGGAAAGTGCTACAGTTTAACTTTTTTTGGTTTCCAAGTGGTTGAAAAGGTAACTTGAGGTTGAGGGAAGATAGGGAAATTCTCCTACAACTTTCCCCACCATTCCTTGCTGACCAAAAGACACAGCTCACAAGAAAGTAAACTAATGCAACTTCAACCTAAAATAGACCCAGAATAGTTGCAGCATAATAGGCAAATAAGTAGCAAAGATAGAAATGACACATTTTGAAGTGAAGAAAGGTGTGCAAAATATTTCTAAGACTTATTCAACGTGCTCCTACCACTAAATATGTTTTCTAAAGACCAATGACAACTGTTGCAGCACAAAATGTATAAAACTACACTTATTTCAGATCCAAAATTATTGGCAAATCACTGTAAAATAACAATTAGGCTGATTTGAGCATGAGATATATTATAATATTTTATTATAAATAATACATATCCCTTATTGGTTTAGCTAAGGAGGAAGTAGAATAGAGGAGAGTAGTAGTAGCAGCAAATAGGAATGTACAACAATTCTTTGTAATAGTTTTCAACATGTTTTGACAAAAATAAAAGTGCAGTTCTTTTGTCAAATTCTGTTCTGATTGTTAATTAGTTAATAAATGTTTTACACCTCCTTCTAGATCAGGAAGTATGGGCCCACTTTCATATCTAGAAGGAGGATTTTTATGGCAGGTTTTAATCTATAACTTTGCTACAACAGAATTAACAGATTACTTATTAGATTTACTTTTCTTGTTTTAAGTTTGTATGATGTTATTTATGTTTTTTATTATGTTTGTGTACAACATTTGTGTGTGTGTCACCTGAAAAATTAGATTAAAACATTTATACCCATTTTTTTATTTGTTTTTCCATGTTATGTTGTTTTTTTAGTATAAGATAGAGGTGGTTATAAGGTCCACAAACCTTTTACATAGTCAAAATGGGTTGGTTCTAGCATCAAGCCCGTATAATCAAAATACAAAATGGATCTATCTAAGACCCACATTAAGCCATACTTAGAGTCCACAGTCCTATACTTGTCACTTGACTATTCAGGATAAAACAAAAACCAAACAACACCTAGCACTTACTAATACCACTAGGCTATTGTACTGTACACTTGTCACCTCCCAGGCCCTAGCAAATGGGATGCCTTTTGTACCTCTACCTAATTCCATCTGTCGGATTACTCATCATCAACCCCTATGATCTCCTGATGCTCTAACATGTTTGATCTTAGCTCTTCTCTAGAAGCCAACACCAATAGTTCTTGAGGGAAGTTATTCTTCCAAATTTGCATCTCCCCAACAAAAACTGTAATATTTGCCATTAGATCCGCCGCCTGGTTCCCTTCTCTGAAGGTGTGTTGGATTTGGGCATTAACCAAATGATATTTATGAATCTTTGCTTCTAGGATAAGCTCCAAGATGGTCCAGCTGGGGTCTTTATCCTCCTTAATTGCCTTGATTATATTAAGTGAATCCCCTTCAAAGATAACTTCCTTATAACCCTCAAATCTGGCAATTCTCATTGCCTGCATGCAGGCTCAGGCTTCTGCAAAATGATTTGTTTGAGTTCCCAAAGGCTCTGCAAAGGCAAGGACCACTTTTCCTTCCTCATTTCTCAGAACTCCTCTTGCTCCGGTAGCCCCCAGATTTCCTTTGGCTGCCCCGTCAAAATTAAACTTAACCCACTTTTGTGTGGGGGGTATCCACTTGACACCATCCCGTGGGTTGGTTGTAATGTTTAGGTCTGGAAGTTCCTCTCTCTAGTTTCGCAAAATCCTCCTTTCCCTTAGAGACATGGTCTCATTTTTGAAGTAGAAAGTTTTCTAGTTTTCTTTCAAAGCTCTGATTATTTTATTACCACATAACCTGGGATCTTTCTTACGTCCTTTAAATACTCTCTTATTTCTCTCATTCCATATCCCCCATAAAAAATGGGGTAAGTCGAGCTTCCAGAGCCAAGTCAAAAGTTTCGCTCGGAAGGGGGAAGCCCACTGTATGCAGAAGTTAGACATGCTATTTGGGCAGACCCAATCTATATGAAATTTGGACAAGATAATTTGGAAGACTGTACAAGAAAATTCACAAGTAAGAAATATATGACTTACAGATTCTATCGCTTTCTCACATAAGATACATCGATTGATGAATTGGAAACCTCTCCGTTGCAGATTATCTGTTGTCAGAATCTTATTTTGAACTGCCAACCAAAAGAAGAAAACAATTTTTGGGGTTAAATTATTTAACCAAATAATAGAAGTCGGAGTCCAACCATTGAATCCTAAGTGGATTAACTTATAGGCAGTTTTTATCGAATAGATCCCACTTGTAGTTTTGCCCCAAATCGCCTTGTCTCTTCCTTCCCCAGGAATGATCGAGAACACCCTTAAAGCATCATTGAGTTTGGTTAGGGCCACCTTCTCTTGCTCTGACAGATTATGAACTATGATTTTCTTCCAAGAGGAAGTTTCCTATGCTACAGCAATAAAATCCCCTACTTTTCCTCCCATTTCCTTTGAAAGTTTATGTTGGAGGACCTGAAGGTCTAAGTTATCTTTCAGAGGGGCCTCTTCCAACCATGGGTCTTTCAAAAAGTCCACTTGTCTTCCATTACCAATTCTCCATTTGATGCCTTTCTTGACTACCTCCCGACATTCGAGCAAACAATTCCAAAAATAGGATCCTCTAGGGAGATTATTAGCTTTTAGGAAGTCCTGATTATTTTTGATATATTTTGCCTTAAGAAGTTTTACCCATCCCAATTGATCATTATTGATAAATCTCCATACCTGTTTGCCAATCAGAGCTTGATTCATTTCTTTCATTCTCTTTAGCCCCAGGCCCCCCTGATCTTTGCTTGCACACACCTGATTCCATGCTACCAACAGAATTCTCTTTCTCTCCTCTGAACCTGACCACAAGAAGTTGCGTTGAATTTGCTCCAAAGTAGCTCGGACCTTTGTAGGCATTCTAAATAGAGACATGCAGTAAATTGGAATGCTCTGTAAAGTAGTTTGAACTAATAAGGCTTTTCCTGTAGAGCTCAAAAGGCTGCCCTTCCACCCTGCTAACTTTTTGGAGATCCTGTCAATGAATGAGTTCCACAATGTAGCCTTCATTCTTCCTTCAAACATAGGCATGCCTAGATAAGTCACTAGTAGAAGCTCCTCTCCACAACCGAAGAGGTTAGCAATTCTTTCCTCCCTCCCACCAGGCGTGTTAAAGAAATAGATGCTACTCTTCGTATAGTTTATGTACTGTCATACTTCTGTATCATACTTGGTTAGAATTCTCTTTAGATTCCTATCCTGAGGCACCGAGGCTTTGGACACAATGATCGTATCATCCACAAACTGTTGGTGAGACACTAGCTCTGCTGTTAAGGCAGGTTTGAAACCTTCCAATCGACCATCTGCCACCGCTGCTGAAATGTTCCTACCCAATGCTTCCGCTAAAATAATAAACAAGGAGACAAAGGATCTCCTTGTCGCAACCCCCTTTCAATCTTAAAGTAACCAGAGGGTGACCCATTCACCATGATAGAAAATCTTGTAGTAGAGATACAACTAAAAATCAACTTAATCCATTAGGGACAGAAACCAAACCCAAAATCTTGGTGAGGAACCGCCATGAGACCCGATCGTAGGATTTATTCATATCAAGCTTTAGTAACATACCTGCTTCCTTACTAGCCACCATTGAATGAATAACCTCATGAATTGTGATGATACCATCCAGTATTTGTCGCCCTTTCACAAAGCCTCCTTGGTTCATATCAATGATGAAAGGAAGGATAACCTTCAGCCTATTGGCGATTGTTTTTGTGAGAATATTCATCAGAGTGTTACATAAATTGATAGGGCAAAAATTGGAAAATTCCATTGCTCCCACTAGTTTAGGGATGAGGACTAAAAATGTAGCATTAACTCCTTCTGGGATTTCCATGTCCTTTTGAGCCTCAATTATAGCTTCCACTACATCATTGCCTAGGATATCCCAAAAATTTTGAAAGAAAGCTGCGGGGAAGCCATCCGGTCCTGGGGAGCTGTTACCATCCATGTCAAAAACCACCTTCTTGATTTCCTCCTTTGTGAAAGGACTAAGTAAGAATCCATTAAGATTCTCGATTCTACGAGGGGTGGAATGGCCGCCAACAGAGAGTCCTCTTCTTTAATAGTTGGATTTACATCTTCTAGCAATGATTTAAAGTACTCAACTGCTTCCCTCCTTATGTCTTCCATATCTTTGGTGTTAGACCCATCAGCCATCTTGATCTCCTTAATTTTGTTAAAACTCCTGTGGCGAAGAGTAGAGACATGGAAGAACTTTGTATTTCTATCACCCTCCTTTAACCAACGCAGTCTGGATTTTTGCCTCCAAAAGGTTTCTTCAAATCCTAGCACCGTGTGGTATTCGGCTAACAACTCCCTCTCCTGGTTTCTCAGATCCTCTATAAGTTGCTTTCTCAGATCCTCTGTAAGTTGCTCTGACTTCAACTTCTCCTGTAGTTCATTGATCTTGTCTTTTAGTTCTGCATTTTTAACAAAAATATTGCCAAAGGAAGTTTTGTTCCACTCTCTAATGTTAGCCTTCACATTCCTTAGTTTACATGCCACTTGGGCCTAGTTTCGAACCATTATACTTTTTGTCCCACCATTGGGCAACCAGATCCTTGAGATCCTGATGTTGGAACCACATAAGTTCGAATCGAAAGGGTCTGATGTATCTTTTCTTAGAGTCCTCCCCTATTTCCCATAGAATTGGGTTGTGATCAGACCCGATTCTTGGGAGTGCCATTAATGAAGAGTCCCCAAACCTCTCCAGGCATTCTTGAGAAAGAAGAAACCTATCTAATCTGATCTGAATTTGGTTTTCCTTCAGTATTTTGTTAGACCATGTATAGGAGAATCTACGCAGGTCCACATCCATCAGCTCATGTTGCTCAACAAAATCTCTTATCTCATAGATATCAGCAGTTATTCTTTGAGAGCCCCCCAATTTATCTGCAGGATTAAGATAGCAATTGAAATCCCCCACCACAATCCAAGGGTAGTTGGGGACCGTCTCCCTCAATTCAGCTAGCTGACTCCAAAGAACCCTTCTCAATCCCT
Source organism: Wollemia nobilis (assembly GCA_028583015.1). NCBI lineage: Eukaryota > Viridiplantae > Streptophyta > Pinopsida > Araucariales > Araucariaceae > Wollemia > Wollemia nobilis. The sequence goes on along the minus strand of JAQPPZ010017241.1, from coordinate 3,266,187 downwards.
GTCTAGCTGGAGCATATACATTCGTTAAGATCCACTCTTCTTGCGTGGTTTTATCCACACATAAGAGACAAATAAACCAACTAGACATCAAAATCACTCTACTATCAATCACATTCTTGTTCCACATAACTAGCAACCCTCCTGCTATTCCAGTGGCCTCTTGGCCTACTACTTCAGCTTCTCGCCAAGTCCTCTTCTTAAAAGGAATAACTCTACTTTCCTCCATTTTAGTTTCTTACAGTAAAATCATATCTGGTTTGTGTTCTTGTCTAAAAGCGTACAAAGCTCTTATTTTTGTAGGATTACTCCCGCGTATATTCCATGAAAGAATCTTCATTTATGGGCTTTGGATCCTCGAGCCTTCACCCCAAAGAGCAATACTGCTTGAGTGCCATCAGCCACTCTTCGCTCTGCTTCTTTCTGCCTTAAGGCAACATTGCTAGGTTTCCCTATTCCTATCGAACCATATCCCCATACATCCGCTCTAGGCTGGGTTCCTTGGGATTCACTTGGCTTCTAGTAACCATCTTGGATAGGTCAGTCTTGGTCTTTGGGGTAACAATTTGGCTTTCCAGGTTAACTGGTCTTTCTGACAGTGGAGATGATTCTGTGCTCTTAGCTTCTTGATTAGTAGATTCTTTTTTCCCCGCTTTGGGGTTACACTGATCTTGGTGGTTCATCTCTTCCTCCTGAGTATCCTTTCTCGTATTATTAGTTTCTTGCTCCTTCCTCCGATTTTGCTCCTCTAAATCCTTCTCTTGAGTCTCCTCTACCTTCGATTCCACTTCTTGGCTATCCATCTGATCTCCCTTCAGATGATTTAATGCATCAAAACTGTTCTCCACTGGGATGTTGATCTCCTTGGAATTTCTTCCCATAAATTCCTTTGCAGTACATGGGACCACTTCCATCGAGCCTCCATAGGTCTCCTGTTTTACCCAATCAAACTTACTTGCCCTAGGGCATTGATCTATGAGGTTCTTTCCTTTGTGATTTGGCTTTGAGGCTTGCTGTATCATCTTAGGAGCAGGTTGAGCTTGAGGGTTCCCATCAAAGGGACCAGCTCCACTGTGAGAGGGTTTCGAGGCATAGGTATTTTTTGGAGGAGGGTTATAATGTTACCTCTTGCTTACAATAGGGCGAACAGGGTCTCTGATATTCGAATTTCGAGCTCCACGTCCTCGAGGCCCATGTTGGGTAGGAATGGAGATCTGCGAGGGAGGGATATTATTCTGGGTTTGAGGAGCAGTATTTTGGAGTGGGGGCTGGTTCTTGGAAATGCAAAGGATACCCTGGTGCCCTACCTTCCCGCAAACACTACACTTAAAAGACATATTTTCATATTCAAAGACCTGAGTGTGAAGGCCAAACATAGACGACAATATAATGGATTTAGGGAGCTCTTTACTCAGGTCCGCCAACACACACATGCGAGCGAGAAGGAGTCTTGTTTTGCTCAAGGTTGCGGGATCAATAGCTATTAGATCCCCAATCTCTGTAGCTATCCCAGCCAAGATTTGTTCATTCCAAAAAAGCAGAGGTAATCCTGACATCTTAATCCAAATCGGAGCCAAATCCAGCACCTGAGTCTGGGGGTTGAAATCGAGGGACCAACGCTTCGGATACAAGCCCATTTTCCCAAAAAACCAAGGACCTCCTTGAAGAGTCCTTTCTATGTCTTGTTCACATTGAAATGTCACCAAAATAAAACTCTTGGGTAAAGCCTTAATCATCATATCGACCCTTGGCTACCATTTTTGGACGGCCCATCTCCTTATGACTTCCAAGTCCGGCCTCACCCCCATAAATTTTTCCACCAGAGATGTTCTGCCCTCCATAGCCACATGTTGAGCTAAGGTATCCGGGACGTGCAACCTACCATTGATAGATTTTAGATTAAAATAAGAGTCAGATAATTTTTGCTTCCCGCGAAGAGCATTAAGATATGAAGGTCTCCAGTTGCCAGATTTCTCTTTGTCTCCTTCTTGGGTCTTCCTTTGATCTTGACGCACAGAGTCCTGGTCCCCCTCAGAGATATCTTCAACCGCATCCACCCAACGCCCTTGGACCGGTTCCAATAGAACTTCCTTGTCCACATCCTCCGCCTGGGGGCCTGCTATCTCACCAGATCCCCCACCTGTCGCATCTGCTGATCTGCCCTCCGAAGCCCCACACCTAGGGTTTGTCGCCCCTAGACCTCCCGCTCCTCCTCCTTGCTGCTCCATCCGTCACAACTTGCTGCCTCCAAAATTTGCCATTTTTTTTAATTATTAGGGCCAAAATTTTTGCGGCCGCTATAGTGCATGAGCTGCTACAGTGGCGGCTACTACAGATCGCAGGCTTCTACAGTGGTGGGTGCTACAGTCCACGGGCTGCTACCAGACCAAGTGATTCCTTAACTCTCTGTTCTGCTACTGAATAGGGTAGGAGACCCAATTACAACCCTATGTTATGTTGTTTTTATGTTTTCAACAACTTTCAATTTACAACAGATTTCATTTTGTTGTCAATTCCTATAACAGAAGCTTGACGACCTTTTGTGGTAGGACATTGATAGGTGTTTTTAGTATAAGTTTTATTTCCAAGAATCATTTCAATTCTGCAAAAGTAAACTAGGTTTCAATTCTACAAGTGTAATTTAGGATTTCAATTCAGTAACATTTTAATTATGTTATTTCAATTTTGCAAAAGTAAATTAGATTTCAATTCAGCAATTTCAAATTCTTGCACTTGTAGTTAACTTTCAATTTTTGTAAATTAGAATTAGTTTTTATTTCTTGCAAGTTTCCATTCTATATATTAGGTTTAGTGTGACACCAAAAGGCTAAACCAAATCTGTCTCACCCAATAAATGCTTGAAATCTGAATGCCTGAATTGTACTCTGCCCTAACCTTCTATCGTAGACAGCCTTGGACACCACCCCGTATTGATAAATCATTGAGATTAAATGATGGGATTAATGACACTCATCATTTTGGCATCGTTTTTGGGGATCATGGTGTTGTTAGAGGGTAAAAGTAGTCAAATAATTATTATTGTGCTAAGTTGTGAATTTTAGAGTAAAATCTGAATATAATAACTGGTATAAATAATAATTATTGATAGTTGCATTTCAGTCCATTTAGAAAACAAGCAAGAAACCACAGGGAGGTGATCTTCACACTTGGGGGGTTAAAATTGCTTATGTTTGAAATTCTTGATGAAAATTGAAAGAATTCATCATCCTCATTATCAAGAAACATAAGATCTCTTGAAAAATTTAGAGGAGCCATCTACTAGTACTGCCCTTTTTTATATCCATATCATCAAGGTAGTATAAAAAATTTGTACTAGGTGTTGGGAAGATATCATGGCAGATATACAAGACTATCCCTTGAACAAAATAGCCATATCAACTACTTGTAGCATTTTTTCACAGGGACATATCACTGATGAATGCCATTTACTTCCACAACTCAGAGATGCAAAATTTGTTGCCTAGTCTGAATTCTTCTCAAAGAGAGATCCCAACAACAACAAACAGGGCAAGTAAATCAACCACCACCTTCAGCCCAACCTGTGGCCAATATGAATAATACAGGACATGCAACCCTTGTCTATGTAGCTGAATCTGGTAAAAAACCTACAGGAAATGTTATTGACTGCAGCAACATCCAACTGTGCTCAAACAAGAACTTACCTGAGCTTGAAGAGATAAAAGTCAATGGAGATACACAAAAACCCTTTAGTCCAGACACACAAAAATCAGCCTTGGATAAAGGAGAAAAACTGGAAAATCTGCACATAGAAAAATTTACTTCCATTAGGGGTAAATTTTGTCCTCCTAGGAATGAAACAAATTGAAGTACAACCAAGAAAATTCTTGAACATTATTAGTTGGCTGACTTATGAACAAAAAGCAAAATTGTTTGTTGTTTTGAAACAATATTTCAATCCCTTTGCATGGAATTACAAGGGTATGTCAAGATTTCATCTTGATGTATGCACTTAACATCTTTGAGAATTGGTATTGAATTGTTTCAAGTACAGATTGACAAGATTTTGTAGATTAGGAGGCATGGACAACACTTGATTGAAGAAATTTTTAGATATGGAGCAGATGTTTCTTTCTCCCATTGGTGATTCATGGAGGAAGTTAGTGGTGAATGGATATTGCCTTCGGGTATACCATGCACCATTAACTAAGGAGGAGTTCTTGAAGGAGATTCCACAATTGGATGTACAACAGATGGAAGAAAATTTCTCTTCCATGTCAGATTCAGATTGATGATAAAAATTTTGACAAAAAGAAAAAAAAAAATACAAGAAAAGCAAAAGAGAATAATCTTGTTTGTGAACTTCATGGGCACAAGCAAGACAAGAGAAAAATTTGAAAAAAAAAGAAAAAAAAAGAGGAAAAAGAGAAGAAAAAAATTGCAGCAAAAGGCATGTCCCACAAAATGGGGATACATGAGGACAAGCATCAATTTCAGCATGGAGGAGGAACAATGAAGTCAGTACTTCATTTCTAGCAATAAGGAGTTAAATGATGACATAAGCATATTCTTACTGCTCATCTAGAAAGGAAGGTTGCATCATTGTTGCAGATTTCAACAGAAAAAGATGGTGTTTTCATACAAATATTGACATGTTTTTGCAGAATAAGGATTGTTCTTATCCAAATAAGAGTGAGAGACATTCTCTCTCATTGTTGCCTCATGAGAGACATTCTCTTTTATTGAGGCACTTGAAAAAAAATGACAGAATTTGGTTGAAAACCAGAAATGGCAGCCTCTTCTGATGAAAAAAAAAGAAAAAAATGAAAAAAAAAGAAAAAATGAATAATTCAGTAGTGAAAACCTCCTTGAGGCGCTGTTGAGTTGGCTTGCATGAAAACCGGTTTTTCAGCGTGCATTGCCTTGTTGATCCACCCATTATTGTTCCACCATTGTACAAATATCACACTGCACATGTGTATATTTATGTTTTCAGATAGCTTGCTAACAATCATCAAAAGCAACTTGTAAGGTGCATGATCAATTTTCAGGACAACAAGGTATGTGTTTCTTGCATTTAAGTCATAGTAAGCATTTAGCATTTAGTGTATGATAATCGGTATTTGGCATAAACTATTCATACAATATTGGCAAGTTAAAAATGGAACATGTTCAAAATGTCAAGAAACACCCCCTTCTACCCTTAGTTGCATGGGAACTTCAAAACTATGGAAAATGCACCTAAAGATTATGTTTTACTACCGCTGCAATAAAATAGCAATATACAAAATGAAGAATAACATAGAGAGGGGATTTTTGATGGCTTACATACCCTAGAGATGGGTCCAGAATAGAATCTACAACTAACTTTTGCATATGAGGTCATTTCTGCATTTTCTGATGCATCTTCGGAATAAGTAGGATATCTTCGAAATAAGCAAAAACTGTACCAAAATTGCTGAAAATGCTGCAAAATAGCAAAAAGAGTAGGGCACATCAAATATTGAGGTTCCTAAAGCTCAAAATCATCCCACCACAAGTAGTACATCCCTCCAAAAAGATTCAAATTCAATTTTTTTGTCAATTTTGTTTCAAAGGTGCAAAAATAGCAAAATAGACATGGAGTAAACAAAAGGATGGAGAAGGAATTTTTGATATTATGGAATGCTTACACACCCTAGAGATGGTTCCACAACATAATTTGTAGCAAAATTTTGAAAAATATGTCATTTCTGCATTTTTTGATGCATCTTCGAAATAAACAAGCATATCTTCGAAATAAGTAGGATATCTTCGAAATAAGCAGAAACTGTACCAAAATTGCTGAAAATGCTATAGAATAGCAAAAAGAGTAGGGTACATCAAATATTGAGGTTCCTAAGGCTCTACCACACGTAAGTACATCCCTCAAGCATTTCAAAATCAAAATTTTATCAATTTTGTTCAAAAGGTGCAAACAACAGAAATAGGCATTCAGGCTGAAATGTTGTTAAGAACAGAAAATTCCACCAGTAGTAGTGCATCTTCCAAATATGGTTCCACAATAAGGCTATTGCAAGATGAATCACATGATATCAAGCCTTTAAGAGGTACCTTGCAGCACTAAAACTTGTAGAAGGACAGAAAAAGAGTCAAAACTATAGGAATTGCAAAAATTGCAATATTGAAGGATGAAAGTGCAGAAGTCAAAGAGTTGCAAGTTGAAAATAAAAAATATATATATGCAAGAAAAAAAAGAAAATAAAAAAAATTGAAAAAAAAAATTGATTGAAAAAATTTGCAAGGTTGTAGAAAAGTGAAATACATGTGCTTAAATTGCAAAATGCTTGGTATAGTGCAACAAGGAGAAATTTCTCAGGTAGCAGGTGGAAAAGGATGTTGTTCACAAGGGTAAAACCTGCATATTACTATGGCCTACTAGGATGCATGAGGGCATGCATCAGTTCAAGCTAGGGGGAATGATGAGGCCTGGAAATGCCTCATTTTTACACTATGTTTGACATATAAAAACTGCCATATTACTAAACATGACAAAGTTAATTGCCAAATAGTTGATTAGAATATATATTTGTTAAGTGTTTGCATGATTTTATGTTAGGAACATTATATCTCTATTTTTGACTATTTTCAGCATTTTGTGACTGTTTTTGCTTGATTAAGTAGCAAATAAAAATATGCATTTCAATTAGCCAAATGTGGTATGCTGATATCCATTAACTTCACAATGGTTTCTGAATGTTTTCCTGCCATTCAAATTGTTTGAAGTCCACATTGGAGCCAAATTATCAGGACTGTTATAAATTTGGAAATCTATAGAAAACAACCATATAAAAATCAGCAAGCTGTCACTTTATAGGAGCACCTTGAAGTTGTCAAGAAAAGCATGAGGAAATGGATGGAATAAGTTCAGAAGGACTATATAAGACATATGACCTATTTAGAAGCATTCCCACATGGTCTAAATAGGCAACAACAGGGTATAACAGAGCAGGGACAATTGTGCAACACTGTTGCACTATTTCAACATGGTTACTTGGTGAATAAAGTGTATAAATTTAGTAGCAACTTGATGTACTTCTTCATGTTGATATTTGAATTATTTTCCCATGTTCTAATTTGTTTGAACTTGCAAGAAATGCCAACATTTTACAATTGTGCAGCAGAGCTGGAAAATGCAGTAGTTTACCATGTAAATTCTAGCCAACTACCAATGAATGGCAGGGCATGGAATTTACCAAGGAGAAAGGGTGAAGTCAGTTGGATTTACCTCTTGGGAGCTGGATTTACAGGCCTACATGGAAGCAACAACCAAAACCAACATCTTGAGGATGTTTTGAGCTTAAGTTGCATCTACAACCAGTTATTCCGAAGATCTTCGGAATAACAAGGGAAAGTGCTGCAGTTTGACTTTCTACGGTTTCCAAGCAGTTGAAAAGGTAACTTAAGGTTGAGGGAAGATAGGGAAAGTATCCTACAGCTGTCCCCACCATTCCTTGCTGACCAAAAGACACAACTCACAAGAAAGTCAACTAATGCAACTTACTTTATCCTGAAATAGACCCAGAATAGTTGCAACATAATAGGAAAATAAGTTGCAAGATAGAAATGGCATATTTTGAAGTGGAGAAAGGTGTGCAAGATATTTCTAAGACTCCTCCAACGTACTCCTACCACTGAAGATGCTTTCTAAAGGCCAATGACTACTGCTGCAACACAAACTGTCTAAAATTACACTTATTTTAGATCCAGAATTATTGGCAAATCACTATAAAATAGCAATTAGGCTGATTTGAGCATGAGATATATTGTAATATTTTATTATAAATAACACAACTCCCTTCTTGGTTGAGCTAAGGAGGAAGTAGAATAGAGGAGAGTAGTAGTAGCAGCAAATAGGACTGTACAACAATTCTCTGTAACAATTTTCAACATGTTTTGACAGCAATAAAAGTGTAGTTCTTTTGTCAAATTCTGTTCTGATTGTTAATTAGTTAAGGAGTGTTTTTCACCTCCTTCTAGATCAGGAAGTATGGGCCCACTTTTAGATCTAGAAGGAGGATTTTTATGGTAGGTTTTAATCTATAATTTTGCTACAATAGAATTAACAGATTACTTGTCAGATTTACTTTTCTTGTTTTAAGTTTGTATGATGTTATTTATGTTTTCTATTATGTTTGTGTACAACATTTGTGTGTGTGTCAGCTGAAAAATTAGATTAAAATATTTATTCCCCTTGTCTTCTTTGCTTTCCATGTTCTGTTGTTTTTATGTTTTCAACAACTTTCAATTTACAATAGATTTCATTTTGTTGTCAATTCTTGTAATAGAAGCTTGACGACCTTTTGTGGTAGGACATTGACAGGTGTTTTTAGTATAAGTTTTATTTCCAAGCATCATTTCAATTCTGCAAAAGTAAACTAGGTTTCAATTCTACAAGTGTAATTTAGGATTTCAATTCAGTAACATTTTAATTCTGTTATTTCAATTCTGCAAAAGTAAATTAGATTTCAATTCAGCAATTTCAAATTCCTGCACTTGTAGTTAACTTTCAATTTCTGTAAATTAGAATTAGTTTTTATTTCTTGCAAGTTTCCATTCTACAGATTAGGTTTAGTGTGACACCAAAAGGCTAAACCAAATCTGTCTCACCCAATAAATGCTTGAAATCTGAATGCCTGAATTGTACTCTGCCCTAACCTTCTATCGTAGACAACCTTGGACACCACCTCGGATTGATAAATCATTGAGATTAAATGATGGGATTAATGACACTCATCATTTTGGCATCGTTGTCGGGGATCACGATGTTGTTAGAGGGTAAAAGTAGTCAAATAATTATTATTGTGCTAAGTTGTGAAGTTTAGAGTAAAATTTAAATATAATAACTGGTATAAATAATAATTATTGATAGTTGCATTTCAATCCATTTAGAAAACAAGCAAGAAACCACAGGGAGGTGATCTTCACACTTGGGGGGTTAAAATTGCTTATGTTTGAAATTCTTGATGAAAATTGAAAGAATTCATCATCCTCATTATCAGGAAACATAAGATCTCTTGAAAAATTTAGAGGAGCCATCTGCTAGTATTGCCCTTTTTATATCCATATCATCAAGGTAGTATAAACAAATTTGTACTAGGTGTTGGGAAGATATCATGACAGATATACAAGACTATCCCTTGAACAAAATAACCATATCAACTACCTGTAGCATTTGTTCATAGGGACATATCATTGATGAATGCCATTTACTTCCATAACTCAAAGATGCAAAATTTGTTGCCTAGTCTAAATTCTTCTCAAAGAGAGATCCCAACAACAACAAACAGGGCAAGTAAATCAACCACCACCTTCAGCCCAACCTGTGGCCAATCTGAATAATACAGGACAGGCAACCCCTGTCTATGTAGCTAAATCTGGTAAAAAACCTGCAAGAAATGTTATTGACTGCAACAACATCCAACTGTGCTCAAACAAGAACTTACCTGAGCTTGAAGAGATAAAAGTCAATGGAGATACACAAAAACCCTTTAGTCTAGACACACAGAAATCAGCCTTGGATAAAGGAGAAAATCTAGAAAATTTGCACATAGAAAAATTTACTTCCATTAGGGGTAAATTCTGTCCTCCTAGGAATGAAACAAATTGAAGTACAACCAAGAAAATTCTTGAACATTATTAGTTAGCTGACTTATGAACAAAAAGCAAAATTGTTTGCTATTTTGAAACAATATTTCAATCCCTTTGCATGGAATTACAAGGGTATGTCAAGATTTCATCTTGATGTATGCACTTAACATCTTTGAGAATTGGTATTGAATTGTTTCAAGTACATATTGATAAGATTTTGCAGATTAGGAGGCATGGACAACACTTGATTGAAGAAATTTTTAGATATGGAGCAGTGTTTCTTTCTCCCATTGGTGATTCATGGAGGAAGTTAGTGGTGAATGGACATTGCCTTCGGGTATACCATGCACCATTAACTAAGGAGGAGTTCTTGAAGGAGATTCCACAATTGGATGTACAATAGATGGAAGAAAATTTCTCTTCCATGTCAGATTCAGATTGATGATAAAAAGTTTGACAAAAAAAAAAAAAAAAATACAAGAAAAGCAAAAGAGAATAATCTTGTTTGTGAACTTCATGGGCACAAGCAAGACAAGAGAAAAATTTGAAAAAAAAGAGAAAAAAAGAGGAAAAAGAAGAGAAAAAATTTGCAGCAAAAGGCATGTCCCACAAAATGGGGATACATGAGGACAAGCATCAATTTCAGCATGGAGGAGGAACAATGAAGTCAGTACTTCATTTCTAGCAATAAGGAGTTAAATGATGACATAAGCAGATTCTTACTGCTCATCTAGAAAGGAAGGTTGCATCATTGTTGCAGATTTTAGTAGAAAAATATGGTGTTTTCATACAAATATTGACATGTTTTTGCAGAATAAGGATTGTTCTTATCCAAATAAGAGTGAGAGACATTCTCTCTCATTGTTGCCTCATGAGAGACATTCTCTTTTATTGAGGCACTTGAAAAAAATGATAGAAGTTGGTTGAAAACCAGAAATGGCAACCTCTTCTGATGAAAAAAAGATGAAAAAAAGAAGAAAAAAAAAAAGAAAAAAAGAAAAAAAAATGAATAATTCAGTAGTGAAAACCTCCTTGAGGCACTGCTGAGTTGGCTTGCATGAAAACTAGTTTTCCAGCGTGCATTACCTTGTTGATCCACCCATTATTGTTCCACCATTGTACAAATCTCACACTACACATGTGTATATTTATGTTTTCAGATAGCTTGCTAACAATCATCAAAAGCAGCTTGTAAGGTGCATGATCAATTTTTAGGACAACAAGGTATGTGTTTCTTGCATTTAAGTCATAGTAAGCATTTAGCATTTAGTGTATGATAATCGGTATTTGGCATAAACTATTCATACAATATTGGCAAGTTAAAAATGAAACATGTTCAAAATGTCAAGAAACACCCCCTTCTGCCCTTAGTTGCATGGGAACTTCAAAACTATGGAAAATGCACCTAAATATTATGTTTTACTACTGCTGCAATAAAATAACAATATACAAAATGAAGAATAGCATAGAGAGGGGATTTTTGATGGCTTACATACCCTAGAGATGGGTCCAGAACAAAATCTACAACTAACTTTTGCATATGAGGTCATTTCTGCATTTTCTGATGCATCTTCGAAATAAGTAGGATATCTTTGGAATAAGCAAAAACTATACCAAAATTGCTGAAAATGCTACAAAATAGAAAAAAGAGTAGGGCACATCAAATATTGAGGTTCCTAAAGCTCAAAATCATCCCACCACAAGTAGTACATCCCTCCAAAAATATTCAAATTCAAATTTTTTGTCAATTTTGTTTCAAAGGTGCAAAAATAACAAAATAGACATGGAGTAAACAAAAGGATGGAGAAGGAATTTTTGATATTATGGAATGCTTACACACCCTAGAGATGGTTCCACAACATAATATGTAGCAAAATTTTGAAAAATATGCCATTTCTGCATTTTTTGATGCATCTTCGAAATAAACAGGCATATCTTCGGAATAAGCAGGATATCTTTGAAATAAGCAAAAACTATACCAAAATTACTGAAAATGCTGTAGAATAGCAAAAAGAGTAGGGTACATCAAATATTGAGGTTCCTAAGGCTCTACCACACGTAAGTACATCCCTCAAGCATTTCAAAATCAAAATTTTATCAATTTTGTTCAAAAGGTGCAAACAACAAAAATAGGCATTCAGGCTGAAATGTTGTTAAGAATAGAAAATTCCACCAGTAGTAGTGCATCTGCCAAATATGGTTCCACAATAAGGCTATTGCAAGATGAATCACATGATATCAAGCCTTTAAGAGGTACCTTGCAACACTAAAACTTGTAGAAGGACATAAAAAGAGTCAAAACTGCAGGAATTGCAGAAATTGCAATATTGAAGGATGAAAGTGCAGAAGTCAAAGAGTTGCAAGTTGAAAATAAAAAAAATATATGCAAAAAAAAAAAAAAGCAGAATAAAAAAAATGAAGAAAAAAATTGAAAAAAATTGCAAGGTTGTAGAAATTGCAAAATGCTTGGTATAGTGCAGCAAGGAGAAATTTCTTAGGTAGCAGGTGGAAAAGGATGTTGTTCACAAGGGTAAAACCTGCATATTACTATGGCCTACTAGGATGCATGAGGGCATGCATCAGTTCAAGTTGGGGGGAATGATGAGGCCTGGAAATGCCTCATTTTTACACTATGTTTGACATATAAAAACTGCCATATTACTAAACATGACAAAGTTAATTGCCAAATAGTTGATTAGAATATATATTTGTTAAGTGTTTGCATGATTTTATGTTAGGAACATTATATCTCTGTTTTTGACTATTTTCAGCATTTTGTGACTGTTTTTGCTTGATTAAGTAGCAAATAAAAATATGCATTTCAATTAGCCAAATGTGGTATGCTGATATCCATTAACTTCACAATGGTTTCTGAATGTTTTCCTGCCATTCAACTTGTTTGAAGTCCACATTGGAGCCAAATTATCAGGATTGTTATAAATCTAGAAATCTGTAGAAAACAGCCATATAAAAATCAGCAAGCTGTCACTTTATAGGAGCACCTTGAAGTTGTCAAGCAAAGCATGAGGAAATGGATGGAATAAGTTCAGAAGGACTACATAAGACATCTGACCTATTTAGAAGCATTCCCACATGGTCTAAATAGGCAACAATAGGGTATAACAAAGCAGGGACAATTGTGCAACACTATTGCACTATTTCAACATGGTTACTTGGTGAATAAAGTGTATAAATTCAGTAGCAACTTGATGTACTTCTTCATGTTGATATTTGAATTATTTTCCCATGTTCTAATTTGTTTGAACTTGCAAGAAATGCCAATATTTTACAACTGTGCAACAGAGCTGGAAAATGCAATAGTTTACCATGTAAATTCCAGCCAACTACCAATGAATGGCAGGGCATAGAATTTACCAAGGAGAAAGGGTGAAGTCAGTTGGATTTACCTCTTGGGAGTTAGATTTATAGGCCTACATGGAAGCAGCAACCAAAACCAACATCTTGAGGATGTTCTGAGCTTAAGTTGCATCTACAACCAATTATTCTGAAGATCTTCGAAATAACAAGGGAAAGTGCTACAGTTTGACTTTCTATGGTTTCCAAGCAGTTGAAAAGGTAACTTAAGGTTGAGGGAAGATAGGGAAAGTATCCTACAACTGTCCCCACCATTCCTTGTCAACCAAAAGATACAACTCACAAGAAATTCAACTAATGCAACTTACTTTGTCCTGAAATAGACCCAGAATAGTTGCAGCATAATAGGCAAATAAGTTGCAAGATAGAAATGACATATTTTGAAGTGGAGAAAGGTGTGCAAGATAGAAATGGCATATTTTAATCTGTAATTTTGTTGCAGCAGAATTAACATATTACTTGTCAGATTTACTTTTCTTGTTTTAAGTTTGTATGATGTTATTTATGTTTTCTATTATGTTTGTGTACAACATTTGTGTGTGTGTCAGCTGAAAAATTAGATTAAAACATTTATTCCCCTTGTTTTCTTTGCTTTCCATGTTCTGTTGTTTTTATGTTTTTAGCAACTTTTAATTTACAACAGATTTCATTTTGTTGTCAATTCCTATAACAGAAGCTTGATGACCTTTTGTGGTAGGACATTGATAGGTGTTTTTAGTATAAGTTTTATTTCCAAGCATCATTTCAATTCTGCAAAAGTAAACTAGGTTTCAATTCTACAAGTGTAATTTAGGATTTCAATTCAGTAACATTTTAATTTTGTTATTTCAATTCTGCAAAAGTAAATTAGATTTCAATTCAGCAATTTCAAATTCCTGCACTTGTAGTTAACTTTCAATTTCTGTAAATTAGAATTAGTTTTTATTTCTTGCAAGTTTCCATTCTACAGATTAGGTTTAGTGTGACACCAAAAGGCTAAACCAAATCTGTCTCACCCAATAAATGCTTGAAATCTGAATGTCTGAATTGTACTCTACCCTAACCTTCTATCGTAGACAACCTTGGACACCACCCCGGATTGATAAATCATTGAGATTAAATGATGGGATTAATGACACTCATCATTTTGGCATTGTTGTCGAGGATTATGGTGTTGTTAGAGGGTAAAAGCAGTAAAATAATTATTATTGTGCTAAGTTGTGAAGTTTAGAGTAAAATTTGAATATAGTAACTGGTATAAATAATAATTATTGATAGTTGCATTTAAGTCCATTTAGAAAACAAGCAAGAAACCACAGGGAGGTGATATTCACACTTGGGGGGTTAAAATTGCTTATGTTTGAAATTCTTGATGAAAATTGAAAGAATTCATCATCCTCATTATCAAGAAACATAAGATCTCTTGAAAAATTTAGAGGAGCCATCTGCTAGTACTGCCCTTTTTATATCCATATCATCAGGGTAGTATAAATAAATTTGTACTAGGTGTTGGGAAGATATCATGGCAGATATACAAGACTATCCCTTGAAAAAAATAGCCATATCAACTACCTGTAGTATTTGTTCACAGGGACATATCACTGATGAATACCATTTACTTCCATAACTTAGAGATGCAAAATTTGTTGCCTAGTCTGAATTCTTCTCAAAGAGAGATCCCAACAACAAAAAACAGGGCAAGTAAATCAATCACCACCTTCAGCCCAACCTGTGGCTAATATGAATAATATAGGACAGACAACCCCTGTCTATGTAGCTAAATCTGGTAAAAAAACCTACAGGAAATGTTATTGACTGCAACAACATCCAACATCCAACAACAATTCTTTGTAATAGTTTTCACCATGTTTTGAAAACAATAAAAGTGCAGTTATTTTGTCAAATTCCCTTCTGATTGTTAATTAGTTAAGGATTTTTTTTCACCTCCTTCTAGATCAGGAAGTATGGGCCCACTTTCAGATATAGAAGGAGGATTTTTATGGCAAGTTTTAATCTATAACTTTATTGCAACAGAATTAACAAATTACTTATTAGATTTACTTTTCTTGTTTTAAGTTTGTATGATGTTATTTATGTTTTTTATTATGTTTGTGTACAACATTTATGTGTGTGTCAGCTGACAAATTAGATTAAAACATTTATTCCCCTTGTTTTCTTTGTTTTCCATGTTCTGTTGTTTTTATGTTTTCAACAACTTTCAATTTACAACAGATTTTATTTTGTTGTCAATTCCTATAACGACCTTTTGTGGCAGGACATTGACAGGTGTTTTTAGTATAAGTTTTATTTCCAAGCATCATTTCAATTCTGCAAAAGTAAACTAGGTTTCAATTCTACAAGTGTAATTTAGGATTTCAATTCAGTAACATTTTAAATCTGTTATTTCAATTTTGCAAAAGTAAATTAGATTTCAATTCGACAAATTCAAATTCCTGCACTTGTAGTTAACTTTCATTTTCTGTAAATTAGAATTAGTTTTTATTTCTTGCAAGTTTCCATTCTACAGATTAGGTTTAGTGTGACACTAAAAGGCTAAACCAAATCTCTCACCCAATAAATGCTTGAAATTTGAATTCCTGAATTGTACTCTGCCCTAACCTTCTATCGTAGATAGCCTTGGATACCACCTCGAATTGATAAATCATTGATATTAAATGATGGGATTAATGACACTCATCATTTTGGCATCATTTTCGAGGATCATGGTGGGATAATGCCATTTACTTCCACAACTCAGAGATGCAAAATTTGTTGCCTATTCTGAATTCTTCTCAAAGAGAGATCCCAAAAACAACAAATGGGGCAAGTAAATCAACCACCACCTCCAGTCCAACCTGTGGCCAATCTAAATAATATAGGACAAACAACCCCTGTCTATTTAGCTGAATCTGGTAAAAAAACCTGTAAGAAATGTTATTGACTGCAACAACATCCAACTCTGCTAAAAAAAGAACTTACCTGAGCTTGAAGAGATAAAATTCAATGGAGATACACAAAAATCCTTTAGTCTAGACACACAAAAATCAACCTCGGATAAAGGAGAAAATTTGGAAAACCTGCACATAGAAAAATTTACTTCCATTAGGGATAAATTCTGGCCTCCTATGAATGAAACAAATTTAAGTACAACCAAGAAAATTCTTGAACATTATTAGTTGGCTAACTTATGAACAAAAAGCAATATTGTTTGTTGTTTTGCAATAATATTGCAATCCCTTTGCATGGAATTACAAGGGAATGTCAATATTTCATCTTGATGTATGCACTTAACATATTTTAGAATTGGTATTGAATTGTTTCAAGTACATATTGACAAAATTTTGCAGATTAGGAAGCATGGACAACATTTGATTGAAATTTTTTTTAGATATGGAGCAGTGTTTCTTTCTTCCATTGGTGATTCATGGAGGAAGGTAGTGGTGAATGGTCATTGCCTTCGGGTATACCATGCACCATTAACTAAGGAGTTCTTGAAGGAGATTCCACAATTGGATGTACAATAGATGGAAGAAAATTTCTCTTCCATGTCAGATTCAGATTGATGATAAAAAGTTTGAAAAAAATAAAAACAAAATACAAGAAAAGTAAAAGAGAATAATCTTGTTTGTGAACTTCATGGGCACAAGAAAGACAAGAATTTGAAAAAAAAAAGAGAAAAAAAAGAGAAAAGAGGAAAAAGAGAAGGAGAAAAAAAAATTGCAACAAAAGATATGTCCCACAAAATGAGGATACATGAGGACAAGCATCAATTTCAGATTGGAGGAGGAACAATGAAGTTAGTACTTCATTTTTGTAAAAACCCAAGTCATCCCACTTGGTTTCATTCACCAAAAAGTGAAATTTTCAAAAATTTATCCAACTCAACCTAGTACTTAGCACGTTTAATCGTCACGGATGCCATTTTGTTGCAATCAAAATATCCGTGAGATCGAGATTGGCCAAATCTCAGTGTTTTTGTCTTTTCTATTACTTCCTCTCCTTACCCGAGAATCCAAGTAACGACAGGGTTTTCTGCTTCCTTGTATCCTGTCTTAAGATACTAGTGTATGCGCGCCAGAATTGATGTACCTTCACTACCCTGAGGTATATCATGAATCTACCACTACCTTGGTAGAATCTAAGAAGTCTTATATACGTAATGCCCATTTCATTACGCAAGTATCCTTTTGGACTATAAGATCTTCTGCTCTTGTACTAGTATGGTTCACCTAGGTGTGATGCCCATATCATCACTCCTATGCCTACCGCTCTATATTATAGAGTTGGCAAACCATGTCAAGGTATAAGCCATCCTGCTATATATCTTGAAGGTTGGAATAAGAAAGAATGTCTACCCACATTCTTTATGAGTTAGGTTGTCTTCCCACAACCAATAGCATTTAATAAGAATCATTCTATATTCTTAGGTCAATTTTTCCTGACCCTGAATATGCCATGTTTTTAAAACCTAGGTGGAGGTAAAGTTACAAGGCTTTGTTATAATGGATGCATTTCTTTTAAAGTATGGTAGGTTCTAAAATTATTGCAAATTCATATTATTAATAACAACTTTATTCTAATGAGTTTAAAATCAACATGGGGGTTAAAATCAACATTTTTTTTTGTTATAGATGAATTGGTTACAATCACAAATTTTTAGTAACTATCAGCGTAGCTGGCAGGGTTCAAACTATCAGCGAAGGCTTCCAACACAACCACCATCTCGTTAATGGTAACCCGACGTGAGATGGGGACCATCAGACGCAGAGGGTTTGCACCATCTTCGTCAGTCTGGTTCAAACACGTAGCATGAAGGTAGAGGGACCGTCAGACAAGCAAGAAACAGATCATCGTCTTCAGACAGGTGCAACACGCAAAGGAGTCGAATCGGGCTACTGGCTATGCATGGGCACGCCCGTGGGATTGGAACCTAGGTCTCCTCTCGGTAAGCGTCCCAACTTACCAATCCACCTAGACCCACGAACTAACATTGGGGTATTTTAGATATAGAAAGAATTATTTCAAAATCATATTGAAATAAATAAATAAATAAAAATCAACTACTTTATTCAAATAAAGCAAATTATTACTAATATTACCAACCTTAAAATACAATAACAAAACATTACTCTTTCTTTGTATATAAAGAAAACTTAAAAATTTCCCAATAATATTGCTAACCCTAAAGTACAGTAACAAACGTCTACCATTGTTTTAAAAAGAAACATAATAGTTTTCTAAGGAAAACGAACCCTATTTCTAATGATTTTTCCAAATATCATTGCCAATCTTAAAATACGATAGCAACACATGACTTTTTTATATTTAAAATAACATAATAATTTTCCTTTTAGAATAAAAACTAACCTCGTAAATCTGCCATAGAACACTTTGAATATATTATAAAAGTAATTATTCCACAATAAAAACTAACCTCGTAAATCTACCATAGAACATTCTAAATTATAGGTTTAATTATCGTTAACCGAAAATCCCTCAATTTTCTAAAGCATTGCTAAGTTTATACAGGTTTCTCTGACGTCAATAAGTAACCACATAATTGCAAAGCCGCCTACTTTGAAAATCATATCATTACGTAAGCTGAGAATAGTGATGTTTTTACAGCATGTTTTCCAAAACTCTCACCATTAATTGTGTCGAAATTGTAATTTGGATTACCGCAGCTTTTACCTTAATCCAACTCTAAGTTTTTATCCATTAATTATAATTGCGTCATATATTGAAGTTTTCAGGTGATAAAAAAAAATTCCCAGCTCAAATATGTTTTTGCCTTCTCCTTTCTCACTGAGGAAGACAGCGGATTGATTTACCAAATGATATCAAATTTGTAATTTTCTTTTTTCATTAGGGTATTCTTTCAGGTTGTCATAATATAAGCAAATCAGAACACATTTCTCAATGCGGATTGATTTACCAAATGATATCAAATTTATAAAAAATTTCTCACTATGGTTTTCTAAACAAGTCAACACAAAACTGTACTATAACATCTTATCGTAGCCATATACAAGTCGTGTGGAAACATAAGTGCACATTTGAGCTACTGATTTCCAATTCCCAATTCCGTCTCTTTAAAATTATATTGTTGGCTACCAGAATTCCTATAAGAAATTTCATCACTAAGACTCCCACTATTTTAAGATATTCTTTTAAAATTAGAACGAGTTGTTGCATAGAGTTTTTCCATTGCCTTATATTGGTTTTTCCCAACAAGTCATTTGTAAGTACAGTACTAAGTTAATAGTGCACTATCCCTTATTTAAATTGTATTCTTAAATAGATAAACCATTATAATGGTAATTCCCAACAAGTCTTATCTGCTTGTTGTGGTGCAATGGTAAATACCCTAGGTGCTGGTAGAGGTCGACCCAGGTTCCATTCCCCTTGTCTCCATCCTACAAATATATGATATAGTTAGGAATGTCCTATGTGCTGGTAGAGGCCGACAAGCCTCCATTCCTCCTATGCCTAACCTGTTAAAAGTGGCACCTTGAAAGGGGTGTTTTCCACTATAAATTAGTTTTTAACCCAGGTGTTGTAGGTGAGTTGGAGAGGAGAGGGCAATCCTCCAAGGGAGGTCTCAGGTTCAAATCTCCACCCTACCAAAAAGCTGAATTGGGTATCTAAAATCCAATTGATAATGTTGGTGCGGGCAGGGTCGGGTGTGACCCCCGGGTGAATTTGACGGTGTAGAACCCCCTATTCGTGGTCTCTCAGACCAAGGCGGCTTCGCTTAAGAAAAAAAAATTCGCAGCAAGTCTTTTAAAACTTAATTAAAATTTTGAGTTAATGGTGCACAATCTCATCCTTTAATTAACATTGCAGACTATAAAATTTCTATCACCAGTCTTCCACAGGAAAATTTTCCAAACAAGTCATCAGAGAAAACTTAAATATTATTCTGAGGTAAAAGTGCACAATTTTTGTCAATTAAAAATTTATAAAGTAAGCTTCAGAAGTTTTTTATAAGAGACTTTTCTCTTCTCTCTAAAGAAAACATTAACTATAATTTTTACATCCCATGAATAATAATTTTTTTTTTTTCTTAGTATTTTGTACGTCTGGTTCGCTAGAGAGTACTATGCATCAGAGAGGCCAACTAACAATGTCAATACATTTTACTACCTATATGTACAACAATTCCAAACAATGCGCTAATAATACAATCTTTTACAATTCCACATATAAATCACAGGCATTTAGTTACATATTAGGCTCTACTATTCACATGCATCATACAAAAATTAAACACATAAAATGAAATCTCTCACATTTGATATACAAAGATTAATTAACTGAGAATATACTATCTACCCATTGCCTCTACATTCTTTTGACCTAATTCACTTCAAGGTTGTTATTTATTTATTTATTTTTATTACTGCAAAAAGAAGGTGAACTCACTATTCACTATGATAGACTATCTATCTGTAGCTTGTATATTTTGACCTACCTCATTAACAAGGACTCTTTTTAGTTTTCAATTGCAGCAGAGAGAAGGTATACACACTGTTTATTATGATAGACTATTTACCCATAGCCGGTATATGTATATTTTTTTTAAAAACATTATTCATTTTCCAAATTTTTATATTTAACTTTCAATCGCAGTAGAGATAAGATGTACTCACTGTTTACTAGCCAGAAAAGACCCACTTTTGTACGAATTCCTTCTATTAGCACCACCACCCAAGCTTCCACCGCTCCTCGTATATCCCTCCCAAAACATTCTTTTCCCCCTTTTTAATAAGAGAATACCCTTAATTAAAAGAGTAGCATCTGTCTATCTACGTGTCCCATGTTTTCCGAAGTTTTTCCAAGTGGAGAGGAAGGGAGAGGAAATGTCAGATCATCATCTCCAATGTTAATATAAATATATTTGAAATATTAAAAAGTTTTCTCATCTATTATTGATTTAGTTATATTTTATTTCTTAGTTGCTATTAATTAATTACTTAGAGTAGCATTCGTCTATCTACGTGTCCAATGTTTTCCAAAATTTTACCAAGTGGAGGGGAAGGAAAAGGAAGGGTCAGATCATCGCCTTCAATGTTAATATAAATATATTTCTAATATTAAAAAGTCTTCCCATCTATTATTAATTTAATTATGTTTTATTTCTTATTTTACCATTAATTAATTATTTCTTATAATTAGCTTAAACATATTTACGTCATAATGATGTGTATATTTATTTTCTTATTACCTTTAAATCTTCTATAATTCTTATACTTATAATTTATAATCTATTATTATATTATATCCTTTAATTTAAATATTTTGATTGTGCTTTTATATATATATATATATATATATATATATTCTTTTATTAATTTTTATTATTTAAGAGAATATATATTTTATTATTATTATTTAATAGATAATATATATATTTAATATTTAAATCAAACCACCTAGAGATGCATCTACATGAAATGCAGCTACATGGACCGCTGATGGATGCATCGCCTCTAGGATTCATGGACCCAGTATTGGCGAATACCCCACCGCTCATCACTTCTCTGGACTTACCTTCAGCCAAATAACCTTTTTGCAGGAAGACATCCCAAGTCCACATTGCTCTACCATCAACGATACCTGTTCCCTGCATCCACAATTATATATATCAGCAGTACCTCGTCCTTAAAAATATTATAACCAAATTGTAAATGCATCTGCAAGGTTGTTATAATTTCTAGCAATAAGGAGTTAAATGATGACATAAGCATATTCTCACTGCTCATCTAGAAAGGAAGGTTGCATCATTGTTACAAATTTCAGCAAAAAAAATGGTGTTTTCATACAAAGATTGACATGTTTTTGCAAAATAAGGATTGTTCTTATCCAAATAAGAGTGAGAGACATTCTCTCTCATTGTTGTCTCATAAGAGACATTCTCTTTTATTGAGGCACTTGAAAAAAATGACAAAATTTGGTTGAAAACTAGAAATGGCAGTCTCTTCTAATGAAAAAAAGATGAAAAAAAAATGAATAATTCAGTAGTGAAAACCTCCTTGAGACGCTGCTGAGTTGGCTTTCATGAAAACCGGTTTTTTGGCGTGCATTGCCTTGTTGATCCACCCATTATTGTTCCACTATTGTACAAATATCACACTGCACATTTGTATATTTATGTTTTCAGATAGCTTGCTAACAATCATCAAAAGTAACTTGTAAGGTGCATGATCAATTTTCAGGACAACAAGGTATGTGTTTCTTGCATTTAAGTCGTAGTAAGCATTTAGCATTTAGTGTATGATAATCGGTATTTGCCATAAAAAAATAATACAATATTGGTAAGTTAAAAATGAAACATATTCAAAATGTCAAGAAACACCCCCTTCTACCCTTAGTTGCATGGGAACTTCAAAACTGTGGAAAATGCACCTAAAGATTATGTTTTACTACCGTTGCAATAAAAATAGCAATATAGAAAATGAAAAATAGCATAGAGAGAGGATTTTTGATGGCTTACATACCCTAGATATGGGTCCATAATAGAATCTATAGCTAACTTTTGCATGAGGTCATTTCTGCATTTTTTTATTCATCTTCGAAATAAGCAGGATATCTTCGGAATAAGCAGAAACTATACCAGAATTGCTGAAAATGCTACAGAATAGCAAAAATAGTAGGGCACATCAAATATTGAGGTTCCTAAAGCTCAAAATCATCCCACCACAAGTAGTACATCTCTCAAAAAAGATTCAAATTCAAATATTTTGTCAATTTTGTTTCAAAGGTGCAAAAATAGCAAAATAGACATGGAGTAAACAAAATGATGGAGAAGGAATTTTTGATATTATGGAATGCTTACACACCCTAGAGATGGTTCCACAACATAATATATAGCAAAATTTTGAAAAATATGTCATTTCTGCATTTTCTGATGCATCTTCGAAATAAACAAGCATATCTTCGAAATAAGCAGGATCTTTGGAATAAGCACAAACTGTACCATAATTATTGAAAATACTGTAGAATAGCAAAAAGAGTAGGTTACATCAAATATTGAGGTTCCTAAGGCTCTACCACACGTAAGTACATCCCTCAAGCATTTTAAAGTCAAAATTTTATCAATTTTGTTCAAAAGGTGCAAACAACAGAAATAGACATTCAGGCTGAAATATTAAGACCAGAAAATTCCACCAGTAGTATTGCATCTGCCAAATATGGTTTCACAATAAGGCTATTGCAATATGAATCACATGATACCAAGCCTTTAAGAGATACCTTGCAACATTAAAACTTGTAGAAGGGCGGAAAAAGAGTTAAAACTGCAGTAATTGCACTATTGAAGGATGAAAGTGCAGAAGTCAAAAATTTGCAAGTTGCAAATGAAAAAAAAAAGATATGGAAGAAAAAGAAAAACATAATAAAAAAAATTAGAAAAAAAATTGATTGAAAAAATTTGCAAGGTTGTAGAAAAGTGAAATACATGTGCTTAAATTGCAAAATGCTTAGTGTAGTGCAGCAAGGAGAAATTTCTCAAGTAGCAGGTGGCAAAGGATTTTTTCACAAAGATAAAACCAGCATATTAATATGGCCTACTAGGATGCATGAGGGCATGCATCAATTCAAGCTGGGGGGAATGATGAGGCCTGGAAATACCTCATTTTTACACTATGTTTGACATATAAAAACTGCCATATTACCAAACATGACAAAGTTAATTTCCAAATAGTTGATTAGAATATATATTTGTTAAGTGTTTGCATGATTTTATGTTAGGAACACTATATCTCTGTTTTTGACTATTTTCAGCATTTTGTGACTGTTTTTGCTTGATTAAGTAGCAAATAAAAATATGCATTTCAATTAGCCAAATGTGGTATGCTGATATCCATTAACTTCACAATGGTTTCTGAATGTTTTCCTACCATTCAACTTGTTTGAAGTCCACATTGGAGCCAAATTATCAGGACTGTCATAAATCTAGAAATCTATAGAAAACAACCATATAAAAATCAGCAAGCTGTCACTTTATAGGAGCACCTTGAAGTTGTCAAGAAAAGCATGAGGAAATGGATGGAATGAGTTCAGAAGGACTACATAAGACATATGACCTATTTAGAAGCATTCCCACATGGTCTAAATAGGCAACAATAGGGTATAATAGAGCAGGGACAATTGTGCAACACTGTTGCACTATTTCAGCATGGTTACTTGGTGAATAAAGTGTATAAATTTAGTAGCAACTTGATGTACTTCTTCATGTTGATATTTGAATTATTTTCCCATGTTCTAATTTGTTTGAACTTGCAAGAAATGCCAATATTTTACAACTGTGCAACAGAGCTGGAAAATGCAGTAGTTTACCATGTAAATTCCAGCCAGCTACCAATGAATGGCAGGGCATGGAATTTACCAAGGAGAAAGGGTTAAGTTAGTTGGAATTACCTCCTAGGAGCTGGATTTAGAGGCCTACATGGAAGAAGCAACCAAAACCAACATCTTGAGGACGTTTTGAGCTTAAGTTGCATCTACAACCAGTTATTTCGAAGATCTTCGAAATAACAGGGGAAAGTGCTGCAGTTTGACTTTTTATGGTTTCCAAGTGGTTGAAAAGGTAACTTAAGGTTGAGGGAATATAGGGAAAGTCTCCTACAACTATCCCCACCATTCCTTGCCGACCAAAAGACACAACTCACGAGGAAATATCAACTGATGCAACTGACTTTATCCTAAAATAGACCCAGATTAGTTGCAACATATTAGATAGAAATGATATTTTAAAGTGGAGAAAGGTGTGCAAGATATTTCTAAGACTCCTCCAACGTACTCCTACCACTGAAGATGCCTTCTAAGGGCCAATGACTACTACTGCAGCACAAACTATCTAAAATTACACTTATTTTAGATCCAAAATTATTGGCAAATCACTGTAAAATAGCAAATAGGTTGATTTGAGCATGAGATATATTGTAATATTTTATTATAAATAACACAACTCCCTCCTTGGTTGAGCTAAGTAGGAAGTAGAATAGAGGAGAGTAGTTAGTAGCAGCAAATAGGACTGTACAACAATTCTCTGTAATAGTTTTTAGCATGTTTTGATAGCAATAAAAGTGCAGTTCTTTTGTCAATTTTTGTTCTGATTGTTAATTAGTTAAGGAGTGTTTTTCCACCTCCTTCTAGATCAGGAAGTATGGGCCCACTTTCAGATCTAGAAGGAGGATTTTTATGGCAGGTTTTAATCTATAATTTTGCTATAGCAGAATTAACAGATTGCTTGTCAGATTTACTTTTCTTGTTTTAAGTTTGTGTGATGTTATTTATATTTTCTATTATGTTTATGTACAAAATTTGTGTGTGTGTCAGCTGAAAAATTAGATTAAACATTTATTTCCCTTGTTTTCTCTGCTTTCCATGTTCTCTTGTTTTTATGTTTCAACAACTTTCAATTTTCAGCAGATTTCATTTTGTTGTCAATTCCTGTAGCAGAAGCTTGACGACCTTTTGTGGCAGGACATTGATAGGTGTTTTTAGCATAAGTTTTATTTCCAAGCATCATTTCAATTCTGCAAGAGTAAACTAGGTTTCAATTCTGCAAGTGTAATTTAGGATTTCATTTCAGCAACATTTTAATTCTGTTATTTCAATTCTGCAAAAGTAGATTAGATTTCAATTCAGCAATTTCAAATTCCTGCACTTGTAGTTAACTTTCAATTTTTGTAAATTAGAATTAGTTTTCATTTCTTGCAAGTTTCCATTCTGCAGATTAGGTTTAGTGTGACACCAAAAGGCTAAACTAAATCTGTCTCACCCAATAAATGCTTGAAATTTGAATGCTTGAATTGTACTCTACCCTAACCTTCTATCGTAGACAACCTTGGACACCACCCCGGATTGATAAATCATTGAGATTAAATGATGGTATTAATGACACTCATCATTTTGGCACCATTGTTGGGGATCACGGTGTTGTTAGAGGGTAAAAGTAGTCAAATAATTATTATTGTGCTAAGTTGTGAAGTTTAGAGTAAAATATGAATGTAATAACTAGTATAAATAATAATTATTGATAGTTGCATTTCAGTCCATTTAGAAAACAAGCAAGAAACCATAGGGAGGTGATCTTCACACTTAGGGGTTAAATTGCCTATGTTTGAAATTCTTGATAAAATTGAAAGAATTCATCATCCTCATTATCAGGAAACATAAGATCTCTTGAAAATTTTAGAGGAGCCATCTGCTAGTACTACCCTTTTTATATCCATATCATCAGGGTAGTATAAACAAATTTGTACTAGGTGTTGGGAAGATATCATGGCAGATATACAAGACTATCCCTTGAACAAAATAACCATATCAGCTACTTGTAGCATTTGTTCATAGGGACATATCATTGATGAATGCCATTTACTTCCACAACTCAAAAATATCCTAGAGATGCAAAATTTGTTGCCTAGTCTGAATTCTTCTCAAAGAGAGATCTCAACAACAACAAATAGGGCAAGTAAATAAACCACCACCTTCAGCCCAACCTGTGTCTAATCTGAATAATACAGGACATGTAACCCCTGTCTATGTAGCTGAATCTGGTAAAAAACCTATAGGAAATGTTATTGACTACAACAACATCCAACTATGCTCAAACAAGACCTTACCTGAGCTTGAAGAGATAAAAGTCAATGGAGATACACAAAAACCCTTTAGTCCAGACACATAGAAATCAGCCTTGGATAAAGGAGAAAAATTAGAAAATCTACACATAGAAAATTTACTTCCATTAGAGATAAAGGGTAAATTTTGTCCTCCTAGGAATGAAACAAATTGAAGTACAACCAAGAAAATTCTTGAACATTATTAGCTGGCTGACTTATGAACAAAAAGCAAAATTGTTTGTTGTTTTGAAATAATATTTCAATCCCTTTGCATGGAATTACAAGGGTATGTCAAGATTTCATCTTGATGTATGCACTTAACATCTTTGAGAATTGGTATTGAATTGTTTCAAGTACATATTGACAAGATTTTGTAGATTAGGAGGCATGGACAACACTTGATTGAAGAAATTTTTAGATATGGAGCAGTGTTTCTTTCTCCCATTGGTGATTCATGGAGGAAGTTAGTGGTGAATGGATATTGCCTTCGGGTATACCATGCACCATTAACTAAGGAGGAGTTCTTGAAGGAGATTGAACAATTGGATGTACATAGGATGGAGGAGAATTTCTCTTCCATGTCAGATTTAGAGTGATGATAAAAAGTTTGACAAAAAAAAAAAAAAAATACAAGAAAAGCAAAAGAGAATAATCTTGCTTGTGAACTTCCTTCATGGGCACAAGCAAGACAAGAGAAAATTTTGAAAAAAAAAGAGGAAAAAGAGAAAGAGAAAAAAATTGCAGCAAAAGGCATGTCCCACAAAATGGGGATACATGAGGACAAGCATCAATTTCAGCATGGAGGAGGAACAATGAAGTCAGTACTTCATTTCTAGCAATAAGGAGTTAAATGATGACATAAGCAGATTCTTATTGCTCATCTAGAAAGGAAGGTTGCATCATTGTTGCAGATTTCAGCAAAAAAATATGGTGTTTTCATACAAAGATTGACATGTTTTTGCAGAATAAGGATTGTTCTTATCCAAATAAGAGTGAGAGACATTCTCTCTCATTGTAGCCTCATGAGAGACATTCTCTTTTATTGAGGCACTTGAAAAAAATGATAGAAGTTGGTTGAAAACCAGAAATGGCAGCCTCTTCTGATGAAAAAAAGATGAAAAAAAGAAAAAAATGAATAATTCAGTAGTGAAAACCTCCTTGAGGCGTTGCTGAGTTGGCTTGCATGAAAACCAGTTTTTCGACATGCATTGCCTTGTTGATCCACCCATCATTGTTCCACCATTGTACAAATCTCACACTGCACATGTGTATATTTATGTTTTCAGATAGCTTGCTAACAATCATCAGAAGCAGCTTGTAAGGTGCATGATCAATTTTTAGGACAACAAGGTATGTGTTTCTTGCATTTAAGTCATAGTAAGCATTTAGCATTTAGTGTATGATAATCGGTATTTGGCATAAACTATTCATACAATATTGGCAAGTTGAAAATGGAACATGTTCAAAATGTCAAGAAACACCCCTTCTCCCTTAGTTGCATGAGAACTTCAAAATATGGAAAATACCTAAAGATTTTTGTACTAAATATAATAACAATATAAAATTAAATTAATAGAGAGGGATTTTTATTATTGATAGAATTAAGTAAGTTTTGCATATCTAGGTATTTTTTTATGATTTAATAAGAGGATATCTTAAATAAGATAAATATAAAATTTGAAGGAATTAAATAATATAGAAAATAAAGAATAACATGGAGTAAACAAAAGGATGGAGAAGGAATTTTGATGTTATGGAATGCTTACATACCCTAGAGATGGTTCCACAATATAATCGTACATAAATTTTGGCATATGAGGTCATTTCTGCATTTTTGAGATGCATCTTCGAAATAAAAGATATCTTCGGAATAAGAGGATGATCTTCGAAATAAGAAAAACTGTACCAAAATTCTTGAAAATGTTGTAGAATAGCAAAAAGAGTAGGGTACATCAAATATTGAGGTTCCTAAAGCTCATACCACACGTAAGTACATCCCTCAAGCATGTTCAAAATTAAAATTTTGTCAATTTTGTTTCAAAGGTGCAAGACAACAGAAATAGGCATTCAGGCTGAAATGTTGTCAAGAATAGAAAATTCCACCAGTAGTAGTGCATCTGCCAAATATGGTTCCACAATAAGGCTATTGCAAGATGAATCACATGATACCAAGCCTTTAAGAGGTACCTTGCAACACTAAAACTTGTAGAAGGGTAGAAAAAGAGTTAAAACTATAGGAATTGCAGAAATTGCAATATTGAAGGATGAAAGTGCAGAAGTCAAAAAGTTGCAAGTTGAAAATGAAAAAAATATGAAAAAAAAAAAAAAAAATAAAAAAAATTGATTGAAAAAATTTGCAAGGTTGTAGAAAAGTGAAATACATGTGCTTAAATTGCAAAATGCTTGGTGTAGTGCAGCAAGGAGAAATTTCTCAGGTAGCAGGTGGAAAAGGATGTTTTTCACAAGGGTAAAACCATCATATTACTATGGCCTACTAGGATGCATGAGGGCATGCATCAGTTCAAGCTGGGGGAATGATGAGGCCTAGAAATACCTCATTTTTACACTATGTTTGACATATAAAAACTGCCATATTACTAAACATGACAAATTTAATTGCCAAATAGTTGATTAGAATATATTATTTGTTAAGTGTTTGCATGATTTTATGTTAGGAACATTATATCTCTATTTTTGACTATTTTCAGCATTTTATGACTATTTTTGCTTGATTAAGTAGCAAATAAAAATATGCATTTCAATTAGCCAAATGTGGTATGCTGATATCCATTAACTTCACAATGGTTTCTGAATGTTTTCCTACCATTCAACTTGTTTGAAGTCCACATTGGAGCCAAATTATCAAGACTGTTATAAATCTGGAAATCTGTAGAAAATAACCATATAAAAATCAGCAAGCTATCACTTTATAGGAGCACCTTGAAGTTGTCAAGAAAAGCATGAGGAAATGGATGGAATAAGTTCAGAAGGACTACATAAGACATATGACCTATTTAGAAGCATTCCCACATGGTCTAAATAGGCAACAATAGGGTATAACAGAGCAGGGACAATTGTGCAGCACTGTTGCACTATTTCAGCATGGTTACTTGGTGAATGAAGTGTATAAATTTAGTAGCAACTTGATGTACTTCTTCATGTTGATATTTGAATTATTTTCCCATGTTCTAATTTGTTTGAACTTGCAAGAAATGCCAACATTTTACAACTGTGCAGCAGAGCTAGAAAATGCAGTAGTTTACCATGTAAATTCCAGCCAACTACCAATGAATGGCAGGGCATGGAATTTACCAAGGAGAAGAAGATAAAAATAGTTGGATTCACCTCCTGGGAGCTGGATTAAGTGACCTACCTAAAAGAAGCAACCAAAACAAGCATCTTGAAGATGTTTTGAGCTTAAGTTGCATCTACAACCAGTTATTTCGAAGATCTTCGAAATAACAAGGGAAAGTGCTGCAGTTTGACTTTCTATGGTTTCCAAGCGGTTGAAAAGGTAACTTAAGGTTGAGGGAAGATAGGAAAAGTCTCCTACAACTATCCCCACCATTCCTTACCGACCAAAAGACACAACTCACAAGGAAATATCAACTAATGCAACTGACTTTATCCTGAAATAGACCTAGAATAATTGCAGCATAATAGGCAAATAAGTTGCAAGATAGAAATGGCATATTTTGAAGTGGAGAAAGGTGTGCAAGATATTTCTAAGACTCCTCCAATGTACTCCTACCACTGAAGATGCTTTCTAAAGGCCAATGACTACTGTTGCAACACAAACTATCTAAAATTACACTTATTTCAGATCCAAAATTATTTGGCAAATCACTGTAAAATAGCAAATAGGCTGATTTGAGCATGAGATATATTGTAATATTTTATTATAAATAACACATCTCCCTCCTTGGTTGAGCTAAGTAGGAAGTAGAATAGAGGAGAGTAGTTAGTAGCAACAAATAGGATAGTACAACAATTCTCTGTAACAATTTTAGCATGTTTTGACAACAATAAAAGTGCAGTTCTTTTGTCAAATTTTGTTCATGAGAAAGTGTGATTGTTAATTAGTTAAGGAGTGTTTTTCACCTCCTTCTAGATCAGGAAGTATGGGCCCACTTTCAGATCTAGAAGGAGGATTTTTATGACAGGTTTTAATCTATAATTTTGCTGCAATAGAATTAACAGATTGCTTGTCAGATTTTATTTTCTTGTTTTAAGTTTGTATGATGTTATTTATATTTTCCATTATGCAACATTTGTGTGTGTGTCAGCTGAAAAATTAGATTAAACATTTATTCCCCTTGTTTCCTCTGCTTTCCATGTTCTCTTGTTTTTATGTTTTCAACAACTTTCAATTTACAACAGATTTCATTTTGTTGTCAATTCCTGTAGCAGAAGCTTGACGACCTTTTGTGGCAGGACATTGATAGGTGTTTTTAGCATAAGTTTCATTTCCAAGCATCATTTCAATTCTACAAAAGTAAACTAGGTTTCAATTCTGCAAGTGTAATTTAGGATTTCATTTCAACAACATTTCAATTTAGCAATTTCAATTCTGCAAAAGTAGATTAGATTTCAATTCAGCAATTTCAATTCCTGCACTTGTAGTTAACTTTCAATTTTTGCAAATTAGAATTAGTTTTTATTTCTTGCAAGTTTCCATTCTACAGATTAGGTTTAGTGTGACACCAAAAGGCTAAACCAAATCTGTCTCACCCAATAAATGCTTGAAATCTGAATGCCTGAATTGTACTCTGCCCTAACCTTCTATCGTAGACAACCTTGGACACCACCTCGGATTGATAAATCATTGAGATTAAATGATGGGATTAACGACACTCATCAAATGGTGTATCATGAGGGTCCACAATGATAAGGCATCCTTGGATGGGGCACTGGTGATTGATGACAAGTTTTCGTCATTTTATGACAATAACACTAAGACTTATCAGTCTTTCTCATTCACTGATATTGTTCCTCGTGGCGGATGCAACCCCGATGAAGTGGATGACTTGGCATATCCAAGGCAAGTGCAGGGCAAGGGCAAGGCCATCTTGGGCGTATAATTATATAATGAATAAAAGAGCCCAGTGTCTCCCTAGATGACAAGCACCCCCTTAAAAAAAAAGTCTGAGGCACCATTTTTGTAGCCAAACACAAAAAAACTATGCACTAGTTTCCAAAAACCCTTCGAGATAGTTGTTCAGACTGCATCTAAGCCTTCCTACAAAGACTACCAAAAAAACTATAGCCTCAGCCAAAATGACTGTATCCACGAGGGTTGAAGAGCATGAAGGTGTGTATGAAGAGCGCATCACCACATGAGGAGTGAGTAGGCGAAGACACAACGTTGGATGTGGAAGAAAACATGAAAGAGAAGGAGGGAGTGCTGGATACATATTCCACAGCTCCTTTAACCATAGAGCCCCAAGTCTCAATGGTTCCTATATCAAGTGTGCCTTCATTGCCTGAGTCCACCCTTCCTAGCTCTTAAGCCACCCTGGCACTATCTCTTACCTCATTTGGAATATTCATGTCTTTTTCCAGAACCCCAATGCTTTATCAGTCCCTTCTTTTAGCTTCCCTATTTTTTTTTCATTCGAGCACATTATTGACATCTTTGACACTAGGGATCTTGGTTTGCTTTCAATTCCTCCATTTTCTATTGGTTTCTCGATGCCCCACCATTTCTGCGGTAGCTACCCAAACGCCTCTAAGGGTGAGTGCAGTCGCTTCCCCTTCCAATTCCCATGTAATGACCAATTTCGAATCCAATCTCCCACTTCTCTTTACTCCACTCCTCGGGATTGGCATCCAAGAACCATTGGAATCTGAGCTGGAGATAGCTAAGCAGTTCACAGTCGTACAGAGTATCTGTAGGGCTCATTCCAACACGGTGTGCTATCTGAGGGATAGACAGGAGGAGTTGTAGGCCCTGGCGCAAGCTCAAAAGGCTTGCATAATTGATCCAGATACAATGAAGTTGCACACCATTGAAAAATACTGCTAGTGCAAAAACCTTTGGGGGAGATGACCCCACTCGATTATGCCATCCGCCACACTGAGGAGGATGTTGCCAAAATGGACATTGCACAATGAATGGATGATGTACAGGTTGGTATGGGCTCCATCTATGCTCATGGCAAGTACTACAAGGGCCGCTTTTTTGGAGCACAATCCAAAATTGATGAGCTTGAAAAGGCCCTGGCTGCGGCGAGGCGACAAATTGAAGTGTTAGAATCCCAGTCCAAAAAATAGGTTAAAGCGTTGGAAGCTAAGATTGAAAAATTAAAATAAAAGCTTCAGTTACTTGAATATGAGAGCAAGTAATCGTCCAAATTACACGATCATCACATTAGGGAAATTGCCAAAGCAAACCAAGAAATATAGGTGCTCACTGTCCAAAGGAATGAATTACAGGCCCAGTTATCTGAGAGAAATGAACAGCTTGTTCTTCCTTCTAGGGAGTGCCTCAAGGAGACGTGCCTAGACTACCTGCAGGATTTCCTAGCGAGAGCAGCAAAGAGGATTACAGTCTTGGCATTCTTCAGAGAAGCACATGAGGTGATGGTTGCCAACAGGAATATCTTGGAATCCGCCTAGGCGGATGTTAACTATTGGCTGGATCTGGCCACCCAGCTTAGGAATATTGAAGATGTTCCTATTCGCCTTGCCCCTATGAGTGATTTGGCTTTACCGTTGGCAACAAAAAAAATCACTTTGCACTATTTCTTCACCAAGGTCGAACTGGCAAAGAAAACTCGTCTGCTTTAATATTCTCTTATGCAGGAGCATGACATATCATTGCAATATTTTGATGCCTTGGTTAAAATTTGTGTCTCAGGTTTCATATATTCAGAGGGGGATATTCAATCAATTCAAGAGTTGGAGCCTTTGTGGACTACTTTCTTAGATAATGCCTCAGACATCGACACTTTAGAAGCCTCCAGTTCTAACGCCTAGATAATCCTCCTCATGGCTAAATACACCCAAATTTAGTCTTGCTTGACATAATTTGATATAATACTGGAGTTTGTTGATGTTGAGTGCATCGAAACATTTCGATGCTTGATCCAAGAGCTAGAAAAATAGTCAAATTTTCCTTTGGAGATATGGGTTGATGCTCTAGTGGTATACGAGCATGTTTTTAAAAGGTCTCTAAACCAATATCTTCCTCAACCAGATAGACATAATGAAGAAAAGGGAACAGATAGTGCTGCAGGTTCAGGGACTAGAGAGACAGGTTTAGAGACCGAAGAAACAAACAGTGAGGCAAGTTCAAAGTCTGAAGAGTCTGGGAGTTTAGATGAAGGGGCCAACAACAATGATAAAAAATCAGAGAGACAACCCGAAGTCTCGGAGAAGGAGGACTCTGATGCCCAAGGATGAAGGTTGGGATCTCTACATTGAGGTAGGCTCAATGCCCCACGAGCCGCCAGATGTGTTGCCAATTTTGTCACATTGTTGCTATTTTTTGTTTTGTATACAGTTTGGAATCATTCATTGTAAAACTTCTCTTTTTCCCATTAAAAATGGTTAAAGTGTTGTTATATTGTCGTGCTTCCACCAACTATCTCTTCTAAAAAATTGTATGCAATGCATTGCATGGTTTCCTATCTTCTTTGTACTTTTTCTACATTTCTATACTTTTCCTGATATGTTGCATGCAAAATTGTGAATGTTTTAGCATGGGAAATCCACTGATAAATTCTTCCTTGACACTTGAAAAATCTCTTCTTTCCATGTAGTTGTAATTTCCAGTCTTTTGATTTGGGTAAGTTTTCCTATTTAAAAAATTGTTCGGACAGCAGGGCCAAGAGCTGAAGAGTGAAAGTTTGTGAAAGGGAATGGCGAAAGCACTCCACAAGGGAGCGCTTAAGTGGAAAGCGCTCCACATGGGAGCGCTTTAGTGAAAAGCACTCCACAAGGGAGCGCTTAAGTGGAAAGTGCTCCACAAGGGAGCGCTTAAGTGGAAAGTGCTCCACAAGGGAGCACTTAAGTGGAAAGCACTCCACATGGGAGTGCTTTAGTGAAAAGCGCTCCACAAGGGAGCACTTAAGTGGAAAGCACCTCACATGGGAGTGCTTTAGTGAAAAGTGCTCCACAAGGGAGTGCTTAAGTGGAAAGTGCTCCACATGGGAGTGCTTAAGTGGAAAGCACTCCACATGGGAGTGCTTTAGTGAAAAGCACTCCACAAGGGAGTGCTTAAGTGGAAAGCGCTCCACATGGGAGTGCTTTAGTGAAAAGCGCTCCACAAGGGAGCGCTTCTCTAGGCTGAATATAAATCAAGTAAGAAGAATTAGAAAGGGGAAGACGAGACCCATTCAACATTTTTTGGTTGCACCTACTCCTAGGCTACATTTTAGACCGCCCATCCATGGATCATCATCGAAACCTTCTAACTTTGAAACCAAGTTACCTGTAATGTCGGATTGACTGTGCAAGTCATTGCCAGAACCTCCTGTTTTCAATACTAAGTTATCAATAGGGCTAAAAATTTATTGTTTTTGGCTACCACCAGAATTGAATTTACCCTTTCGAAGTGGTCAGATATTAATGTTTTAAGCGGTAGATTTATTCTATAAAAGCCAGCTTCTTTTTTGTAATTGACATGGATAACTTATGCTAGAAAAGCAGCTATGTACTTGAAATTTACTTCTAAAATAAAGGCTTTTGGTTTTGGTTCGAGCTCTCAATTTCTGTGTATGAATTCTAGTATGCGATTTCTATTAAATTAGTCCCTTTATTATACAGTTTAATTTTGTTTTTTGGATTTTGTTGTTGATAGAGTACTAGTCCTTGGAATACTTGTTGGAGTTTGCATAGTTCTGAGGATTTTATATTGGTTTCTGGTATAATTCATTGCTTTGATTGTTTTTGGTTAAGTATCTAAGTTGTCTATCGTGCTTCTGATCCATCACCCCGAATTTTTGGCCTTTGGTTATTTTCCATTTATTTTTGTAATTTCTCATTTCTTTCAGTATCTTTCTATCCCTTATCTCCAATCCCCCATTTTATTTTTGAAACTAGCCCTACTGGAGATTGCCACGGAGGACATTCCTTTCCTTCGAGCATTCAATGCTTGGAAATGGGCCTAGGGTGCTGCAGACTTAGAAAACCTGCATCTAGGTTGGTTCGATTGCCAACAAAACCTGCTCACAACTCCTATTGCATGTGCAATATCTGGCCTTGTGCACACCATCGCATACATCAAACTACCAACTGTTGATGAATAAGGAACCTTGGACATGTAGTTCATATCCTCCTGTGTCTTAGGACACATCTCTTTGGTCAGTTTGAAATGATTTCCCAAAGGTGTGCTAACAGGTTCTGCATCCTACATACTAAATATTTTTAACACCTTCTTAATGTACTCACTTTGAGACAATGTTAATTTATAATTTTTCCTGTCTTTTGTTATTCTCATACCAAGGATTTTCTTTGCAGCACCCAAATCCTTCATTGCAAATGAATCTGCCAATTTTCTTTTGAGTACAATTATATCCTGCATGTTAGACCTTGCAACAAGCATGTCATCTACATACAATAATAGGATAATATAGTTACCATTATCCAATATCTTAAAATAAACATAGTGGTCAAAATAATATCTACTATAACCTTGATTAGACATAAACATGTCAAATTTCATATACCACTGTCTTGAAGCTTGCTTCAGGCCATACAGGCTCTTTTTCAACATGCATACTAATTCCTCCTTTCCTTTGACCTCATACCCTTGTGGTTGCTGCATATAAATCTCTTCCTCCAAATACCCATGGAGAAAAGCTATTTTTACATCTAATTGTTCAATATGTAAATCCTCTATAGCCACTAAGCTTAAAATAGTTCTAATTGAAGTCATTTTAACAACAGGAGAAAAAATTTCATCATAATCAATATCTTTCTTCTATGCAAACCCCTTTACAACCAGTCTAGCTTTATACCTCTTTTTACCTCCATCTTCTTATTTTACCCTGTAAACCCATTTATTCTGCAATGCTCTTTTTTCTGCAGGCAACTAAACCAGATCCTAAGTCTGATTATTTATCAAGGAGTCCATATCCTCTTTCATGCCTTGCTCCCACTTCTTCTTGATTTCTACCTACATTGCTTCTTCATATGTTTCTGGTTCACCAGAGTCAGACAATAATACATAATATAATGGAGAGTAATGTACAAGAGGTCTACTTATCCTGGTAGATTTTCTAACAACATTTTTAGGAGTTTGAGGTGCTAGTTGTTGCTATTGTTGTTGATTTTCTAGCACCTTTGGAGTTCCAATTTCATCAAACATTGTGTATTTTGTGTTTACCTTTTCCTATTTCTTTTCTTGTAACTGATCCTTATACATGACCTTCTCATTGAATATTACATCTCTACTCTAATGATTTTGTGATTTGCATAATCCCAAAAGTGATAACCAAAATCATTAACTCCATATCCAATGAAAAAACACTTCTTGGATTTTACCTCAAGTTTAGTTTGATTTTCTTTACTAATATGCACGAAAGCTTCACAACATAAAGTCTTTAGAAATGAGTAGTTAACAGGCTTACATGTCCATGCCTCTTCTGGAATCCCACCATCTAGGGAACTTGAAGGTCCTCTGTTTATTAAATAAACTGCAATATCCACAACATCTACTCAAAACTGTAAGGGTAATCCTACATGTAATCTCATGCACCTAGCACGTTCTATGATAGTCTTGTTCATCCACTCTAACACACCATTTTCTTGTGGAGTTCCTGGAACCATCTTCACTCTATGAATCTCATGGTATGAACAGTAACTGTCAAACTCTTTGCTCCAGTACTCACCTCCATTATCAGATCTAAGACACTTTAGCTTATTTCCTATCTCATTCTCAACCAAAGCTTTCCATTTCTTAAAGGTATCAAAAACATCCGATTTCTTTCGAATACAGTAAACCCAAGTTTTTCTAGTTGCATCATCAATAAACGTAACATAATAATGAGAGCCACCAAGATATGATACCTGAGCTAGTCCCCATACATTTGAATGTACAAGCTCTAGTTTTTCACTCTTCTTTTATTTTCCAACTCTAAGAAATATGACTCTTTTATGTTTTCCATAAACGTAGTTCTCACAAAAGTCTAAATCAACCTACTTCAAATCTGGCAGCAAATTCCTTAAGTGGATAATCTGCATCCCCTTTGCACTCATGTGCCCAAGCCTATGATGCCACGAAGCTGTATCCACTCTTGTAGAAGCTAAAGTAATAGAAAGATCAATATTACCAATACATACATACAATGTACCTTCCTTATTTCCTTTTGCTAATAGCAATGATCCTTTAGCAACCTTCCATGAATTTGTTGAGAATGTAACTATACATCCTTCACTGTCCAACTGCTCTATGGAGATTAGATTTCTTCTTAAGTCAAAAATATGCCTTACCTCTTTCAACAACCATTGGTTTCCATTTGGTAACTGTATCTGTATGTTACCCTTTCCAGTGATTTTATATGGTCTATCATCATCCAAATAGACCTGTCCAAAATCACCTTGAACATAATCTAGAAAATATTTCATATGGGGTGTGGCATGATATGATGCACCAGAGTCTAGCACCCAAAAATCATTAATATTATCTAGTGAAAGAATTAAGGCATCTTGAAATACATCACCTGCTACGTTTTCTTCCTTATGTAGACACCAAAATAGCACCAATCCAATTATGTGACAACAAGCACCGATCGCATTGACACACACAGCCCCTAGGGCAGCCCCCAGAGGTTAAACAGTGGTCTTAACCACTCCTAAAAGCAGTTTTGTAGGTCAGAGGTCAATTTGGCACCTTGCTCTCTACTCGTCCACCCAGATATGAATACAAACTGGCATTCATCCCACCCAGGGATGAATATCAGCATTCGCCCTAGGGTGAGGTGAATAGAAAGTTTGACTGGCAAAAAGTCAAACCTCGGCAAGTTCGCCAGTTAACTGAAGTTGTAGGCCATGCAATTGCGAGGAACGGCTCTAATTCAAGAAGAGAGACTTCATTCATGCATGTCTTTATTTTAGAGACCTCATGCAAGGAGATTCTAAATCAAGGAATTAGATTTTCTCTAAAAATAGGACAAACAACTCAAGTGGCGCCCTTGCATGCGCAATTCAAACAGAGAGACCCTAGGTCTATAACTTGGTGAGTTTTCCCACCCAAAGATATACAGAGAAGGAGCATTTGAACAACGAAGTGCTGCCAATTTACATACCTACTTGCAATTTGTGCTTTCACATCCTTAATCTCTCATTCGAAATGGAGGTTATTGGGTGAGTATTGGGAGCACGAATCCGGACCCAAAACCCGATTTTTGGCCACAACAATCCACAAAATTTGTCAACAACACCCCATAAGAAGTCTTGGACCCATCCCAAGTGGATTGGTGCCAAAACAGAGTCCCACCGTAATCACCACTGAAAGCACGAGGATACGGAAACAAAAAGGAATATGCCAAGCACGATGCGTGTAAAACCAAACTTAACGCTAAAAGCCTATGTATTGAAAAATGCATGAAAGGAAAGAACATAGACGAATCGACACAAGATAAAAGCAATATGAAATATGGTGATTCTTTATTGATATGCTTTTAAAGTCGTGTTACAATACGTCTCCTTCCTTTTTAGGGGATAGGAGCGTCAAATATGTTTCTTATCACATCCATGGATAGCAATCCTTCTTCCGCGTGCCCACATGTAAGATGGGCGGACCAAAACGTCACCGCCGCTTGTGTATATGATTCTTTACTCCTTCCTGCTCCTCCGATGTCGAAGACCTACGTTCAAAGAAACAGAAAATATTAGTAGCACCTGCAGACAGAATAAAACATGTATTTCCCAAGGCCTACTGTTAGTGTATGCATGAAAATATTAAAACGATAACCAAATGACCTCGGATCGACCTAAAATTTTGATAGAAGCATAAATATGTTACCAGAAGACCACTACAAAAAGAACAGTCTAGAAATTCCTCACAGATTTGTATTCGCTCCAGGGTGGGATGAATAGACCTGCAATAACTTGTCAGAAAGCACCCTCTTCAATGTCCTACTTAGGAAGCTCCAAATGACCTACAAAGTTGGGGTTAGCTAATTGGGGGTGTTTTGGGAAGACCCAGATGGTCAGATTTCTCCAATTTGGCCTCTATCACCCAAATTTTGATGATGGCATCTGCAAGTTAGTAAAGGCGGGAAATGATAAAAACCTGGTCAAAAATGCTCAGAATGAAGTGAAATTTAAACTACAGCCTATTTAAATAACCTAGAATAAGATGCAAAAGAAAAATCAGAGAAATATATCACAGATTTCTATTCATCCTAGGGTGGGGCGTTTAGAGCTGTGACAATTTGGGGAGCGCCCGGGGGCAGGACGCCCACCGTTTGGGACTCTGTTTCGGCACCAATCCACTTGGGATGGGTCCAAAACTTCTTATGGGGTGTTTTCAACAAATTTTGTGGAATATTGTGGCCAAAAATCGGGTTTTGGGTCCGGATTCATGCTTCCAATAATCACCCAATAACCTCCCTTTCGAATGAGAGATTAAGGATGTGAAAGGCACAAATCGCAAGTAGGTATGTAAATTGGCAGCACTTCGTTGCTCAAATGCTCCTTCTCTCTGTATATCTTTTGGGTGAGA
Organism: Wollemia nobilis; assembly: GCA_028583015.1. NCBI lineage: Eukaryota > Viridiplantae > Streptophyta > Pinopsida > Araucariales > Araucariaceae > Wollemia > Wollemia nobilis. Next base: position 3,225,927 of record JAQPPZ010017241.1, on the reverse strand, counting down.
AAACTCACCAATTTATAGACCTAGGGTCTCTCTGTTTGAATTGCGCATGCGAGGGCGCCACTTGAGTTGTTTGTCCTATTTTGAGAGAAAAGATAATTCCCTGATTTAGAATCTCCTTGCATGAGGTCTCTAAAATAAAGACATGCATGACTGAAGTCTCTCTTCTTGATTTGGAGCCGTTCCTCACAATTGCATGGCCTGAAGCTTCAGTTAACTAGCGGACTTGTCGAGGTTTGACTTTTTTCCAATCAAACTTGCTATTCGCCTCACCCTAGGGCGAATGCTGATATTCGTCCCTGGGTGGGACGAATGCCAGTTTGTATTCGTCCCTGGGTGGGACGAGCAGAGAGCAAGGTGCCAAAAAGGTGCCAAATTGACCTCTGACCTCCAAAACTACTTTTGGGAGTGGTTAGGACCACTGTTTAACCTCTAGGGGCTGCCCTAGGGGCTGTGTGTGTCAATGCGATCAACGCTTGTTGTCACATAATCGGATTGGTGCTATTTTGGTGTCTATAGATGCCCCTTTTTGGGAAGCGCTATGCAAGGCGCAGCATCGAGCAAAAATAGATAACCAAAGCACTAATGATTAGGGTTTCTCAGTAACCTAACCAACTCTTGATGCCCCAAGTATGGAAAGGGCACGCATTCTTGAATCCTTGCTTCTAACGAGCTAAGGAACTTAATTCAAGTGTTAACCTTGTTTGGTGAGGTGTTACTTGAACTTGGACATTGATCAGTCATGAATAGGCAAAGGGCGCAACCTTTTGTCTATGGGAACCTTGAGTTCATGATTCACGAATGCCAAGTGTTTGATCAGCTTGTGATTATTGCTTGTTTGCTGCCCCAAGCAGGGGCATGATTGTCTTTGTCAATGATCCTTTGAATGCGTGTCATTTCCTTGATTGGGTGTGTTTTTGTTGATTGGTGACTAAGTGTGACTACCCCCTCAAGCGACGAATCGATGAGGGAATGACCGACATGAGAAAATCGACGAGTCGCTTGACCCAAGATGACTTAGGTAAGGGTGCCTTCAGTTGTTTACCATTGAATGCGAAAGCAATTTTCAAACATTCTGACCTATTTTTGGTGGGTTTTAACCCTTTTTGTGACGCATTTTGGAGCTGAAATTGTCAAAAATCCATCCTCCCATGGAGCGGTCCGGCTATGGTAGCCTTCTTAGGGAGTAGGATAGTGACAATTTGTAACCCCAACGTCTATTTTGGATGCCAAGAATGTCAGGCGCAAAGGCGCCTTCGTTCGGCAATGTTATTGCTATTTTTGGTTGGGTTTTGACCCATTTTGTGACGTCGTTTGGGGATGAAATTCTCGAAAATCCATCCTCCCGTGGAGCGGTCCGGCTATGGTAGCCTTCTTAGGGAATAGGATAGTGAGGATTTGTGACCCCGACATCTGTTTTGCATGCCCGAAATATCAAGTGCAAAAGCACTCTTATTGGACACTTTTATTGCTTGTTTTTGGTGCATTTTTGTGCAATTTTTGTTGTTTTTGAAATTTTTGCATAGTTATTTATGATGATGTATGCATGTGGTATTATGAATGCGATGTTTCTAATTATATGATGTATGCATATGGAATGAATGAAATGATTTGTTGATAACTTGTCGATGGCACCATAGACTGTGCAAGATTGACTGGCTTGTTGTACTTATGGGATGACTTTGTGGAATGACTTTGCATGTGAAAACTTTGTTTTTGTATTTTGCATATTTTTTGATGGTGATGTACGGAATGAAATGTACCAGTTGTTTTAAAATGTAGTTAAGCTTTTTTGAGATTCAGATATTTTAACTAACTAGCCAAGACTGTACATTTATCTCGCAAGACTTTTGAACAAGGTATAAATCTGACTTGGAGTTTAACCAAGTTATTTCACATCCCTATGTGTGCAATTGAGTTCGTTTATGTGGTATTTGTCAGGATACCGCCAGTGCCAGATAGGCTATCAACCAAACCTGTACTGAGGATCACCTAATTAGCTCCACTAACTCCGTTGTTGTATTTAGTAAGATTAATCCATGGGACAATCTAAGGTACCATAAGCTAGCTCATCCACATGCAAACATTGGTCTGCTCACACGCAAAGCTAATGTGACAGACATATCGTCATGCGGGTAGGATACCGCCATTGCCAGGTAGGCTGTCCACCAAACCCGTAATGAGGATCACCTAGATGGTTTTCGAATGCTGAGAATTCCAGGGATTCAAGTTCAGGTTGTGTGTTGGCTCAATGGTTTAGGATACTTGCTCGTATACATAGTGATGAAAATCACTATTTATTTTTCTCTTTTGTTTTTCTTTTTGAGCAAGGATTTTGAATAGTGGTGATAACCACTGTTATTTGATTTTGCATTTTGAGCTTTGTAAGGTTGAGCTTGTATGTTTGTGGCTTATGAATGGCCTTGATCCTTTTGGCCTTGGGGATGACTACCCATCCTGTTCAGGGACGTGTAGTATGAATCCTTACGACTTTGGGAACCAAAGGGGATTATGGAGATTATGAAGTAAGGGCATTGATCTTTTAGGCCTTGGGGATGACTACCCATCCTGTTCAGGGACGTGTAGTACGAATCCTTACAACTTTGGAGACCAAAGGTGAGTGGAGATGGTCGTGATGATGGCTTGTGGGAATTTTGTTTTTGAATGGCATTGATCCTTTTAGGCCTTGGGGATGACTACCCATCCTTGGCAGGGACGTGTAGTATGAATCCTTACAACCTTAGGGACCAATGGTGATTGGGATTTTTGGTAGTGGTGAAAACCACTGTTTATTAAGGGGAATTGATGGGGAAGAGCTCGTCCTTTTGTCAATTCTCAGCACTCTTGAACCATTCGCACAGGGGGATGAACAGGCTAATCTTTCACCTATGGTACCCTAGACTGCTTTGTAGGTTTCTCTTGCGTTCACACAACTTAGGAATTATTTTATGTGTTTTAACTTGTGTAGGGATGTTACGTAACGAGGCATGATCCAAGTAAAACTTTCCCTTGTAAAATCTGTTTAACTTTGTACAGTTTTTGGCTAGAAATTTAAAGACAACTGAATGACGAAAACCCTATATACATTAGGAGACAACTGACTATGCTAAAAATGGTGATGGTGTTATTCTGGATGTATGTGTTTATAAAATGGATTGGATGTGGAAAATGATGGAATTGCCAAGTAATGACAGTCTATGGTGCTTTTGACATGTATGACCTAGCAAATATGCAATGTATGGATGTGATGCCTAATGCAACCTATATTTTTGTATTTTGATTTTTTTTTTTTTTTTATGAGTATGCATGGAATTGAGATGCAATTTTTTTGTTTATTTTTGATGATTTTATTGTTTTTGTTTGTTTTTTGAATATTTGTTTTGACCAAGCGGTTATGGGAACCCTTGGAGCTTTTGGTTTGACCAAAGGGTTTATGGATACCTTTGGGGCATTTTTGGGGTTGACCAAGCGATTGTGGAATCCTTGGAGCTTTTGGTTTGACCAAAGGGTTTATGGATACCTTTGGGGCATTTTGGGTTGACCAAGCGATTGTGGGAATCCTTGGAGCTTTTGGTTTGACCAAAGGGTTTATGGATACCTTTGGGGCATTTTGGGGTTGACCAAGCGATTGTGGGAATCCTTGGAGCTTTTGGTTTGACCAAAGGGTTTATGGATACCTTTGGGGCATTTTGGGGTTGACCAAGCGATTGTGAGAATCCTTGGAGCTTTTGGTTGGACTATGGCTCTCTAAATGTGGAATGGCCTCAAATGACTGATGTTCAAGGGTTCTAGCTCCTTGATTCCTTCAAGAGAGGCGAGCCGGTATGTTCCAGGTCCTATTCTACTATCAATCACATAAGGACCTAACCAGTTTACCGTGAACTTGTCCCTTAGATGGGACGGCAAATTAGAATTATGTTGGTTCTCTTTTAAGACCAAGTCACCAACCTGAAATTCCCTTAGGTGGACCTTCATGTTGTATGCTTTCTTAAGTCGCTCTTGATAGATACGCAAATGCTCGAGAGCATTGATGCGTCGTTCGTCGAGCAACGTCAGTTGGTCTAACCGGGCTTGCCACGCAGTGTCATCATCGATGAACTCTTGCATTGAAATGCACAGGGAAGGGATTTCCAACTCAAGAGGCATGACTGCCTCGGAGCCATACACCAACGAAAATGGAGTTGCCCCAGTGGGCATCCGAATGCTAGTGCGATAAGCCCATAGGGCAAGCGGGATTTGAATGTGCCAATCCTTATGACTATCTGCGATGGTCTTTTTGAGGATGGCAACTAGCATTTTGTTTGACGCCTCTGCTTGCCCATTTGCCTACGGATAATAGGGTGTTGAAAAACTATGCTAAATTTTGTACTTTGTGGTCAAAGCACGCACATCTTTATTCTTGAATGGCGTCCCATTATCTAAAAGGATCTTGGATGGAATACCAAAATGACATATGATGTTATGCAAAATAAACTCCGCAATGCGGGTTCCAGTCGTAGAGGTTAGCGGAATTGCTTCCACCCACTTGGTGAAGTACTATGTGGCCATTATGATGAACGTGTGATGACCCGACGATGCAAGGGAGATCTTTCCGATTAGATCGAAGCCCCACTACAAAAAATGCCAAGCCGATTGGATCGGTTGCAAGGCCTGAGAAGGTACGTGTGTCAAATTAGCATGGTGTTGACACTTCATGCACTTCTTTACATATGCACAACAATCTCACTCTAAAGATGGCCAATAATAGCCCATGCGAAGAATGCACTTTGCGATGGCCATACCGCTGAAGTGGCCACCACATGTACCATCGTGTGCTTGGGTGATCGCCCAAGCGGACTCCTACTGGTCCAAGCAACGGAGGAGGATTCCTTCATAGCTCCGACGATACAAAATGTCTCCTAACAAGACATGTTTTGCCACTTTCTATTTAAATGATCTTTTCGTGGCTTGTGTCAATCCAAGTGGGAGGTTACCTAACTTGAGGTAATCCCTAATGGGTGTGTACCAATCCTGCTGATCAGAAACCTCGATGGTATGAACGGCCAATCCCTCTTGAAGTTCATCCCTAGAAAAAGCTGAGCGGGAAAGAACTTGTAAAAATAGCGTTGTGTTGCTATCAGAGGATCATGGATTGGAGAGAACCTATCCTGAGATGGTTCAATCTGGATCAGGTGGATTCCTAGCATTAGGTCAGAGCTTGCATGCTCCATCACGGATTGCGATAATGTTTTAACCTGAATGGTTGTCATCTCACCGGAAGGGTCTTGCGGGATTAGTGACCCCAAGGAGGCCATAGTATCTGCAAAATGATTCGATGATCGAGGGAGTGCCTCGATGTCATACCATTCAAGCAAGGGCTTTGTAGGCCTATAGAACCAGACATTTACATTGGAATATCTCCTTTACTTGATTGAAAATCAACAGCGAATCACCAAAGATGTTTAAACGTTTAATATTCATGGTGATTGTTGTCTGAAGACCTATGAGCAAGGCTTCATATTCTGCATTGTTGTTGGTGCACGGGAAGTCTAATTTAAATGATAGAGGCATTGGAGCCCCTTGTGGAGTGAAGAATACAATTCTCGCACCACCTCCTTGCTCACACTTAGAACCATCGAAGAATAGGGTCATGTCAGCCTGTGACTCAGGCTCATCAGAGTCTGGCGATTCTGAAACATGAAAAACCCCATCATCTGGTAATCCTACGGTCAGAGGCTGATCGTCTTCAAGAGAAGCCTATGCCAATTGATCGGCGATGACTTGACCTTTTATGGATTTCTATCCAATGAATTTTATGTCAAACTCCGTCAACAATATGATCCATTTCGTCGTGCGGCTACTATGATAAGTACGACTCATCATGTATCGCAATGGATTCTCCTTAGACACAACATACGTCATATTGTTGAGCATGTAGTGGTGTAGCTTTTTGGTAGAAAACACCATTGCCAAGCATAGCTTCTCAACGTATGCATAGTTAAGTTCATAACTGACTAGGGTGCGACTAAGATAATATGTAGCCTATTCTTTGTGTAGTTCATTTTTCTGGGACAGCATGGCACCCAGTGCCACCTCAGTAGCTGAGATGTATAAATTGAACGGCACTCCTGGTCTAGGTGGTGCCTTGTTGACACTTTTTGTCACATTATACAAGGGGTAGAAGAATAGCAAAAATTTTTGTATGATATTAATTATTACCTTTTAAAATGTATGTAAGTTATAGCAATTTTGGTTTTCCTAGCCATTCCCCTTGTACACCAAAGAAGATAGAAAGAGCTTCACAGCTAGGATAGCTTCACTGAGGGGAGGAAGAATAAAATGAAAAGAACTTCGGGCCCGAGGCATTTCAAAAGGTTACTTCGGGTGGAAAATCAGCGAAGCAGTTTTGCCAAAGAAAAACACGAGGAAAGCGCCAAGAAAATCTTCGCACCCGAAGCATTTCCAAAACTACTTCGGGTGGGAACCTAGCGAAGAGATATTCAAATGACTACTCCGCTCGAAGAAGGAAGGCCCAAAAATCAAATTCCAAAGTCGCTAAGGCAGAAGAACTACTTCGGACCCGAAGCATTTCCAAAGGCTACTTCGGCCCAAAAACTTGCGAAGCAGATCTCGAAGCAAACATTGAAAATGCTTCGCCAGAAAGTCACCGAAATACCCACCTCGGGCCCCTCCGCCTGCGAACCATTTCTGCTTCGGCCGCAAGCCTCCCGAACCATAGTTTCAAAGAAAGATCACGACGAAGCATTTCCTTGAGGCATAGGCGAAGTAATTCAACCAGTGAAGTAGTAGAGCATGAAGGGCCCCACCAAAAGAGATCTACTTCGGCACTCAAACCTCCCGAAGTTGTGCCGCGAAGCTCAACTATCCGAAGTACCAAACCTAGAGGAAGGATCTGCTTCGGCCCAAACCCACCGCGAAGCAGAATTGCAAGAAGAGATCCAGCGAAGCGCTTCCAAGGCACGCACTTCAAGCCGGGTACTTTCTCGAGGTGGTCAGTTGCTTCATAAATGCATTTTTCCTTGCCCGACAAGTTCGTCGATCATTTTGGGCAATTGGACCTGAAGTACCAGTCCAAGAAGGAGAACCCGTCAAGCATGGTGGCTACTCGAGTATTGCACCCAAAAACTAAGGACAGTTCAGGCGGCCCATTGAATGCCTATTTCCCCGATGGACCCGGTTGCAGTTGCTATTTTTAGTAGCCGATTTGAGAGATCAGTCACAGCAACCGTGAGGAGCCGACTTCTCGAAGCTCGAGGATGCACTTCACCGATTTTGTGATAATGACTCAGAGGGTCGGGTCCTCTATAAAAACCCAAGTATTGTAATGGAAAAAGGGGGGAACTATCTGCTAGAAAGCTGTTGTAACTTGATGTCCTACGATTAATACTAAGAGACTTTGAGCTCAATTCTTCTCTTTTATGCTGCCTTCTGTGCTTGATTCTTCTATCTCTCCTCGTTTGTATGTTGGATGCTGAACTCTGCGTCCGGTGTGCGATCGGGGATAGTGTCCTGAAACTCGTTCGAAAGGATACATAGGAGTAGAAAAGTGTTGTATTGACTTTCTTTTATGCTGCTTGCCTTGCTTGATTCTTCTATCTCTCCTCGTTTGTAGACTGAGATGTTGAACTCTGCGTCCGGTGTGCGATCGGGGACAGTGTCCTGAAACTCGTTCGGGAGGATACATAGGAAGGTTGATACTACGTTTCTTTCATTTTACTCTTGGTGTTCCTTGTTGCTATTCAAGTTATCTATTAGCGATCGTGCTTCCTGTTCTCTCCCACCTTAAATCAACAATCTCTCTTCCCTTAACCCTTTTTTATTTATTTCTCTAACCCTTATCCCTTTTATCTCTTTCCTGCACTCTTGTCTTCAAACACCCAAGTAGTTTAGCATAGGAGCCGGCCTTTCTCCGGAGATTGGCATGAGGGGCATCTCTTCCCTTCGGCCTTTCAATGTTGGTCCAGGTCTAGGGTGCATACATTCATACATTTATCCAAAATCCTTACCTAGGCGGATCTGATGACCAACAGTTTCTGGCACGCCCGATGGGACAGACTGTATCTGTCTTAGAAAGATCCATAACCAGTCAAGGTCCCATATTTCAAATCTCAAACCCGTCTTCACCGGGGCCAATAGTTCTAACCAGTTCTCGGTGTGACCCGGTCAGTCTCACCTGATTAGTGGTAGTGAGAATCGATGCTCTCATTACCAAAAGACTCTTAGCATCTGGCGACTCTGTTCAACCCAAAAATCTCTAAGTCGTAAAGACCAGTACCTAAACCTGTGCCTTCATGGCAAAAGTCCCCATGTTTTAAGGAAGCCCGAGTTGGTGAATCTCTGGCTTGCCTCCATCTGTCAAAATCACCTGGCGACTCTGACTGAGCTGAAGATCCAGATTTCTTGATCGTAGGCACCTTTTTAAACTGAAAGAAGACATCCCGAAGGAATCAAGGTTCGGTGAGCAGCCTTGACCTCACAAGCGGAGAAAGTATGTTCACCTGGAGACTCCGACCTAGTGGCGAGGACCGTGATCTCTGCAGGCCACTGCTATAATGGAGAGGGTATGTTATCCCAGCTGGGATGTTTATAACCCTCTGAATCTTCAAAGTTACCATGAAATTCCCAAAGGCATCTTGAAAAACATGCCAAAATATGATGGCACTAAGGGAATGGCCCTAGAGCACCTTGAATATCTTGTTGATTTAGGGCCCATCTATGACATATTCCATGAAGATGTCATGATCAGACTCCTGGTCCTGTCTCTGGAAGGAAGGGCACTACAGTGGTACAGACTGCTCGGGCGTAAAAGCATCTGCTCATGGTATGACTTAGCGGGAGCACTACTCGAAGCATTTGATGGCTCCCAGGACCCCTTCCAACTATCAAGCATGCCTCATCAGGAGGTGGGCCGAGGAGAAGAACAGACTCAAGTGGCAGAACCTGAGAACAAAGAGGGCACATTTTTGCACCCTTTTTGTGTCCCAGTGGATGGCACACAAGTATTCAACCAGAGCCCATTAAGCATGCCTCATCAAGAGGCTGAACCTGAAGAGATCCTAGAAGATTACTCCTTGTCGAAGGAGCCCTGTTACCACATCGGGAGGATGGAAGAACCTGTACCCAGCCCACAGTTAATGGATTCATTTGAATTCTGGTATTGGTTCCAGCCATCACCACAACCGGTACCCATAAAAGACCCCCATGCGGCGAACTTCTTCGCCACATCATTCATCACCAGTATGGGTACTGGCAGGAGTGATAACCTGCTGCGTTGCTCCCTGTTTGCAGCATGGACAACTTCGGGAAGAAGTGATCCGAACCTCAAAAATCAACTAAAGTTCAATCGGATCTGGTCTGGACATTGCAGGTTTGTCGGATAATCACCCGAAGTTGAATTTATGGTGACGGCATGCCGATTATGCCACAAAAAATTTGTGTAAATACTGTAAATAGTTCGGCTGGTAAATAAGGTGTTGCTCAAAGACTCAGGTCGAGTTTTACTTCGGCAACTAATATAAAAAAAAAAAAAAAGAGAAGCTCGGGGACTGGGCGTACGAAGTAGCTGATAGAAAATAGCTCGTAGCAAATTTTGTTGGCCGAGCAAGACTCAGACCGAGGTACGAAGGGTGCTTCACCAAGAAGAGTCCAAGCGAAATAGTTTTCGAAGGAGGACCGACGAACCACCTTCTGCGAAGAGAACTACTTCGGGCCCGAAGCGTAGAAAACCGGCTCGCACCAAAGGTTCGCTGCGAAGCATTTCAACCCTGACCTCGACTTCACCAACCCAACGACGGAAAAGGTAGGGGCATTTAAAATATGCCTAGGGGAACGTGTCGACAGCCACCTTCAAAAGCGTCCAAAGTGGGCGAGTTAAATGAAAAGGTGGTGGGTACGTCCTCTAGGGATTCGGTTAGGGGAAAAGTTCATGCTCGGGTACAAAGTGGCAGAGGGTCACGCTTCCAAAGCAAGCCGCAATCATCATAACACACAACCCTGTGTACCACTCCACCATGCGGCGAATTAGATGAAGTGACGCGAAGTTAATTATGGCAAGTGCCATAAATACTGGTGGTTGCCTTCTAAGGCTATATAACGTAGACTCCAACAGTGGAGAAGCTACTTGCTCAATGATTCATGCAGACTTCGCTGTCAACCTACAAGCTCTTCCATCCTGCGCTTTCAAGCCTCCGAACCCCAACACATTGTAGACTTCGCCGCCCTAAGCATCAACCATGGGAAAGAAGAACTCCAAGGAAAAGGGAAAGGAACCAGAAGTGGTGGCCCCCGAACAACCAAAGGCAAAAGGCCATGACAAAGGGCCGAAGAAAGTTGATTTTAGTCGTCGCCCTGAGAAACAAGTCATGGGAGAAAAAGAGGATTCTGGGGATGAGCAACCTGAAGAACCGCCAATTGATGCGTGGGATAGGATCAGAGACACCAAGCTATCGAGGAGCATAGCTGAACTCAGGAGCACCATCGAGTTCATGAAAAGCAGGCTCTCGACAGACAACAAAAGAGCTGCCGCTTACTACTCCCAGATATACTGGTATCTGACGCCCCCCACACATCACTGCCCTGAGCTGATTGATGCCATCATGCGGAACTATCAGCCCGCCTCCAGGCAAGTGGTAGACGCCTCCGGCCACAAGCTGTTCTCCATTCTGAAGGAAGATGTCCAAGCAGCCTTTGCGCCACAGCAGGGCCCTCCTAAGGGGTACACAGTTCGCAACGTTATTCTTAGCGAACAAATGGAGAGGTTCACGTCCTCCAACTACATGATCAATTTCTTGCGGCAGAGCCTCAAAAGCGGGCTCCCTTCGGGCAAATTGCCCCAAATGCCCCTACCCTTGGAGGCCTTCAAAAATGCCGACATCTTCTCCATCATTGCATGGGTGGCAGGCCTATCTACCGACGCTTCGGTGCACCCGTGGCAGGTGTCTTTGGCTGAGTGTATTTCCAGAGGGGAATTTTATGCCCTTGATGCTTCGAGGCCGAGCACCAACCCAATATTTTTTGACTGGGCAGAATGGGTGGCCAGGACCCTACATACGCGGCTCACCAGCATGAAGAATGTTGGGACAAATAAGTACTTCTCGCCCTGTTCTCTTCTTGTTTGGTTATTTTTCTTTCATGTACATAAAAGTTTCCCTTATGTTGCTATTACGACAAGCGGCGAGGATGGAAACCCTCTGCCTGTATACCAGTGGACCCTTCTCCTATTGAAGACGGAGTCCTATTATTCTTTTAACCAACAATTTTTGGGACCCGCAATGCACATGCTAACAGGGTCTTCCCCTCGGGTTCCCCTCCTCCTAAGGGACAAGGTGGTACAAGAGAAGAGGGGAGACATTTTTTAGCCGACACAGGGGCTCGTAATTCGCATATTCGGCTTCGTAGGGAAGCCTTTCCTACTGCCAGTCTATCCCTCCGAATACCAGTTCGCATTGGAGGTCGCTCGGCAGAACGATGCAACAAACGCCATTTATGGCCATGGACGAAAATGGGCTCACACCTGTGATTTCCCTTTCAAAATGGGAGTTATCGAGGTATTTGCCCTCAACCAAAATGTTTTCTTGGAGGAGAAACTCGCCAATTTTGGTCTAGTCCAACTTCCTCAGCAATGGCTCTATGACCCCTTGGGGGTAATGAGGGACCATCTTCGATTCAAGAACTTCCACGCTTGCCCCTATCCAAAAATTGTGGAGCAAAGGAACAATCCTAATGGGAAGGATCTGGAGTGGCACTTGGAGAAAATGGAAACGCTACCTCCCTGGCATGAGTTCTACCCGATGGAGGTCGCATATGACCCAGTTCGGCACCCTCTCCCGAGCCCCAACTCCACCTTCTGGAAGAAGGCAAAAGATGATTTGAGGGAGGCAGTGAAAGATTGGGACGTGGCCCAGCTAAGAGAGTGGTGGATAATGAGGGTCCATCATCGAAAGATGAATTCTTATGGTATTTTGTCATCTGACAAGGACTTCATGGCGGTCTATGAGGCCAATGTCGGGACATGGAAGCCCCTGTCCTTCGCCGACCTCATTCCTCCAGCTATCCCAGGTTTGGGCGAAAGCCCAAGAAGAGAAAATAAGACTTCGAGGCCGAAGAAGGAGAAGAAGGCCAAAGCCACACCACGTAAATCACCTCAGGTACCTGTGGGAGGCCAAGACACGAGTTTCAAAGAGTCAGAACAACCGCTGGTGAGAACAAAAAGAAAGAGGCCAGAACAAGGCCCAGTGCCCCCGAACTATCCGAAGCGACCCCGTACAGGTTTTCAGAGTGCCTCCACTGGACGACCTACACCAGGTCCGTCCGAAACAAACGTTGAAGGCGTAGCGCCACCAAGCGCCGAAACCGTCCCGGATACCAATGTCATCAATGTGGAGGAACTCCTCCAATCCGAAGGGGACGCTGAGGCAGAAACCATGGAGGTTGAAAATGTCGAGGCAGAGAAAGAACAGGAGACGGCTGCACTTGAAGTCACTACAGCCGCTTTTCCAGGAGGGCACTCAGGTACGCATTCTCCACCCTTTACTCAGGACTCACCCATGTCCACTGCGGCCACGGCCGAAGGTTCCCATCAGTCTCCCCTGCAGGGCCACTCATCCCCTCACGCGTCACCCGTGGCTAGTCCAAGTCCATCCCACAATCCCGACAGGGACAAGTCCATCGATCCTACTTCACCTACTCATGCTGCCATTCCCTTGGTCGTTAGTAGAGGCGGGGATGCTACTTCGACGTCGAGTCCCACTTCTCACGATGTGGCCCCCATCGCTGAAATGCCCACCACACTCACCGTCGAACCTTCTGGCGAGGCATCCCCCATCCATTCCCTATATTTGTTCACTCCTTCGGCTGGAGATCCAGCCTTATTCGAGTCAGAGATGTCCTTGATCAAGGAACGCCCCCTTGTCGAGAAGCTGCTCCGAGCCCGAAAAAATACCGACAAAATACTGAAGGAGGCGAGGAAAAGAAGAGGGCGCACGATGGCTCAGGTTGAAAAATGCGCCGTGTTTGATCTGGAAGCCGGGAAGATGCACAAAATCAAGAAGGTCCCTAAGGTACAAAAGCCTCTGGATGAAATGACTCCAGCAGACTATGATTACCAAGAAACACCTAAGGACCTGGTGCATCTGAATGTGGATAACGAATCGGCATCCATGCATGTCCGAATCGAGACCTTTAGAGCGCATGCTACCATTGCTAACCAGCGCAGGTTGGAGGCAGAAACCGCCAATGTCAAACTAGAGGAAGATCTGGCAAGGGTTCGCTCCAAGTTGGCAGAAGCCGAGGAGCAGTGCAAAACAATGGAAAAGGAAGCGCGTGCTCTAAAGCAGCAAATTCTACAGCTCTAGTGTACAGAGGAGAATCAAGCGCAGAGACGGGCCAAAAATGATTTAAAGGCCAAAGAGCTTGAAGGCAAAGTCACGCAAATGCAAGCTCAGCTGTACGAGAAGGAAGACCTATCGATGTTCGACAGGAGCAGGATTAAGGAGATTCACGCGCATCTGCTTAAGAATTTTAGGTCTCGGTGTTCCAGCGCCCTTTCCATATTGACCTACGTCACCGAAGCCCAGCGTGCTATTGCCGAGGGAGGGCCGGTTATTGATGAAGTCACGCAGAAAGCCAGGAGCCGGCTCAAGTTGGCCTTTGACGTCCAGAATGCTAGATATCAGGACCTGCAGGTCACTGCAATGACCCGGACAGCTAGGGACTGGTCCACGGCCCAGGCCACGGTTCGCGCCTTCTTCTCCAAGGTGCGAAAAGCTCAGAAAGCTAGAAGCCTCCAGGACATTTTTGACAATGAGCAGCGCGCCTCAATGAATTATTTTTAGGACCTTTCTTCCTTGGGTTTCCCGAGTTTCACAGACGATGACGAAAATCTTCTGACTAAAGACGAGCTCAAACCAGTCTGGCTTCAGTTCGAGAGCGATGTCTCAGAAATAGATGGGTGGGCGGAGCCGATCTCAGAGGGGTAGATAACCGACTTCATCTTGAGACACTGCAAGATGGTAGCATGCCTAAACGATCTATTCATCAAGGCCAAACATGCTGACATCGGGCAAATTGATCGGTTTCGCGTTCTAGTAAAGGCATTGCAAGATCAGGAGCCTTTTCAGAAGGGTGCCTGGGCTCATGTCCGACGAACGATGAAACGTATCCGGGATCGCCTTGAACCATCACCGCAGCAAGAGGCCACGCCAGAGGAAGCCGCGCAGGAAGAAGAGGAAGAGGAATCAGAAGGAAGAGCAGAGGCAGAGGAAGGGCAAACCGTAGAAGCACCCCAGGAGACAGAAAAAGGAGAAGGGTCTGAGGGGGATCAGTGACTCAGCAGCCCAATGGATCAGGGCTAAAGGGTTCTTTTGCCGAGGCGAGCTCGTCACCCCGCGAGCCGCCAAGAATGTTGACACTTTTTGTCACATTATACAAGGGGTAGAAGAATAGCAAAATTTTTGTATGATATTAATTATTACCTTTTAAAATGTATGTAAGTTATAGCAATTTTGGTTTTCCTAGCCATTCCCCTTGTACACCAAAGAAGATAGAAAGAGCTTCACAGCTAGGATAGCTTCGCTGAGGGGAGGAAGAATAAAATGAAAAGAACTTCGGGCCCGAGGCATTTCAAAAGGTTACTTCGGGTGGAAAATCAGCGAAGCAGTTTTACCGAAAGAAAACACGAGGAAAGCGCCAAGAAAATCTTCGCACCCGAAGCATTTCCAAAACTACTTCGGGTGGGAACCTAGCGAAGAGATATTCAAATGACTACTCCGCCCGAAGAAGGAAGGCCCAAAAATCAAATTCCAAAGTCGCTAAGGCAGAAGAACTACTTCGGACCCGAAGCATTTCCAAAGGCTACTTCGGCCCAAAACTTGCGAAGCAGATCTCGAAGCAAACATTGAAAATGCTTCGCCAGAAAGTCACCGAAATACCCACCTCGGGCCCCTCCACCTGCGAACCATTTCTGCTTCGGCCGCAAGCCTCCCGAACCATAGTTTCAAAGAAAGATCGCGGCGAAGCATTTCCTTGAGGCATAGGCGAAGTAATTCAACCAACGAAGTAGTAGAGCATGAAGGGCCCCACCAAAAGAGATCTACTTCGGCACTCAAACCTCCCGAAGTTGTGCCGTGAAGCTCAACTATCCGAAGTACCAAACCCAGAGGAAGGATCTGCTTCGGCCCAAACCCACCGCGAAGCAGAATTGTAAGAAGAGATCCAGCGAAGCGCTTCCAAGGCACGCACTTCAAGCCGGGTACTTTCCCGAGGTGGTCAGTTGCTTCATAAATGCATTTTTCCTTGCCCGACAAGTTCGTCGATCATTTTGGGCAATTGGACCTGAAGTACCAGTCCAAGAAGGAGAACCCATCAAGCACGGTGGCTACTCGAGTATTGCACCCAAAAACTAAGGACAGTTTAGGCGGCCCATTGAATGCCTATTTCCCCGATGGACCCGGTTGCAGTTGCTATTTTTAGTAGCCGATTTGAGAGATCAGTCGCAGCAACCGTGAGGAGCCGACTTCTCGAAGCTCGAGGATGCACTTCGTCGATTTTGTGATAATGACTCAGAGGGTCGGGTCCTCTATAAAAACCCAAGTATTGTAATGGAAAAGGGGGGAACTATCTGCTAGAAAGTTGCTGTAACTTGATGTCCTACGATTAATACTAAGAGACTTTGAGCTCAATTCTTCTCTTTTATGCTGCCTTCTGTGCTTGATTCTTCTATCTCTCCTCGTTTGTATGTTGGATGTTGAACTCTGCGTCCGGTGTGCGATCGGGGACAGTGTCCTGAAACTCGTTCGAAAGGATACATAGGAGTAGAAAAGTGTCGTATTGACTTTCTTTTATGCTGCCTGCCTTGCTTGATTCTTCTATCTCTCCTCGTTTGTAGACTGAGATGCTGAACTCTGCGTCCGGTGTGCGATCGGGGACAGTGTCCTGAAACTCGTTCGGGAGGATACATAGGAAGGTTGATACTACGTTTCTTTCATTTTACTCTTGGTGTTCCTTGCTGCTATTCAAGTTATCTGTTAGCGATCGTGCTTCCTGTTCTCTCCCACCTCAAATCATCGATCTCTCTTCCCTTACCCCTTTTTTATTTATTTCTCTAACCCTTATCCCTTTTATCTCTTTCCTGCACTCTTGTCTTCAAACACCCAAGTAGTTTAGCATAGGAGCCGGCCTTTCTCCGGAGATTGGCACGAGGGGCATCTCTTCCCTTCGGCCTTTCAATGTTGGTCCAGGTCTAGGGCGCATACATTCATACCTTTACCTCAAATCCTTACCTAGGCGGATCTGATCACCAATAGTGCCAATATTGGCGGCGAAGGCAAGTATTGTTTAATGTCGTTAAAGGTTGACTGGCACTTGTCATCCCAGTGAAATGTTACCCCCTTGTGCAATAATTTATTCATGGGTCGGCACTTGTCAGATAGCTACGCTATGAAATGCTTGATCGACGTGACCTTTCCCTGCAGATTTCTGAGCTGTTTGATGGTAGTTGGAGGAAGCATTTCAAGGATTGCCTTGAATTTGTGTGGGTCTACCTCAATTCCTCGTTTAGAGACTATGTAACCCAAGAGCTTTCCAGATGTGACGCCAAAGACACACTTCTTGGGGTTTAGTCTGACTTTATGTTCCATGAGGCGATCGAGGATCTTGCTTAGGTCATCGAGATGATCTGGGCGCAAAAGAGATGTGGCCAACAAATCATCCATTAATCTTCCAAATTTTTGTGCATGTAATCGTGGAAGATGTAAGTCATGGCACGTTGAGTGGCACCAGCATTTTTAAGGCCAAAAGGCATGACCTTATAACAAAATGTCCCCCAAGGCATTGTGAACGTCGTTTTTAGTTGGTCCTTAGGATTGATACGAATCTGATTGTATCCCGAGAAACCATCCATGAGGGAAAGCATTTCATGGCCCGTTGTAGCGTCTACCAATGCGTCGATGCTAGGCAAGGGGAAATCATCCTTAGGACTTGCTTTGTTTAGATCTCGAAAATCGGTGCATATGCGAATCCTCCCATTGGGCTTTTTGATGGGCACCATGTAAGACAACCATGGCGGGTAATCCACGTAGATGACAAACTGTGCATCCAACAGCTTTTGTAGCTCGTCTTTGACCAAGGCCACTGTTGGGTGCATCTTACGTAGTTTTTGCTTTACTGGCTTAATTGTCGGATCAAGCGTTAGATTATGCATGACTAGTTGCGGGTCTAGTCTCGACATGTCTTTGTATGACCATGCAAAAACCTCCTTCTCTTTGAGAAGGGCAATGTAGTCGGCTTGCTCTTCGGGGGATAAACTTACCCCAAGCTTGATGATTTGCAAATTCACTAGGTCTGGGCCGATTTCTACGTTAGTCGTCTCCCCGACCGACATGTGGGACCCGTCCTCCAACTGGTGTGGATTTGGGATCAAGTGGATATCATTTGTTGAATTGAGATCGTCGTTCGGAACATCAGGTTCCTCTTCAGCATGGAAGACATCCTGAGTCTGTCCTAGGGTGAAATGGAACATCCCATCGTAAGGCCAGTACTCTGATGGATATGGTGGTGTGTCAGCGCGATCCTAGTCTATAGCATCTAGGTCTAGATGCAATGACCGTGTCAGGTCATCTGGATCATGGATGGGGGCGGTTAAATCAATGGAGATCATGTTAATGAAATTATTGTGGTCTCCATTACCGCGGGTGTGACTCCTCGGACATCCTAGATGATCTCTGTGCTCCGGATCTGGATCTGTGGGTCCTGGCACAAATGGATCAGCCCTATGCACGGATAAAAAGATCGGGTCCGCCCTAGGCACTGATGGTTGTATAGGGTCTCCAGGCGGAAGATGCTCTCTGTGTACCCGGGAGTGGCGGGTGCAGTAATTGCTATAACTACGTCGGGTTGAGGTGCCACCTATGTCTTGGACCTATGTGTAAATGTTCAAACATTTCATCTATGTCCAAGGGATATTGTTGTTGCATCTGTCGCATATGATTGAGATAGGCCATCTTAGTTTCATCTTCGTAGTTACTGTCAGAGATCCAAAGGCCTTCGTTGGCTCCAACAGCTGCTTGCGAAATATGAGGCTCATCTTGCTCGAGCAAATTAATGTGGTCCCATCGAGGTTGTTCCGCTCTCTATGGGGGGACCTGATTCTCTTGAAAGGGCACATGCTCAATTGGAGCATCCAAAGGGAACATTGTCATGAAACTTCCCTAATAATCATCCATGGGATGTACTTGCGAATGATTTTTGCCAGACTCGAAAGGATCCCAAGGTGCTACCTCGTATTCCGACTCATCTTTTGAAGACCCTTCTTGGTCTTGTCTATATCCCTATTGTAGGTGAGTCCTTGGCGAAGGAAAAGGGTTGTTACGGTCAACAAGGTTGGTTGTGAACAATGGGTGATAATCCCCCAATGTATACATTGTGTTAGAATTGGCATATGGATCTAATGTCGACCCATCCTTGTTGCCTATCCCTAGGCCTTGCATATTCTTGACCAAGATGTCTAGGGGCAAGGGGTGGTTGAACCCTACTCTTGACTTGTCATACGGCATTTGATATCTCGGTTGGCAAAGAACCCGCACTCCTTGCTCATACCGGCCCAACCCATATCCATGCCAATTGCATTGGCCAAGATATATCAAAGCGAAGTCAGGGTTGGACAGATAGTTGACATCCTCAACAAAGGGATCTTCGTCTTCGTCTTCTTGCATACAAGTCTCAACGCCATTATCTAGGCCCCCATAAACAAATTTTGTCTGATTGGGTGGGTAGCCTAGAGGAACCACAGAGCCGATGGGGAGTCGAGGTCCCCCCATGTCTTGCATGGACTCAAGTGTGGGCGTTTCTACAATGTTCCTCATTAGATACTCCCCCAGGCCCGTGTTGGCCATCTCAATGGTGACCGTTGGCGGTTGAGGCGAAGCGAATGGGAGTCCTTCTTGAGTCCACTCCATGTGGGGCGAACAAGGTGTCTCGACTTCCATTCTGTTAGGCATCTCTTCAGTACATATGGTTGAGACTAGGGGTGGTTCCTCTTCTAGGGGTTTCTTTCCCTTGTCCTTTAGTGTGGCCATTGTAGGTGGCGTCGTTGTTGAAGGACCAGATGAGGAAGATGGACCCTGCTGGGGATTCGATGAACCCGACAATGGGGATGCCTACGAAATCGAACCCTGGTTAGATGGATTCAACCGAAAATCCAAATGTGTTGATGGAAGGGTCGATTGCGTCATGAATTGCACCGTATTGCAGTACTTGAAAGGTTCTAAGTTTGTCGGGACTACATGCACCTGTCCTTCAAATGTATACTTCAGGCACTGATGAGCTATTGAAGGGACACACTTCATGTCCCTGATCCAAGGTGATGAGGCCAAATATTGCCTCATTTTTTATTATTTTGGACATCCTTAGTAGACCTTTTTGATATGTTTTAATGTTAATTTTGCTGATGAAATGCAATATTTACTACTATTTACATATTTGACTGTTTAGAAGCATAATATTCTGTTTTTACTAATTTTTTGTATTTTCTCGCATAAGTTTTGTTGATAAATAATGATTTATTGTGAAATATGTTAAGTGCAATCACGTGTGGAATATATATCATTCATATCATGCACTCTGAAGTTGTCAAATGCAGAAAATAGCACTAAAAACAGGTCAAAACTGCAAGCTGTGCAAAACTGTTTTTGACTGTTTTGACTTGGACAAATTCCAGCCAAATTTGCAAGGCTTGGGATTTGGTCAAATTCAACTTAGGAAAGCGTGTGACCAGGTTATTGAAAGACTTATAAGTCTGGTCCACCCAATGCTCGGCCAAAGAACCGCAAACAGTGTTGAAAATAGTCATTCTGGCGCTGCTCTGGAAAAAACAGGGATTCTGCTCCGAATAACAGGACTGCTCCGAAATAACAGGAAATGCACGCTTTGACCAAAACAATTCAGAAAGACAGCAAATTGCAAGAGAATGATAGGGATAGCTATGTAAATCTGTTATGCATCTTTTTCAACGTAGAAGACCTCTAGCAAGTGTGCAATGAATAGATTTCATATGTAACCATATTCTGCATTTTAGGAATGCAGTTTTAACAACATTCCTAAAATGCCCGAATTTGAATCATTCCACATCTGATTTAGCTGTTTTTAATATAAATAATTGGCTCCCATCTGGGTTGAGCTATGTAAGAAGAATTAGGATTGCAATTAGTGTAATTCTAAATTTTGTGAAATCAGATTTCTGTAGCAATAATATGCAGAATTTTTCTGAATGTTTTTAAATCAATAAAAAGTGCAGTTTTTATCAATTTTATTTTATGATTGAAGGAGTGATTAGGTAGAACACCAGAGCTACTTCTTCACCTTCTTCTGAACCAAGGAGCAAGGGCCACTCCCAGGAGCAGAAGAAGGTTCATATCAGGTTTTCTTGTTTAATTCTGTCTGCAGCAGAATAGCAGGAAACCTGTCATTTTTTCTGCATTTTCTTATTTTGCTGAACTTATTTCCAGCTTCAGAATTTGTAGTTACATTTTCATTTCTGAGTTTATTTCTAGATCTGTTCTTTTATTTTGCAAGATAGTTAAGTTTATTTTCTGCAATTCCAATTTCAGCAACTTTCATTTCAGCAATTTTACTTCAGTTTTTGAGTGCATTTTCAGATTCAACAAGAGTAAATAGGTTTCTTTCACTGTCATTTCATTTCTGTAGTTTTATTTCAGCAAGCATAATTTAGTTTCCTTTCAAGTTATAGGGTTTAGAGTGACAGAAGAACCCCTAGCAAACACTAACTGTTCTACCAATAAAGCCATTTTCTGAATGGAGTGTCTTACACCTGCTCGAATTGACTATCGTAAATGAACCTTTAGGACACCTGCCCGGATTGATAAATAATGATCAAATGATGAATTAAACGACACTCATCACAAGGCCGGCCCAGTAAGATATTATAAGCCATCTCACCTTCCAAGATGTGGCACAATGTATGAATAGTCTTTTGTCCCACTTGGATGGGTAGGACAATTGTGCCAACCGTCGAGCATATTCCATCATTGAATGCTCGTAGTGTATAAGTGGAAGCCACGATGTGAGATGCTCCAAAGGATTCCCGTAATTGCTTGGTCAACCACAAAAATGCTCCAAAGGTAATCATAAACCCTTTGGTCAAAACCAAAAGCTCCAAGGGTTCCCGTAATCGCTTGGTTAAAACAAATATTCAAAAAAACAAAAATAAACAATAAAATCATAAAAAATAAACAAAAAATTACATCTTAATTTCATGCATACTTGAAAATAGAAGTGTCCTTAAAACCAAATCTTCCTGGACAAAGTGGCGGGAGACGGTTGGGCGGGAACTCGAGCTCTGGCGATTTTTTCCTCTGGTTCTGAGATTCTGATCCTTCGATTTTTCCCAGGTTTTTACGTTTCTCTCTGAAGTGCTTTTTCGTTTTGAGGGATCTGAAGATCCGTTCGGTGCCCATGGAGGGTCCAATGGGGACTTCTCCGGCCCCTGACTCTGGACATAATAGTTCTTATGCTGATCTTTTCAAAGGCGACTCCTCCCCGAAGTCTGCTGAAGCGCAAAAAATGGCATACAAGAAGATCTTCACGGCAGTTGGGAGTAGACCGTCAGCTCATCGGGTGAATGGCTGTCTGCCGCAGGCTGACTCCAAGCCAAAAATAGTCATCGAACCTAGCATGGTTGAAGAATCTATTCTTTACAGAGCGAACCATGACCTAATCTGCAAGTTTATGGGCATTCGCCCCTCCCTGAACTTCCTGCATTCATGGATCCGTCAAAACTGGGAACCCCACGGTGAGTACTCATTGTGGTTTATCAGTAATGGTTATTTTATTGTTAGTTTCTCGGCTCTGGCCGACAGAAATAAGGCTTTTGAGTCGAAAAAGAAGAACCATGGCCCGGCGGGCCTTTTTGTTCAACCGTGGCGGGTGGGCTTCGACCCTCGTGTTGAACCCACTGCTATACCAAAGGTGGATTAGATTATATGCCTTGCCTATGGAGTTCTGGGGGGAGCAGGTTTTGGCCATGATTGGCAATGCGATTGGTAGGCATATTGGAGTTGCCAGAGATACCATTGAAGGGAGTATGGCTGTCTATGCCCGAATCTGTGTTGAGATGGATCTCAGCCAGCCTCTTCCGACTGAGTTGGATATTGAACTGGCAGATCATACCTGGACTCAACAGCTTGACTACGAGGCCCTTCCCTTCAGGTGCAGGGTTTGCCATAAGCATGGGCATCTTGCCCGTTTCTGTCCTATCAATATGAACTCCAATAAGGAGGCCCCTTCGGATCTGCCACTCCCGCCCAAGGAGGACAAGGTCGCCCCCATTACAGACCATAAGAGCTCTAACCTGAGTCAGAACGTTTCGAGGGATGGTTTTGAACAACCTAGAAGAAGAAGACGATCCAAGAAAAAGGAGGGAAAGGAGCTTTCTAATCTCAGGCCTGCTAATAGGTATGAGATTTTCAAATCCTTGGTTGATGAAGAGGATCATTCTATGGAAGGTTTGGAGGGTGTCAATGAAACTTCAAATTTTCCTGGACAGCCCCCACTCTCACCTTCCCCTGTCATTCAGCAGATAATTGATCAAAGTGTAGAACCACAGCCAGTGTCTTCTGGTGCCATAGTCGTCCATAACCCTGAACAATCAGTATCCCAGGAAGTTCATATGGGAATAGCAGAGAAAAGCAGAGAAAGGCCATCCTTGGGGATATCTCAGCTGGAAAAAAAACCAAAAAAGTGCAATTCTCAGGGAGCAGGTCGGAGATCTAATAAGGAGTTGCTTGCAGCTCAAGGAGATAAATTGATCATGGGAGGATCATCGAGGACGATTGACTCTTACTGCTCTCAGGGTAACCCATGATTATACAATCTTGGAATGTGAGGGGTTTAAACAGCAGAACCCATCAATCTGTTGTTCAAAGGTTATTAGAAAATAGCAATACTGATTTCTTGCTGTTACAAGAGACTAAGATGTCTTTGGACCATATGTCCAAAACGGTTAACAGAATCTGGAGGGGTGCTGGCCATATGGATGTGGCAGCCCAAGGTGCCTCAGGGGGGATAGTGACTCTGTGGAACTCTCAGGTCTGGTCTGCTCTTGAGCACCTTGCCTGGAGAGGTGTTCTCACCTCTCTCTTTCGGAATAATGTCTCAGCGGAAGTTGTGCTGATAACTAACTTTTATGGATCTCAAACCATGGAGGGTCAGAGGAGACAGTGGAAGGCTGTGCAAGACATGCGAGTGTCTAGGGAAGAGCTGGATTGGATTGTCGCGGGGGACTTTAATGCCAAATTATCTTCCAGAGAACAGGAAGGGGGAAATCCCTGCTTGGATACAGGGGACCGTCTCATGATTGCCCAAGTCCAGGCTCTACATCTTGTGGACATTAAATGTCCTGGCAATAACTTCACCTGGACCAATAAAAGGAGGGAACCACACAGTAGGAAGGTGAAATTAGATCGCTTTCTGCTCTCAGAAGAGACGTTTGTAAAATGGAACATTAACTTTCAGATTTTAGCAGGCCCTGTTTCTGATCACTGCCCTATTCTGTTGGAAGGTGGGACTGGAAGAGGACATATTCACAAACCTTTTAGATTTGAGAATTTCTGGTTGCAGAAAGAAGAACTTCGGGAGAAAATTCCACAGTGGTGGAAAGAAGGCCGTCCAGCTTATGGGAGAGCAATGTTCAGAATCCACAAACAACTTCAATTTGTCAAAGCCCAGTTGAAACTGTGGAGGCGGTCTAATAAATCTGACTTCCAGTGCCCAAAGAGCTCCGTTGGTGGCACACTGGGATGAGGTTCAGAAACAGTTCAGAGAAGGAGTTATCACTGATCAGCTTAAGGACGAGGATGACGCCCTACGTAGAGCGGTGGAGGACATTGACAACCAGGAGGAGATTTATTGGAGGCAGAGAGCTAGAACAACCTGGTTAGTGGAAGGAGACCGAAATACTAAATTCTTTCACCGGGCTGCGTGTGCCCGGAGACAGTTGAACAAGATGGAGGTCCTGCATGATGGGAACAGCCATTCCTTTGACACTCTTCCTGATACTCATTCTCATGCTGTGGATTACTTCTCTAAACTTTTTAAGGAGAGTCCGGTTCAAGATGTTTCGGCCCAAAATGAAATTCTTTCTGTCATTCCTGCTCTCATTTCTGAGGAGGAGAATCAGGCCCTCCTCAAACCTATTGACCGAGATGAACTGACAGCTGTTGTCTTTGGAATGAGCTCTGGCAAATCTCCTGGGCCGGATGGTTTCCCCATTGAGTTTTTTCAGGCCTTCTGGGATTGCTTAGAGGAGGATGTTAGAGCTGTGGTTGAGGAATCCAGAGAAAACAAACGTATGCTTAAAGCTCTAAATCACACTTTCATCACCTTGATCCCAAAAGGAGAGGGGGGGAGTCAGATTTCAGATTATAGGCCTATTGCTTTATGTAATGTGCTGTATAAAATAATCACCAAGGTGATGGCTGAACGTCTGAAACCCCTTCTTCACAGTATTATCTCCCCCGAGCAAGGAGGTTTTGTGGAAGGCCGGCAGATTTTGGATGGGGTGGTTCTGGCTCAGGAAGCTATTCATTCAATGCACACTTCTGGAAACAAAGGGATGTTCATAAAATTGGACATGTCCAAGGCTTATGACAGGGTTGAATGGAGTTTTCTGACCAAAATGATGGCAGCTTTTGGTTTCTCCCAGGAATGGATTGAGTGGGTCATGAGCTGTGTCTCTTCCCTGACCTACTCTGTTCTTATCAAGGGTCTTCCCTCGCAGCCTTTTGGAGCCTCTCGGGGCCTCAGACAGGGGGATCCTTGCTCTCCTTTTCTGTTTCTGATCTTGGCTGAAGGTCTTGGCAGACTTTTCTTGAAAAGAAGACAGCAAGGCAGATTATTGGGTGTCAGGGTGGGGGATGAAGTTTTATCGCACCTTCAGTTTGTGGATGACACGGGTTTGATGGGAGTTGCCAGCCTTAGGGAAGCAAGATCGATTAGAGATACCCTTAATGTTTATCTTCGGGCTACTCAACAGGTTATAAATGACAGCAAATCCAAGGTGGTCTTCTTCAATCTTGAGCACAGGCTGCAGATTAAAATCTTGGAAATCCTGGGATTTACTAGGACTGCTCTCCCAGTGGTCTATTTAGGGATTCCCTTGCACTTCAAAAAACTGAAAATGGACACTTGGAGGCTCTTGCTTGAGGGCATCCAGGAAAGAATTAATCACTGGTCTCACAAGTGGTTAAGCTATGGTGGCAGAGTTACTTTCTTACAGTCAGTCATTCAAGCCATGCCTACCTACAAATTCTCTATCTTGGCTGCCCCTCTCTCAATTTGGAAAGATTTGGATAGAATGGCAAGAAAGTTTTTGTGGGAAGGACCAAAGGGAGAGAGAAAATGGGCCTTAGTGAGCTGGGACAAGGTTACCCAGCCCAAGGTAAAAGGAGGGCTGGGTCTGAGAGGATCCAGGTTAAACAATAAAGCCTTGGCTGGAAAATTGTACTGGAGATGGATCTCCCAGCCCACTTCCTTATTTAGTAGAATCCTTACCAGCAAGTACTTGGGTCATGTCAGTCCCAGTGAAGTGGGCCGCTTCTCTTTGGAGGGTGCTGGTTCCTTAGTTTGGCAGGCTCTTAAGCTTGGATCTCAAGTTATCAAGGACCAGCTTTTTTGGAAAGTGGGGAGGGGGGATAAGGCCCGTTTTTGGTCTGATTCTTGGGATCAGTTTCCTCCCATCATGGCTGATTTTCCTGAGTTACTCCCTATCAAAGCTGCCATAGAATCCAAGGGTTGGGTCCGAATTGAAAGCTACTTCAACACTTCTCAACTGGGAGGGTATAAGTTTAAGAAGTTTAAGAAGTTGGAGGAGTGGCCAATCTCAATCCCTCCGGAGCTAGCACCTACCTTATCCAGAATCTTGAATGAAAGATTTCTCACTGGGAGTGATGAAGAGGATGAATTAGCCTGGGGCTTTGGGAGCCTTGGAGTTTATTCTGTTAAAGATGGATATGATAACATCCTCCCTGTGCCCCCCCCCTGCCTTCCCGGTTGCGGACTGGAGACAGATTTGGCATTCTAAGGGTTGGCCGAAAGTGAATTTTTTTGCTTGGCAGGTTTTGCATAATGGAATTCTCACTTTTGACAACCTTAGATGCAGAGGAATCATAGGTCCTTCTCGTTGTATTCTTTGCCTTAGGAATGAGGAAACAGTTGACCATATATTATTTGATTGCCCCTTCACGCGCCAGATTTGGATGCGCTGGTTCTCTCTCTTTAAAACCCAGCTTCATGGTGATTTGAATCGGATTAATATTCTGAATAGATGGAAGAGAGGTAGATTTAAATCTAAAGCTCTTCGTACCGGTTGGGAGCTCGGATTAAATTTCATCTGGTGGCAGATATGGCTGGAGAGAAATGCTCGAATATTTCGGGAAACGTTCTCCACGCTTGATGGTGTTTGGCAGGTCATCTGGAGCAAAGTCTCTGAAACAGTTGTTGTCCACGTAAAAGAGGATTATCAGGATAATTCAGAACCAGTGGATGAGGGGGTGGAAGTGCACGAGGAGCAGGATAGAGCTCACTGGAAACCTCCTCCTGTTGGGTGGATCAAAATTAATACTGACGGCGCTGCTAAGGGTAACCCGGGTAATGCTGGCACTGGGGTGGTCTGCCGGAATCATGAGGGCACGGTGCTCTACTGGGAGTTGCAGGGTCTGGGCAGAGCTACGAACAACGAAGCTGAAGCCATTGCTATTAGAGCTGCTTCTACTTGGGCTGTTAACCAGGGCCATCGAAAGGTGATTGTTGAATCTGACTCTCAGATTTTGGTTGGAGCTCTCGACTGCATGAGGAACTTTTCTTTGACAGCTTGGAGGTTGAGGTCTTTGGTTTCTCAAATCAAGGAGCTTTGGAGAGAACTGGATGATGTGATCCCGGTTTATGCGAGCAGAAAACTCAATAAAGCGGCCGATTTCCTTGCGAAGATGGGTGCCGAGAAGGAGGTTGGGATACAGCTTCACAGTGATATGCCCTTGGAGAATGAGGTGATTCGGCAAGGCCTGGAACGTTTCTTATAAAAATGTGCAAAGAAAACTCTAAGGGCGGTTTTTGTCGCGATTTCGCGACGTTTCTTGCTGCTGCGGCCCCTTGTTGGAATTTGTCGCGATTTCGCGACCCTTTGCGCCGTCGGAGCCTGTGGCTGGAAGCCGTAGCGATTTCGCGACGCTTTTTCAAATTTGGTGTTAAGGGGAAATTTTGTCGCGATATCGCGACCTTTTTGGTGTCTCGGCCCCAAAGGAAAATTCCGTCGCGATATCGCGACCTTTTTGCCGAATGGTTGCTCAAAGGAAATTTCGTCGCGATATCGCGACAGTTTTGGCGCGCTGGGCTCAAGGGGAGAAACTGTCGCGATATCGCGACACTTTTTAAGGAGGCCCGCCTTGGAGGAAATCGATCGCGATATCGCGACACTTTGCGTCGTCGGAGCCTGTGGCTGGAAGCCATAGCGATTTCGCGACGCTTTTGCAAAAATGGCGTTAACGGGAAAAATTGTCGCGATATCGCGACCTTTTTGGAGTATAGGCCCCAAGGGGAAAATTCATCGCGATATCGCGACATTTTTGCTAAATGGTTGCTCAAAGGAAAAATCGTCGCAATTTCACGACAGTTTGGGCGAGCTCGGTTCAAGGGGAGAAACTGTCGTGATATCGCGACACTTTTGAAGGAGGCCTGCCTTGGAGGAAATCGGTCGCGATATCGCGACACTTTTGTTGAAAAGGCGCACAGGAGGAAAACAGTCGCGATTTTGTGACATTTTTGGCAAGCTGGCACCAAGGGGAAAAACCGTCGCGATTTCGCGACACTTTTGAAGGCTACCCGCTTTGGAGGAAAACCGTCGCGATTTCGCGACACTTTTGTTGAAAGGACGTCCAGGAGAAAAATCGACGCGAAATCGCGACATTTTTGCCGAGCTGGAACTAAGGGGAAAAACCGTCGCGATTTCACGACACTTCTGAAGGATGGGCGCCGAGGCGAAAAACCGTCGCGATTTCGCGACACTTTTGTCGATTCGGCTTTAAGAGGAAAAAATCATCGCAATTTCGCAGCATTTTTGGCAAGATGGCACCACGGGGAAAAACCGTCGCGATATCGCGACACTTTTGAAGGTCGGGTGCCACGGTGATAACTCGTCGCAATTTCGCGACACTTTTGCGGTTTGGATGCCAAGGGAAAAACTCGTCGCAATTTCACGACATTTTTGGAGAACTGGCGCCATGGAGAAAACTCGTCGCGCTTTCGCGACCCTTTGCAGCAATGGTGTCAAGGGAAGAACTCGTCACGATTTCGCAACATTTCTAGTGAACAGGCGCCCTTTGGAAATTTTGTCGCGATTTCGCGACACCTTTGGTGACTGGGCATCTTTGGGATGTGTCGTCGCGATTTCGCGACGTTTGGGTTGTTTAGGTGCGTTGGGGCTTGGATGGCGCGATTTCGCGACATGTCACGTTTTCGCAGCTTGTTTCTCTGACACGGCCTCGGTTGGTTTTCGGTCGCGATATCGCGACATGTCGCGTTTTCGCGCCTTGCTGTTGTCTTGCTTCTTGCTCCTGGTTGGGTTGAGTTTTCTCCCCCTTTGTAATTGTTCTCTGTTTTAATATAAGTTTTTTTCAATTTTTTCAAAAAAAATTTCATGCATACTCATAAAAAAAATATATCAAAATACAAAAATATCAATTGCATTAGGCATCACATCCATACATTGCATTTTTGTTGGTCATACATGTCCCAAGCACCATAGACTGTCATTACTTGGCAATTCCATCATTTTCCACATCAAATCCATTTTATAAACGCATACATCCAGAATAACACAATCCCCATTTTCTAGAAAAGTCAGTTGACTCATAATGTATATAGGGTTTTCGTCATTCAGCTGTCTCTAAATTGCTCGCCAAAAACTGTACAAATTTAAACAGATTTTACAAGGGAAAGTTTTACTTGGATCACGCCTCGTTACATAACATCCCTACACAAGTCAAAACACAAAATAATTCCTAAGTTGTGTGAATGTAAGAGAAATCTACAAAGCAGACTAGGGTACCATAGGTGAAATATTAGCCCGTTCATCCCCCTGTGCGAATGGTTCTAGCATGCTGAGAATTGACAAAAGGACAAGCTCTTCCCCATCAATTCCCCCTACTAAACAGTGGTTTTCACCACTACCACAAATCCCAATCACCGTTGGTCCCTAAGGTTGTAAGGATTTGTACTACACGTCCCTGCCAAGGATGGGTAGTCATCCCCAAGACCTAAAAGGATCGATGCCATTCAAAAACAAAATTCCCACAAACCATCATCACAACCATCTCCACTCACCTTTGGTCTCAAAGTTGTAAGGATTTGTACTACACATCCCTGAACAGGATGGGTAGTCATCCCCAAGGCTTAAATGATCACTGCCCTTACTTCATAATCTCCATCATCCCCTTTGGTTCCCAAAGTCGTAAGGATTCGTACTACACGTCCCTGAACAGGATGGGTAGTCATCCCCAAGGCCAACAAGATCAAGGCCATTCATAAGCCACAACCATACAAGCTCAACCTTAAAAATGCTCAAAATACAAAATCAAATAATAGTGGTTATCACCACTAGTCAAAATCCTTGCTCAAAAAGAAAAACAAAGAGAAAAATAAACAATGATTTTCATCACTATGTATACGAGCAAGTATCCTAAACCATTGAGCCAACAAACAACCTGAACTTGAATCCCTAGAATTCTTAGCATTCGACAACCATCTAGGTGATCCTCATTACGGGTTTGGTGGACAACCTACCTGGCAATGGTGGTATCCTACCCGCATGACGATATGTCTGTCACATTAGCTTTGCATGTGCGCAGACCAATGTTTGCATGTGGATGAGCTAGCTTATGGTACCTTAGATTGTCCCGTGGATTAATCTTACTAAATACAACAACGGAGTTAGTGGAGCTAATTAGGTGATCCTTAGTACAGGTTTGGTTTATAGCCTATCTGGCACTAGCGGTATCCTGACAAATACCACATAAATGAACTCAATTGCACACACAGGGATGTGACATAACTTGGTTAAATTCAAGTCAGATTTATACCTTGTTCAAAAGTCTTGCGAGATAAATGTACAGTCTTGGCTAGTTAGTTAAAATATCTGAATCTCAGAAAAACTTAACTACATTTTAAAACAACTGGTACATTTCATTCCCTACATCACCATCAAAAAATATGCAAAATATAAAAACAAAGTTTTCACATGTTGAGTCATTCCACAAAGTCATCCCATAAGTATAGCAAACCATTTAATCTTGCACAGTCTATGGTGCCATCGACAAGTTATCAACAAATCATTTCATTCATTCCATATGCATACATCATATAATTAGAAACATCGCATTCACAAAATATGCATACATCAATGTAAATACATGTACATAAAAACAAACCATGAAAAGTGCATAAACACCAAAAAAGAATCATCTGTATATATATCATCAAAAATGCCCGCAGGCTACAATGAACCGGTCCTCTGACCTCGCAACACGAGCCAAGAGTTCAAAAACCCCCAAGCCTAGGGCATCGGCCACCATGATCACGTAGGATCGGTGAGATGGGAACTACCCCCCGTGGTGTGGGTCCTATGGGACCTCTCAGGGTGACTGCTGCTCGCCCCTACATCACGCCCACTAGTGCCCCCCTCATCTAGCCGCCTACGACAAGACGATGCTGACTGCTCAGTATCGTTGTCTCTCGTTCGACGCAAAGAGCCACCTCCAAGGAGCTCAGGTATCCGCCCACCGAGGTGGATAATCTCTCCCTCCATATCCATCCGATGTCGAAGCCACTCTGCCTCTCGTCGACCCCACTCTACCTCCCGTCAACGGTAGTAAGCTACTATGTCGTCACGCTGTGCTAGCTGTGCCCGCAAGAGATCCCTCTCCCATGCAGCATCGGTATCCACCTCCTGCCGACAGGATGTAGCTCATGCGTTCTCCCACTCAGCTAGCTGAGTCCGCAAGAGATCCCTCTCCTGCAGAGCCTCCTCCAGCTCCTCATCTCGCCTCTAAAGCAGCCTCGCCATTCGCGCATTATCAGCGCGCAACCCTGCCTCCATGTCCTTCGAAACGACTTGAGGCATCGGCGAATCCGGGACAGCAGCCTGCTCTGGATCCCACTGCTCCGGCATGTCTTGCATCTCCTACTGATCCGGCACCCCAAACTCCCCTCCAACATCCTCAACCTCCACCAAGTCCGCATCATCGAGCGGAACTCCCCAGCCCTCTTCTGCTGCCTCCACACCCTCATCCCCTGCTGCACCCCCTAGAGGTCCCTTGCCTCGCCATCGCCGCAAAGTCCACCACTACTCATACTCGGTCGTCACCCCGACGTCATCCACATCTGGGACATCAATAGCTATATCTGAATCCTCGACGACTAGCCGGTCCAGAGTCCTCTCGTCCCCTCGACGTCGATAGACCACGGGCTCACCAGGAAACCCTTGGCGCACCCCGAACTGTCGTGTAACCCGGCCATATGGGAAGAACTCCTGCTCAGTCCCATGACGCCCAATCAGCCACCGCCCCCTCCGTACCCGCCGGAGCCACTCTCCAGCCTCAGGCCAGGCTGGACAGTCCCGATAGGGGCGCCATAACACCTCCCCAGGAGCAAGTCGAGCGAAGGCATCGGCATAGTGCCCTACAGAACCTGCCCATCGCTGACTCATACCCTGCTCCTTAGACATCCACCATAGTGCCCCATAACCGATCTCTCGGTCTACCATCTCTTCCCGAGTCATCCAGGGTAGCCCCGTCGGCCTCTCCACTGCTATGTGCTGCCAAGCCCAGCACTGCAACAAGTAGCTGCAACTAATCCCCTTCCGCCTCCGACAGCAGACCTCGTACAACTCATCATAGAGTTGTGCCAGTAGAGTCTGTCCCCATCTCATAATCATTGGTGCATCCGTAGGACACTCCACCAACCGAAACACCACCTCTAGCAGGTTCCACGGGAACCTCGCGCCCGAAGAGTCGGGGAGCAGCATGTTGGAAATGAGGCCCATAAGCAATGCATGTCTCACTCCCAACACACCCCTCTCTTGCCACCATCGAACCAGTATCCCACCAATCTAGCAGTCACCCTCTGCCCTCTCCACTGGGTTGTCCACCCCCATCTCCTCTCCATGTCCAAAGCAGCATGTCAACACTGTTGTCCGCTGATCCCGAGGCGTCATCCGGATCGATAGTCCATCTATCGGAATCCGAAGGATCCGATAGACATCCTCTAAGGTCACTGTCATCTCCCCTATTGGGAGATGGAAGGTATTCATCCACGGATCCCACAAGTTGATCAGGGCCGTCAGATAGGCCCGATCCCCAACCACCGGCTCCAGCCGAGTCACCTGCTTGAGCCCAAGGGCGTCAAGCCAATCCCAGTCAGCCAAAGTCAGCGTCGCACGTGCTTCAATGAAAATAGTAGGCACCCGGTATCGGCTCTTCACAACCTGCAAAAGAAAACAACACAAAAACATTAAAACATTAAAAAAAATTGTACAACAATACCATGAATATACAACAATGCATCAAAATGTACAACCAAAAACATAACAAAAATTCAAAAAACTAATTTGTCAAATCTAGGGTTTTTAACTCTAACTGATAAATTACAAACAAAAAAATTAAAACAACATAATTGTTTGTCAGTCCTAGGGTTTTTAACTCTACATTGATAAATTAAACAAAAACATAACAAAAATTCAAAAACCTAATTTGTCAGATCTAGGGTTTTTAACTCTAACTGATAAATTAACAACAAAAAAATTAAAACAAAAAAATAATTTGTCAGTCCTAGGGTTTTTAACTCTAACTGATAAATTAAAAAACAACAAAAACATAATTTGTCAGATCTAGGGTTTTTAACTCTAACTGATAAATTAACAACAAATAAATTAAAACAAATAAATAATTTGTCAGTCCTAGGGTTTTTAACTCTAACTGATAAATTAACACACAACAAAAACATAATTTGTCAGTCCTAGGGTTTTTAACTCTAACTGATAAATTAAAAAACAACAAAAACATAATTTGTCAGTGCTAGGGTTTTTAACTCTAACTGATCAATTAAAAAACAAACAAAATAATTCACAAAATAATTTCTCAGACCTAGGGTTTTTAACTCTAAACTGGTAAATTAAAAACACAAAAACAAACCACAACAAATAACTAGGGTTGAGCTACGTTTTTACGTTCAGTTTTACCCTACATTTCTAACCTAAGTTTTGAACTTTGTTAAATTCGGGTTAAGCGAGGTTTTAAGTTACGTTCTAAACTAAGTTTTTCAGCTAAGTTTTAAACTAAACTTTTGATCTTTGTTTAACTAGGGTTAAATTAAGTTTTAAGCTAAGTGTTAATAGACTAGGGTTTCATTTTTAAATTTGAAAAACAAAAAAAACAAAAAGACAAAAAAAAACAAATAACTTGCGGTTTTACAACTATAAAGTAAACAAACAATAAAGAGGAAGGGCACTTACTGGTCTCGCTTCGGCTCCGCCGCTCGATCCGGTTTGTGCACTCATGGTGGCGGGAAAAGTTTGGCAGCGCTTCTCTTCGCAGAATTGACCTCCTCCTCCTCAGAGCTCCAAATCGCCAAGAAAAACAAATGCAAATGAGCCCAAAACTCAGTTTGGCCTTTAAATAGGCTTTTTGAGCCTGTAATAATTCCCCCCTAGCCCTGGGACGAATACTAAACAGGAATTCGTCCCACCCCGGGATGAATACAGAGCAAAAATTTCAAAAACAACAAAAATTGCACAAAAATGCACCAAAAACAAGCAATAAAACTGTCCAATGAGAGTGCTTCTGCATTTGACATTTCGGGCATGCAAAACAGATGTCGGGGTCACAAATCCTCACTATCCTACTCCCTAAGAACGCTCCCATAGCCGGACCGCTCCACGGGAAGATGGATTTTCGAGAATTTCATCCCCAAATGGCGTCACCAAAAGGGTCAAAACCCATCCAAAAATAGCAATAACATTGTCGAACGAAGGCGCTTTTGCGCCTGATATTCTTGGCATCCAAAACAGACGTTGGGGTCACAAATTGTTCCTATCCTACTCCCTAAGAAGGCTATCATAGCCGGACCGCTCCACGGGAGGATGGATTTTCGACAATTTCAGCTCCAAAATGCGTCACAAAAAGGGTTAAAACCCACCAAAAATAGGTCATAATGTTTGGAAACTGCTTTCGCATTCAATGGTAAACAATTGAATGCACCCTTACCTAAGTCATCTTGGGTCAAGTGACTCGTCGCTTTTCTCATGTCGGTCATTCCCTCATCGATTCGTCGCTTGAGGGGGTAGTCACACTTAGTTACCAATCAACAACAACACACCCAATCAAGGAAATGACACGCATTCAAAGGATCATTGACAAAGACAATCGTGCCCCTGCTTGGGGCAGCAAACAAGCAATAATCACAAGCTGATCAAACACTTGGCATTCGTGAATCATGAACTCAACGCTCCCACAGACAAAAGGTTGTGCCCTTTACCTATTCATGACTGATCAATGTCCAAGTTCAAGTAACACCTCACCGAAAAAGGTTAACACTTGAATTAATTTCCTTAGCTCGTCAGAAGCAAGGATTTAAGAATGCGTGCCCTTTTCATACTTTGGGCATCAAGAGTTGGTTAAGTTACTAAGAAACCCTAATCATTAGTGCTTTGGTTATCTATTTTTGCTCGACGTTGCGCCTTGCACAGCGCTTCCCAAAAAGGGGCATCTATAGACACCAAAACAGCACCAATCCGATTATGTGACAACAAGCGTTGATCGTATTGACACACACAGCCCCTAGGGCAGCCCCCAGAGGTTAAACAGTGGTCCTAACCACTCCCAAAAGCAATTTTGGAGGTCAGAGGTCAATTTGGCACCTTTTTGGCACCTTGCTCTCTACTCATCCCACCCAGGGACGAATACAAACTGGCATTCATCCCACCCAGGGACGAATATCAGCATTCGCCCCAGGGTGAGGCGAATAGAAAGTTTGACTAGCAAAAAGTCAAACCTCGGCAAGTCCGCCGCTTAACTGAAGCTACGAGCCATGCAATTGCGAGGAATGGCTCTAATTCAAGAAGAGAGACTTCAGTCATGCATGTCTTTATTTTAGAGACCTCATGCAAGGAGATTCTAAATCAGGGAATTAGCTTTTCTCTGAAAATAGGACAAACAACTCAAGTGGCACCCTCGCATGCTCAATTCAAACAGAGAGACCCTAGGTCTATAAATTGGTGAGTTTTCCCACCCAAAGATATACAGAGAAGGAGCATTTGAGCAACGAAGTGCTGCCAATTTACATACCTACTTGCAATTTGTGCCTTTCACATCCTTAATCTCTCATTCGAAAGGGAGGTTATTGGGTGAGTATTGGAAGCACGAATCTGGACCCAAAACCCGATTTTTGGCCACAAAAATCCACAAAATTTGTCGACAACACCCCATAAGAAGTTTTGGACCCATACCAAGTGGATTGGTGCCGAAACAGAGTCCCAAACGGTGGGCGTCCTGCCCCCGGGCGCTCCCCAAACTGTCATAGTCCAATTCGCCCCACCCCGGGACGAATAGAAATTTGTGATAGATTTCCCTGATTTTTCTTTTGCATCTTATTCTAGGACTGTTAAATAGGTTGTAGTTTAAATTTCATTTCATTCTGAGCATTTTTGACCAGGTTTTTGTCATTTCTCGCCTTTACTAACTTGCAGATGCCATCATCAAAATTTGGGTGCTAGAGGCAAAATTGGAGAAATCTGACCATCTGGGTCTTCCCAAAACACCCCCAATTAGCTAACCCCAACTTTGCAGGTCATTTGGAGCTTCCTAAGAAGGACATTGAAGAGGGTGCTTTCTGACAAATTGTTGTAGGTCTATTCGTCCCACCCTGGAGCGAATACAAATCTGTGAGGAATTTCCAGACTGTTCTTTTTGCAGTGGTCTTCTGGTAACATATTTATGCTTCTGCCAAAATTTCATATTGATCCGAGGTCGTTTGGTTATTGTTTTAATATTTTCATGCATACATTGACAGTAGGCCTTGGGAAATACATGTTTTATTCTATCTGCAGGTGCTACTAATATTTTCTGTTTCTTTGAACACAGGTTTCCAAAATCAGAGGAACAGGAAGGAGCAAAGAATCATATACACAAGTGGCGATGACGTTTTGGTCCGCCCATCTTACATGTGGGCACGCGGAAGAAGGATTGTTATCCATGGATGTTGTGACAAGAAATATATTTGACGCTCCTATCCCCTAAAAAGGAAGGAGACGTATTGTAACACAACTTAAATGCGTATCAATAAAGAGATTACAATATTTCATACTGCTTTTATCTTGTGTCAATTCGTCTATGTTCTTTCTTTTTATGCATTTTTCAATATATAGGCTTTTAGCGTTAAGTTTGGTTTTACACGCATCTTGTTTGGCATATTCCTTTTTGTTTTCATATCCTCGTGCTTTCACCTTATTACCTTGTTTTTCTTCTTCCTTTTTTTCTTTTTGATTCCAATAGTCTCTTTTCAGGTGTCCTTTCTTCCCGCAATGCCAGCATTCCAATTGCTTCCCTTTGGATTTGGATCTGCCTTTCTTTGATTTTCCACGATTCCCTGGGTTTTTTTCTCTCCCTTTGTCTCCACCTGTTCTCTACAATCAAAGCATTACCTAATGTTTCACTTGTGCTTTTTCCTCACATTTCCTCGCTAAGGATAACACCAATAACATCATCAAACTTTAAAGTATTTGAAATACGGAATTACTCACAGCCATTACCAAGTCATTCCAGCTTTCTGGCAATGAGCACAAAATCAATAGAGCCCTAACCTCATCATCAAAGTTTACTCCTACAGAACTTAACTAATTTGTAACCGTGTTAAATTCATTTAAATGATCAGTAACACACCTACCTTTTGACATTTGCATATTAAATAAATGTTTCATAAGAAATGCCTTGTTCAAATCCGAGGGTTTTTCATACAATTTAGCCAATGCGTTCATTAAACCCTCCGTTGTATTTTCCTTCAAAATATTTAAGGCCACCGACGATGCCAAGCACAGCCGTATTGTTCCTAGTTCTTTTCTATCCAAAACTTCCCATCCTTCGCCTGTTGTCGACGACAGCTTCTTCACTATTCCACCTAATGGTAGGTCAAGATCTTTCTGATAAAGATAATCCTCCATTTGCATCTTCCATAGCTGGTAGTTTTGGCCATTAAACTTCTCAACCCTAAATTTGCCTTCTTCTGCCATTGATCCCACTCGAATTGAAAAACCCTCCTTTCAAGTGCGTTTTTCAAACCCTTAGCTCGAATACCAGTTGTTAGGATTAAAGCAAAAAATATGAGCAATAAAATGCGAAAATAAAACATAGAAGAAAATAATGCAATACACAATAGACACAGATTTATGTGGTTCATCCAATGTGGGCTACATCCACGAAGAAAATAACCAGGCCTTATATTCCATCCAAAAAACCCCTCTGTACATAACCGCGCACCAAAAATTACAATCGGCCGCCATACAACATCCTCTTATAAAAGTGCATTACAATTTTAGGGTAAAAAACCCGCCTAAAATCTATCGTTCAATCTGTGACCTAATATCAAATGGTCTAGATTTACATAGAGGAAAAAATATCTATTTCTTACTTCGAAGGCGTTGCCCCTGAAACCCCCGCCAGGGGGGGATCCAAAGGATTGTCGTCGCCCCCCTGGACCCCTCTGGCGGACACAAGTAGGGGGGCTAATGCCCTCCCTACACCTCCCTCTTTCGCATAGTGGGTCCAAGTGCGGCTGAAACAAAGGCCTCCGAATTAATCAGGCTCCACAATCAACAAGGAATTTGTCTTCCTATATAAAGGGTCTCATATAGAGATCAAGGATATCAAGTGTAGCATAGTAGTGAGTAGTATATAATAGTAGAACTCTTGTATGGAGTACAATGTAGTTTTTTAGCTTATATTAATGGAGTGACCATTACTTCCATACTGCATTGTATTTTTATCACTTTCTAAATATAATATATTTCATTCATATTGCAGAATCATTCTCTCATATTTTCTACATCTTATTAGGACCTGTATTAGATCTCTCCCACTATATATATCCTCAAAAGCTAACATTGACGACCCTACCTTAGCCTCTTACATACACCCCTTGGTCTCATATGGCTAACGTCTTGGCCTGAACGACCCACCTCCATACTCCTAACACTAACTAGATTGTCTGCCTTGAGTCTTGATAGTTTGAACTCTCCATTGTAGGACAACCTTGACCCTCCACAAAGATGGCAACGGGTGTTTCCCATCATGTTGGTCATGTTGGTCCAGTGTTTTAAAACTCACTGAAGACTCACGAGAAATCATATTTCTCGTGAGTCAAATACTCACACGAGTTTTTTTAACTTGAGCCGAGGAAATCGATGACTCAAGGCGATTTTTTCAGCCATTTCTCATTGAGTTCTCGATTATTACTTGTTGAAACTCACATGCAAAATAATCTCTACAATTAATAAATAATTTATATCATTAAAACAGGTACAATATTTCAATAATTTTTAAAATATGTATGGTAACATTGGTATATTTATTATACTTTGCATCCTCATGAAAATTAAAGTAGAATTTTAGTTCCAATCAAACTTTTGGCTTAATTTCATTGGTTTTCATACTAGCCCAAACAGTGGGACTAAGTATTTTCCTTAAAAAATAAATAAAATGTTTGTAGGAATTTGTGCGTCTCGTTTTTCAATGTATTTTTTTATTTCTTGCTTGATAATGTCTTTATCAAATTTTATTTTCTTTTTTAGTAAGGTTAGGTCTATTGTAACAAGGTTAATGAAATTACAATATTCTTTTTTTTTGGCCGAATAATGTTTTGATCTTAATAGAATGGAAAATTTAAGAAGAGATAAGGAATGCCCTTTAGAATATTGTCAAAGAATCCCATGAAGTGAGCGTTTGTGCGAGAATTTCAACTCTAGAGGTTGTTTTTCGGGCCTTCGGGCCCTAGCGACCAACATTTTTGTGGTTTCTGCTCAAGATTTTAGCGGGATATGTTGTAGGGGACCCAAGATGGGTTAGAAATATATCTTTCAACAGATCTTCATGCTACGAACTTGATTGACAATGACTTCCAATTTGCTGCACAAAACAAAAGTGAAAATCATACCTTTCCTCGACGTCCAAGGCATGGATTAAAGAGATCTCGAAACAAGTTTCAAGCAGTTGATCAAAAAATGGTTCAGATCTCAAGCGAATCCGGTGCTAAGGAGCACCCCAAAACAAATCCACTATGGAAACCCCTTTCAAGGGCAAGGATTTCAAAGACTCGACCCCAAAAATGAATTTTAGGGATGCCCTCCATGGTGGACAACCTCAGCCTAATGCTAACATTAATCTTAGGGCTTCTCGTAAACCTCTGAGAATGCCTAAGATTGATCCTAGGAAAACTGAGTCGGGATGTCTTAGGGCAGTTGATGGAACTCCGATTGTTAAGCTAGATATGGGCGACATTCAGACTAGCATAGAAGATCTGGAAAAAAGAGGACTAATTTGTCATTTCTTGGGTTTTCGTCCGAGCCTATCTGCTTTCAAAGTTTGGGCTGCAAAAAACTGGAAAACAAAAGGTGAGTTACAAATCTCTATTTATCCAAATGGTTATTTTCTTGTTTTATTTGCTAATAATGAAGATAGAGAGAAAATATTTCAAGGGGGTCCCTGGTTCTTTGGAAGGGTGGGGCTTTTCATGAAGCCTTGGCATACTAAATTTAAAGCCGAAGAAGAGATGCCTTCTACAGGTCC
Source organism: Wollemia nobilis (assembly GCA_028583015.1). Taxonomy (NCBI): domain Eukaryota; kingdom Viridiplantae; phylum Streptophyta; class Pinopsida; order Araucariales; family Araucariaceae; genus Wollemia; species Wollemia nobilis. The sequence continues at coordinate 3,186,040 of JAQPPZ010017241.1, read as the reverse complement.
TGTGTGGGTTAGACTCTTTGGCCTCCCAATTGAATTCTGGAATCCGACTATTTTTTCTTCAATTGGAAACTCTTTGGGAACTTTTATGATGATTGTTGATTGTACTCAAAAATTTGAACATATTATTTATGCTCGGATTTGTGTTTTAATGGATTTTGACAAACCCCTACCTGAAAAGATCTCATTACAATTTGGGGAGGACACTTGGGAGCAAGTGGTGGACTATGAGAACATTCCTTTTCATTGTAGAATTTGCCATGAATATGGTCATTTGGCTAGTGTCTGCCCAAATAAAATTCTAGATCAAAATAAAGAGGATACAAACTTAGCAAGTTTCCAAATGCCTAAGAAGAAGAACACTAAAAAAACTAGTTATGAAGGATCAATCGAAGTTATCAGCTAATATGTTTGAAATTCTTTCCACAAATGATGTCCTAGGTGAGGAAGAGGAAATAATGGAGACAAAAATCTTAGAAATACAATTTAAATATGCAAGGAAGGACTCAGAGACAAACCAACAAATTAAAGGTTTTCAATAGGAAAAAAGGAGGAAATATACACAAGAAAAACAATCTTTTAAATGTTGAGACTTCAAATAATATAGGTCCCAAGATAGACTCTGTTGAACCTTCCAGTAACACTTTGGCTTTGTACATGCATTCTTCGAGGTTAGAAGCCATCCCAGATTCAATTGGGGTAAGTCAAGAAATAGGAAAAAAACTAAAGATGGATTCCAACCAAAAGGTAGGTCGTAAGACCAATCAACATCATATGGTAAAAGAAGGTGAAAAGCTTGTAGAGGAAGGTAAGATTAATGCCCTTACCAATTTTTTAGCCTTGGTATTAATGAAGATCATCACTTGGAATATTAGAGGACTCAAAGGGAGTCTTTCAAAACAAAATGAAATTAGAAGAATGATTTAGATAAACCATCCACATCTTGTTTTCCTTTAGGAAATAAAGATGTCAATAGAGGAAATGGATTCAATTGCTAGTAAAATTTGGCCAGCTGGAAAAGTTGCTTCCCTCAGTTCCCAGGGGACTTCTGGTGGCATTGCTTGCCTTTGGGACCCAAAAGAGGTAGTTATTCACCATATGGTTGGTAGTTGGGGTCTTTTGGCTATAGCTATTCAAAGTAGACATTCTAACCAAATTATGCTTTGCATAACTGTTTATGCTCCGACTACTTTGGAGGAAAAGAGAAGATAGTGGAAGGATATAACTTATATTATCTCTCATTTTCTTGAAGCTTGGATCTTGATCGGAGGAGATTTCAATACCATCCTCTCTCTGGATGAGAAAATGGGGGAAATAGAAATTTGGATAAAAGCATTGACCTCATGAGTGAATATATTGCAAACCTTCATCTTGTGGACATCCAACCAGATAATGGCCTTATGACTTGGTCTAATAGAAGGCAAGGCTTAGCTTGTATCATGGAGAGATTGGATAGGTTCTTGTTCTCTGATAATTTCTTAATCCATGGTCACATTCCTAAGGTGAAGACTCTTAACAATGTTGGTTCGGATCACTGGCTAGTCATGGTGGAAATTTGGAAAACCAATGTGAGTTTCTCACCTTTTCAATTTTAGTTAATGTGGCTTAGAGATAGTTCCTTCAGACCTCGAGTGCAACAATGGTGGAAGGAAGGTAAACCAAGGTATGGGACTAAGATGTTTTGTTTTACCAAAAGGTTGCAATACATTAAATCCAAAATCAAGATTTGGAACTGGAAGGAGTTTGGAGATGTCCGACAAAAAAACATGAAGTTATTGCTCAACTTGAAAATTTGAATAAGAAAATCCATTTAGATGGCCTCATAGAGAGTAGAAGTACAGATGAAATTAGACTCACAACTCAGTTAGAGGAATGGGAAAAAAGAGAACTCTTATGGAAGCAAAAATCTAGGATCCAATGGCTCAAAGAAGGAGATCGAAACACATATTTCTTCCACAAATCTCTTCTAGCTCGAAGATCTCACAACTTTATTTCTTCCTTAAAATCTGATTCTGGAGATGTTGTCTACACTTGGGATGGCATGAACTCTATTGTTGTCAATTACTTTTCCAATCTATTTGTTGTTGCACCTCTTGACTCGACTTCTCAATAGAATATTCTTCAAGTGATCCCTACTCTTATCACTTCTGAGGAGAACTCTATTTTGATTGCTCTAGTTACTATCAATGAGCTTCAACAAGTGGTTTTTAAAATGCAAAAAGGAAAAACCTAGGTCTTGATGGTTTTCCCATTGAGTTCTATCAAGAGTTTTGGGATATCCTTCATGTTGATTTATTAGAGGTGGTGGAAGAAGCCAAGAAATCCAAAGAAATTTTGAAGGTTATCAATAAAACTTATATAGCTCTTGTCCCAAAATCTCAAGAGGTAGATCATATCTCAACTTTTAGACCTATAGCTTTATGTAATGTTCTTCTCAAAATCATTACAAAGATCATGGTAGAAAGGTTGAAGCCTCTTTTGCATAAGATTATTTCCCCTGAACAAGGGGGTTATGTGGAAGGGCATCAAATAGTGGATGAGATAGTTCTTGCTCAGGAAGCCATCCATTCCATGGAAATGCAAAAATCTCCATCTATGTTCATTCGTTTAGACTTATCTAAAGCTTATGATAGAGTGGATTGGCACTTCCTTGTCAAAGTTTTAAGGCAATTTGGCTTCTCTCGAGATTGGATGGACTGGATTATGGGATGTATCTCTTCGGTGTCCTACTCTATTCTTATCAATGGTAGGCCTTCTCAGTTGTTCCCTACTTCTAGAGGTATTAGGCAAGGTGACCCCCTCTCCCCTTATTTATTCATCATTCTTGTTGAATGCTTGGGTAGGACTATAACCAAAAATAGAGAAAATAGAACCCTTGAGGGAGTTACCATTGCTCATGGAGCTAGGCCTATTTCTCATCTTCAATTTGTTGATGACTCTACTCTGTTAGGTAAAGCTACAATTAAGGAAGCTTCTAAAATTAAGCAAATCATTAGTTGTTTTTCTAATGCTACCGAGCAATTGATCAATGAAGATAAATCTAAAGTCATTTTCTTTCACTGCTCTCCTAGACAGGAATCCATGGTCTTGGATAAATTAAGATATAAGAAGACCTCCCTTCCGATCACTTATTTAGGCATTCCTATCAATATTCAAAGATAAAAAAAAAATTGGAATTGGTTGTTGGATAGAGTTAAGAAGAAAATTGGAAAGTGGACCAATAGGTGGCTTTCATTTGGGGGTAGAATTACCTTGGTAAAATCAGTCCTTCAAGCTATACCTATTTATGTTTCTATTGTGTTGAATATCCCAAAGGTTGTTCTTCGAGAATTGGATCAAATCAATCATCGGTTCCTCTAGAGTGGTACTAAGGAGAAAAGAAAATGGGCCTTGGTGAAATGGGATACTTTATGCCTTCCCAAGAATGAAGGGGGTTAGGATTCTGGTCTGCTATTAATAACAATAAGGCTTTAGCTGCTAAATTGTATTGGAGGATTTTGCATAACCCCAATGCTCTTTGGACCAAGAATCTTCATGCTAAATATGTTGAGAACAAAAGTCCTGAAGACCTTGTTCGCTATCAATTGCCTACCAAAGGTTCTCCCATTTTAGCGGTTCTTAAGACTGGTGAGGATTTGATTAAGCAAAATTTATTTTGGATCATTCATAATGGTCAATAGGTAAATTTTTGGATAGATTCTTGGGATGGTCACCAACCTTTGATAACTCAGTTTCTTGATTGGAGGCCTTGGATGGAGGAGCTTCATCGAGCTAACTGGATAAAGGTAGCTAATTATTATCGGTACCATACTGGTAATTCAGAGGTTGGTAGATATTGGATCCTTATTGAGGACTGGCCTATTCAAATGCTAGAAAGGTAAAGAAAAGATATCCAAAGCATCCTTCATATGAGATCTCTCTCTTGGTCCCATGATAAAGATTATTTTGGATGGAACAACACTACTAAGGGTGAGTATTCAGTTGCTCAAGGTTATTTGGCCTTATGCCATAATAATCCCAACCAATCATATGACATATTTACTCAGTTGTGGGCTCAAAAGCTCTGGCCTAAGGTGAGGTTCTTTACTTGGCTTTTATTGCATCGTAGGGTGCTTATTGGTGAGCAACTTATGAAACATGGTTTTCATGGCCCGTTTAGATGTGAAATGTGTGGAGAGAATGTGGAAACTCTCAACCATATTTTTATTGAGTGTACCTTAGCCTCTGAGCTATGGAGGAGAATGACCATCTTACTTGGCTTACAATGGTCCAATTTTTTTACTTTTGAACAACTTTGGAGGGATTGGCCTAATCAGGAGGGTGTTGATCATTTTATTAGGCAACTAGTTTGGATGGGTTCTACCATTCTACCTTGGAATATCTGGAAGGAAAGAAACAATCAGATTTTCAATCAAGAAAGGAAGGACATTCACTATATCTGGCAAAAGACCATTGCCAACTTAGTTGAATCAGTCCAATAACTCCTTAATCACCCCTAGAACTCCCACCAAATATGGGATCAAGTGATGCAAAGATTGAAGATTAACTCTTTTAAGGGCAACCAACTTAAAGGGAATGTGAGTAATTAAAATATGGATAGAACAAGGAATTGGTAGCCTCCTCCTAAGGATTTTGGAAAATTCAATACCGATGGAGCCTCTAGGGGGAACCTTGGAAAAGCTAGTGTAGGAGGAATTGGTAGACTTTTAGATGGTTCCCTGGTTTTCACTTTTGCTAAGAATTTGGGTATCCTTTCCAATAACCTTGTTGAGGGGTATGGTATCCTTAGAGGCCTTTGAGAGGCTGCTAAGGTCGGATGGAAAAAGGTGTTGGTTGAATCTGACTCTCAAGTCATGATTAATTTGTTGAAGACTCCTAAGAATCATAAGGTTGATTGGAGAATAAAAAGAATTGTTGAGAAGATTCAATTAATCCAGATGGGCTTTTTGAAAGTTGAATACAATCATGTGGTCAGAGAACAGAACATGAGTGTTGATGCTTTAGCTAATTGGGCATTGGACAAAGGTGATCTTACTTACTACGACCACCCTCCTAGATGGTGGGATTCACAAATAAGGGAAGCTCTTCTTTCTATCCTTTCTCTGGATGGCTCTAGTACTAGAGGTACCTAGTTCCTTTTTCTTTGTTTTTGCTTCTCTTTGGTTCGGTCAGGGTATTTTAGTTCCCTTGCTCAGACTGATCATTCTTATGTTTCCTTTGTTGAATCTTGCCTGAATAGCCTTTTGGCCTAGAAAGGCCAAAGTTGTATTTTGTTTTTCCTTCTTTTTAGTTTTTGTGTGTGTTGTTTTGTTTTGTTTTGTTTTTGTTTTTTTTTGTGTTGTTTTTGTTTTTTGTGTTTTTGTGTGTTTGTGTGTTGTTTTGTTGTTTTTGTGGTTTTTTGTGTGTTTTGTTGTTGTTTGTTGTTTTTGTGTTTTTTGTTGTTTTGTGTTTTTTGTTGTTTTTGTTGTTTTTTGTGTTTGTGTTTTGTTTTGTTTTTGTTTTTTGTTTTTGTTTTTGTTTTTGTTTTTGTTTTTGTGTTTGTTTGTGTTTTTGTTGTTTTAGGCATGCTCTTTGAGTGTGCCGAAGGGGCAAGCCAAGTGCGAGCCCTGGGTGGGTATTGCCTCCAACATAGACTTGACCAAAGTCAATCTCCCCCCAAAGAGAGCCATTTGTTGCACCATATATTAATTCTTCCTTCACCTTCTTTATATTTCAGCCTAGTTTATTGTAGTCATTGGGTTTCAAAAAGAACCCTAGATATTTAAACCCCAAATCAAATATGTTGAAGGGGAAAAGTTGACCTATTAATATGGTATGATCCTGATCCACACGGTTAAAAGAGATGCTTGACTTTTGTGCATTAATATGCATACCTATTGCCATGCAAAAAATATCTAAAGGTTGTTTAAACTTCTCTACAATTCTTATTGTTCCATCTGTAAAAAGGAGAACATCATCTACAAAAAGTAGAATGGTGACTTCCATTGTTCTATCTATTCTAATTCCCTTTACTGCTCCTACCCTCTTGGCTTCTAAAATGCACCTACTTAATCCCTCAGCTACCAAAAGAAATAATAGCAGCGAAAACCAATTGACTTTGTCAAAAGCATTTGATAGATCCAACTTCATCACTATTGTTGGCAATTTCTTTGATGTCATGGTATGAAGACTTTCCTGAGCAGCACCAATTGCTTCGTGAATCTGTCTACCATGCAAGAAATCGAACTACTCAATAGACATAGAAGTAGAGAGGAACCTTTTAATTCTTGATACTATTAATTTTTCTATAACTTATTTCTTGAACTTGGGTTTCCAAGAGCACCAATGTAGCAAGGTTTATCTTGTTCACGAGTTTGTTTGATAGTATGGAGGGGAGCAAGCCCAATGAATTACAAAGCTCGCCAATGACAATTGGAAGGTGTCGCCTTAGAAAAATCTTCAAAATTGGGCATTTTATAATCTTCATCAAAGGCATCATGTGTAGAACAAAAGGTGGAAATAAACACATAATAAAATCCTTTCAATTTGGAAAGGACGAGATAGATCAGTTGTTTATCTGTCTTTTTGAATTGGTCGTAGTTGATAACTTGATATGAAGATGCAATTGCTTAATTTTCGCAGTCAAGTCCTCAATACGAAAAAAATCCACTACATCAAGAATCATAAGCTAGTTTTTCCACTCGTGCTTGTAAATTATATTTTGCTTGCTAAATAGTTCCTCAAATTTCTTCCAAGTTGCTTGTAGAGAATCAATGTCATCAAAGTGAAACTTTAGATCATCGGAAACTTACATATTGTTCAAACCTTGAGCTTCATTTGTTTAATTAAGCCATTTTACCTTCTTTGTGTTTTCAAGTTCAGTCTCTGTCCCCACCAAGACGTAATACAGCCCTCTACTCCATAAGTCCTCCATATAGTATGTTTAGAGAAAATTTAAGCTGGTCAATCAAACAATTTTGCAGATGGAAAAGAATGAAGTCATTCTGTGCCTTAGACCTAGAGTGTATATGTGTTGTAACAAAGCACATTTCTTGAATGTTAAAAAAAAGTTATATACATAAAAATAAAATAAAAAGGAGCCAAAAAAGACTGTATGCAAAATTGATCTGATTGGAAAGAATTTTAATCAAGGTTCACTGAATCATACAACCAAAAAAAAATTGAAATAAAGATATCAAACCTAGCCAAATTTCGAAATAAATTTAATTAGGATAAAATACATAAAATTCTGGACATGTTAAAAATTTGACTCAAACAGACTATGACGGGCCTGGGAATCACTCCCAGAAATTGATGCTTCTATTGAAAATATGCAACAGACAGGGGTACTTGTGGCAACATGGAATTGGGATGCAGTTGCAAAACAGACAGGTTTCCATGAGGGATCAAATTGAACTCTTGTCTAACTGGGCCTCACCCTCCAATTGTACAATTTTCCTGAGGGTCAAGGATTGAAGTTGGCTTGTTTTTGCTCACCAAACAAAGAAGGATTATATGCAGGTAATCAGGTAATCGATCTTTTCAAGACTGCACTCCGTGTGATCACATTGTTTAAGTAATAGCTTTGATATCTTTCATTATAGAAGATAAACTTATATACTAGTTGTTATGCACAACCAATTTAGATTTAGAAAAATCTAATTATAATAATAGTTGCAACTCCCTTAAAAATGTTATACAGTTATTCAGGAGTGAAGAAGACAATGGAGCTAATAACAAACTATGGTGTAATATTTATGCTGACATTCACCCCCTTACATCACAGTCTTAAAGGTTATTGAAGGAAAATCTTGAAATGCTATGTTGCATTGGAAATAGATACGGTATCTGATATGGATACAGTATCGGATACAAATACAACAAATTTTCAAGACCTCCTAATAAGGATAACGCTGGATACAAACTTATAAAAAGCATTTATGTTTTATATATGAAACGAAACAAGATATAACACAAAAATGTCTACAAACAAATAAGTTTTGAATAGGATATTTTAATTAACTAAGAAGATGACTGTCATTGATTTTTTACTTTTAAATTTATTTTTCCAAAAATTGCATATTCTTCTTTTAATCTCATATTGTGAATACAACTTTAGACGTGCCTAGGCCATACAAGGATATATTAGATATGGACCAAATAAGGTGATGTATTTGGACACATCAATACACAATACCTGTGTGCTAAGTTAAAAAGTTAAGTAACTTTTAAGGTCTAGGAGCATTATGCATATTAGACCACCTCATACTCCTCGAGCCTAATACGTGTAGAGGAGGCACTTGTGTTGTGCTATCTGCCTAGGGGGCGTACATACCCTACCCCCCTTTAGATTCGAACCTTGGACCTCCTACCTGAAGCCTTCACCATTAGGCCCACTCCTGCTGTGTTGAGATACGTCTTGATATGGTACCCGTGTGTTTAAACGCATTTGGATACGCTATTCAATTAGTATTGTATCCATATTTGTACCTAATACACAGATAGGTATTTGAGCAAGAGAATTGTCGGACATGGTAACTATGTTGAAATGCCCCCAACTTAACATGTGCAAGGGAGTTGGTAAAGATATTTGCATGTTGTTCCCGAGTGGGACCAAAAATGAGCTAAATGTTGTGTTGTTGAACATACTCACATATGAAATGGCATTGACCTTCATCGTGCTTGGTCCACTCATGGAACACAAGATTATGAACAAAGCTTTAGAACACCTCAATTGTCACAATACAGAATCATTGGATTAGTTTGCAATTCTCCCATACCTACCAAAATATGTTTCAACAATATCGCCTAGCAAATAGATCCTCCTACAGTATGATATTTTTCTTCGATGGAATTGTATGTTGCTTTTTACTTCCTCGAGAGATTGGTCTAGATCCCAAAAAGAATACATATCCAAAAGTGGATTGTCTATCATTGATGGATCCTACATAGTCTATTTCCATGTAACCAACCAAGAAGAATTGATCACTCCTCTATTCAATAGTACCACTAGTATCTCTTAACACTCGCTTTGCTTCCTTCCAATAACACTCAATTGGTTCCTGCATGAACCGCAAAAGTTAATGCAAAGCTGATATCTGGCCTGGCGTAGGTTAGGTAAATGAGACTCCCGATTAGTTGTCAATAGATAATTGCATTTATCTATGGAGAAAAATCAAATCACAATAGTTGCAACCTTGGTTCCATGGAAGGTGGCACGGGCTTATAGTCTTGTATGTGAAGCGTCTCGACATATTTAATTTGGGAGTTAAACATGCAATGACATGTCTTCCACACGTCCAAAGCAAGACAGTAGTACAGTAATCCAAGATCAGTCATGTCAAATGACTTTTTCAGATAACACTTTGCTGCAATAATCATTTGTTCAAAACTTCCTGTGATGACCAAGTCACCGACATACACAATGATGATCACAACCTCCCCTCTTACACTTTGTGGCAAAGGCTTGGATCATAGGCATGTTGTTGGAAGTCATGCTGTTCAAAATACTCATAAATTTCTCATAGAGAAATATGATCAATTTACACACCCTTGTTTATTATCCAGGTGCAACAAATATCTTACATTGGGTCATGTAGACATCTTCCTTCAAGTCTCCATTAAGAAAGGCACTTTTTACATCCATCTAATGGACCGTTTTTTCATTTTTCTTTGTGGATTGTGATTGAAACTTTCATGTTGTTCTCATGATAGACTCTTTATGGCCACTTATCAACATTCCACGAAATAGAACCATGGAACAAATAGGACTACACTTTTCATATCAAATACCAATCAGTTCAAATCTAACATCAGCTCTCGTCACTTACCAAATTGAGGTCAAGTTATGAATCAGGCATGTGACCTTTTTGGGGCATGGCTTTATGCTGGAAAATGGCCAAAAATATTCTTTAAGGACATAATTTTGTGCTCACTACTCCATTTTGATCTATTCAAAAAGCATTGGAAAGATTACAAGGAGAATGACAATTTCAGAAGGCAACTCTGTCTACAGCACTCTGCCAACAACTTTGAGGAAAAATGCTCTGAAGGCCCTCAAAAATGCAAAACAAAATATTTACTAAAAATAGTAATTTTCTATTTTGAGATTTTCGTAGCCAAAATGCATCTCTAGCTATGTTGACACATCAGTAAAAGACTGAACACAAAAGAACAAGTCATCGGTATGTAATTTTCAATTAATATTTGCTTTGTAACTCATGGAAGGTGAATCACCACATTTTCATATGGGTGACCTTCTAACTCATTAAAGGTGAACCACCACATTTCCATGTGGGTGACCTTCCATATTCAATAATGTGATTTCCAACACACCAAAAATATTGTATAAAGAGAGATGCACCCCTGATTGTAAAAATATGAGTAATAGATGCAATGTTATAGCCTCATGCCTCTTCTCAAGGATTGCTTGAATTGTACTCTGTTTTTTTAGCAATAAAATCATTATGCTATTTTGCTTATATATTTTTGTGTTCTGGTTTTTCATACTCTGTTATTTCTAAATTGCACTCTTTCTTAATCTTCCTTAAATCGAAATTCTAGGTTTCGGATCAAGTTAATGCATGAGGCCATCATTCAAGCACCAAACACCATGGCTTGCATATAGGAAGACAGCTTCACGCTAGAAACATGAAAAACTTCACATACGGAAGAAGAAACGTCTAGGGCAGAAAGAAGGCACAGCCAAGGATGTCTGTACATCAAGAGGATCAGCTTAATATACCATGGGATGTAGGAGAAAACATTGGAGGGAATCAATTATGGGACAACACCTGGGAAGAACCAAGACACCAAAAAGTCCACCAAACTATGTAGGGAATGGAAAATTTGCAACTTCAAGAAGGTTGGACTCACGAATGGAAAGCTTTTAACAAATCGAAAGGGCAACAAGTTGGACACATATGCACCACTTCCAAAGAGAAAGGGCATCAAGGAGGTACGAAGGAAAATGTTTCATCTTCTTCAAGTTTGAGCTCTTGAGGGACCAAAAGCCTCCCTATGTGGAATGTGTGATGCAGATGGATCGTACAAACAGTCTATAAATAAGCCAAAATATTTTGTCAACAAAATAAGAAAAACATTCTACAGACAAATGAGACAATATTTTGTTTACAAATAATACAACATTTTCTACCTACAAATAAGACGTGTGTGGAGAAAATGAAAAGAAATGAAAAATATAGGTAAACACTCAGCCAACTCATCCCTTGGCTTTCCTTATCCATTTAGAGAACAAGAAGTTGTTAGGAAACCATAACTATATCGTGATCCAAGCCATAGGGTGCTCTAGAAGTTGATTTTGACAAGTTTCATAGGAGGGCAAAGTATTAAGAGAAGTTATAGGTAAAGGTGCAATAGATTGCAGAAAATACTGTTTGCCCCTTTTAGTCTCACATTTTCGGTATAAAGAATACATTTTCCTCCCTTTTCTGTGAAATTTCTTTCCCAAGAGAGTTATTTACGTTAAATCTCTGTTCAAGACTGTGTGTGCATATTGTATTTATTTTCAGCTGTCTTTGCAGTTGAAATATGTGCATGTACACTTTTTTGCCTTAAGTTTTGCATAATTTAAACATTGGCTGCAATTTCCATTGCAGTTGAGTCATTGGTTGTGTACATGTATCAAGTTGTGAAAAATCTTGTTTGATGATTCATTACAAGTTGGTTTGCTGAATTTGGAATCATTTGATGCATCTTCCAACAGAAATATATCCAAGATGACTATTATAATGTAAAAAGTCAAACATAAACAAAGAAAAAAGCAAGAACCCAAATAAACTATAACCACAATGAAAAGGCAAAAAGGTTTTATACCCTTCAGGTGTACACCATAATGCCAAGATATATGAGGCCTAGTTGCATCCTAGCCACTCCATGTAATACATTGAGGACGATCAAATATTTGTCATCTACAACATTGAAGAAATTCAAAATCTACTAAAGAATATTCATAGCAGCAAAATCGCCCATGTCTAGGAACAAGTCAGGAATGTGCTCATTGTTCATTTCTTGAAGAAAATTGCTTACTCTCCTTATACTTTCCCATGATGAAATATTTTTCCACTTTAATACCTACTTCTCCTTAATTTATGAAGACTTAGGAAGAGCAATGTCTTTACCTGTACCTCTATGCTGAACATGTTTCTCGCTCTCCTGCCATTCAAGGTTAAGAACTGCACAACATTAATATAAGAATCCTGTCCATCCCTCCAACCTCTCATGCTTTGTCTCTTATGTTATTAGAGGTCCTAGCCAAGTCTAATGGCAAACAGACCTCATAAACTGTCTGACAGGCCACTGGGCAGACTGAGGTTCCAAGGCGATATGTCTCTGCCCTGAGTCAGATACAATGGGTCTCAAAAATGAGGTAATCCTGATCTTTGATTAAATGTATCTGCAAAAGTTTCCTGCTATGTTAAAAGAGTTCCACAAGAAAGAGTGTGTCACATCATGGTAACTAATGACAGGTGATACAGAACCTGTGGAATCAACAGAAGTACAGTAATACCTGTCCCTGATCTTAAGATAGACAGTATATCAGCTATTAAATGTTTTTCACGTTCAACCCCAATGAAGCTTATTAATTTGATGTTCTCTCACAATTCTGAGTTGATGGAACAAAACGGATCATTATTTGTCCTTGCATGATCTAGATGTTTGTTCTTTGCCGATGTTGGTGTTAAAGATACCAAATGTACTGCTTATGTATAGTCCTTTTCATTTGCCTTTTTCCTAACTGAAGAGCCAGGCTCTCCTAGATTTCAAAAGAAAGACATATGAAATTGACCAAAGGAAATATTTATATAACCCAAACAGACTACCGTACAACTCCCCTGAAGAGTATGCCACCGATGTTCATGCACAAGCCTTTCTGCACCATGCCCTCCAGTTAGATAGCATATTCAACAGACGAAATTATCGTACCTGACTCACATCTCAGCCAACATACTCGAGCTCGAAATAAAAGTGTAGTCAATATCCTGAAGTGTGATTTGGCCTGAAAACAAATATTTGCTGTGTTTTGTACAAAGTGGTAAGCACTTTCTGTCCAAAGATTCATGAATAGCACCCAAACCAAAAACCCACTTGTTTTTATCACATGGATCGATATTCCGTCTACTCTGTAGTAAACGTATGCGGTATAGCACAATGTCAGTCCTATCACAACATAAAGCTGAACACCTGGCAGATACTCCATCAGAAAGCATTCTGACAAGTGTCATACAGAGAAGACCATCAATAGGTTTGGGATCAGCAAGTCTCTGATCACCCATCATTTTTATCTTGTTCTCAAGGGGAAAGTAAGCTCCGTTAGTTCCATCCATGTCAACAACCTTTAGATCTTTGGTATAATGTCTAATGGCTTCCTGTTTTGTAGCTTCATGTTTTTCTGCCAATGTAAGGATACAAGAAAACCTCAAGTGATAATTCACAATAACTTTTACCATTTTAAAATTATGGCAACAACAAAAATAGTTTAGCAATCTAGTCCCCAAGCCTGCATACCATTGTATGATCTCCTCATCTTCTAGTGGAATTTGCAGTTTTATCGGTTGAGGTTGTCCCATGGAGTTTATCAATCCACCAAGCCTAAGAGCTGTTCTTAATAGCTCCATCGGCGCATGAATCTTTATGCATAATTTTGTCAGATCCCTGATAGTCTGATTTTCATATTTGTTATGCTTTGTTTGCATTTCTCTTTCTTCTTCTAATATGGAGCTTGTCGTGTCAATATTAAGATATTTGTTGACATTCTGCTGAAACTCATCATAGGCATCGAGTAGCTCCTTCGGCAATTGATCACGAACTGCCTCAATAGACAAAAACTCACCACTAGTGAATCGTCTATGCCAAGTCCAACGCTCTTCATTTGACCGCAGAAATGTATTCACTACTTCCTGTGCCCAAACTCTGTAATTGCTCTTGATTTGTGAAGCTATTGGGAGCTGAGGGTCACGAAGGCAACCACGTCTAAACTTTTTCAATACATGGGACAATATTTTCATACCTGCATCAAATGGTAAGTGCTCAATTGGTTAAATATGTACACTTTCAAGATAAGATCAAAGTTCAAATCTTGCAAAGTTAAATATGCGGTAAGACAATCATAATGTAATAGTAGTGGGTCCCTTTCAAACCCATAAAACCAATTAAAAAAATATACATATATTTTCATACCTGTATGCTTACGCATTCTCTCCTGAGCATTCCTTTTCTCTTGAGCCCGGGCTTGACGACGCTTTATGAGTTTCTTCCAAGCTCGAATTGCTTTATCTGACATTGGAGGAAATAATTTAGAATGGGTAACAGCCTGAATTTCCATTCCTAGAAACTCTATCTTCTCTGAAACTGCACTGTGTAGGACTGTCTTTGATTGATCCACCCTAAGTTTCAGATCACCTTCTAAAAACTCAACCACCCTATTCTTTAATTCCAGTGTCAATTCTTTAGAACTAGAAGAGGCAATCAGAATCTCATCCAGATAGCGACAGACATAAACCTTTACGGGCTTGTAAAACATGACAGGTAACCCTTCTGTAGTCGGCTGCATCCGTTGTTTTTGCACCCATAGCCTAAGTGAAGACACAGATTCTGTGATTCGCATGTCATCCAACACAGATTCCCTGAGCGAAGCTGATAAAGCACGATCACCCGACTTCATCATGTGCCCTTTCTTAGGGTTTGCGTCATCGACTCTTTTGCGAACATCTTCCATTTCTCTATCAAAGTCATCCAAGTAAATGTTTATAATAGTAGAACACAAACTATTTTCTTGAGGGAATCCGCGTCCAAGAGAAAGCCCCCCTAATTCTATACTTAAAACATTGGCTTGAAACAAACTGCGTATAAGATCAACAAGCAATTTATCTTCAATCTTCTTCTCGATGATGGAAGCTAGTACCTGTAACACGGGAAAATTTAAGGGAAGGAAATTTTTTTATTAATATAGAATGGGCGCGAATCTTTTCATTTAAATAATATAAAATATATAGTCACAAAATTTAGGAGTATAAAATTTGGCGAATCAATTATTTTTATCATGTTTTATGCAAAAATTTGCCAAAAATATTTTGAAAAACGAATAAAAATTTTAAAAATATATAGCAATAGGCGAAAAATAGCCCACCTGTACCCTTTCTGAATCGAACCTCTCTTTGGCAAATACAACAGTGAACCACCAAGTTGGATTGGTGACATTGGTCTTGATGTACCGAAGGGCAGTATGTCTACCCATTCCCGGTCTCCCACCATAAGCAAATGTTGCAAAGCTAGGCTCATATACAGCCTCCAAAGCCATTTTCACTGCCTCCATTACTACTTTAAGCTTCAAATTAGGAAGAACGAGGGACTCGCCTTTTACTCTAACCGGCATCACTTCCACACAACAGCTCCTGACATCAAAGTTTCCCTTTCTGAGCTGTCTTGAAGTATTTTTCAGCCAAAAATAATCAATGCCATCTTGGGCTGCCCTGGCAACAATATCAGCTGCCTTTGTACAGGAATTTACACTAAGCCTCTCGTAGGCTGTCAACAATACTTCTGGCCAAGCTATGACATTTTTAATTAGATTGTGCCACTTTCCAGCCCTGAACTGTTTTGTAACAAGTTCGTGGAAATCTTTTTGGCTTAGGGTTTTTTTCAATGCAAGATCCTTCTCTCGGAAAACCATGGTAGAATTCGATCTTTTGAATTGAAAATTTAGGTGGTTAACCAATTGTGCCCTAAAAACTGGTTGTCTCAAGGGAATACAATGATGCCGGATCACATCTGAAAACCAATAACATTACATAAATAAGTTCTATTGATTTAGTTATCCCTAACAAAAACAAGATCAATTTCCGTTGAGCAATACCTGGTTTTGGTGTCACGAGCTTCCGAGGAAGGGAATGAGGTTCCAAAATAAACAGGCCTCTCAGTCTATAGATAATACAGCAACGTTGGCGTCCCATTCATTCCTTTCCTTTGCTCGTTCGGATACCCTGGTTGGTCCTCGCTGCATTTAAAATCATAACAGTAGCTTTATGTTTTTCGAATTTCATCTCTGTAAAACATTGGCAGTGAGGGCTCCACATCTCTCTTCCATAGGGTGTCTGGCGTTGCAAACGTTGATTCTATTAAGTTTTCTACTGCTCCGAATTATTCCGGAGGGTGGACACTTACATTTAAAAATTTAATATAAAAGATAGAAAATACACGTGAAGTAAAATATCAAGAAGAATAACCAATAGAATATAAAGCTGATGAATGTATGAACAATGGTATAGATATAAAGGTTTCTCCTAAAGGGATTTTTAAAATGTTATTTAAAAAAAAAAATTGTTATACTTAATTTTAAGTATATTTTTTTTTGTTAGGTGGGAGAAGGGGTTTTGAAAGGTCCTCGAACCTTTTACAAACATGGTTTTGAAAGGGTTTCTAATCTCTTACAATTTAACAAAGATTTTTAAAGAAAATTTAAAGAGGAACACATTAAGATCTAACTCCAATGGGAGAAGCATTCAAACACAAGAGCACCTACAATTGAGTCAATCATGGAATGAAAAAGTTGCCCAACAATTTTAGGATTAAATAATAACTAGGATTAAAACGCAGAAGAATAAAGCAATACACGAGACACAGATTTACTGGTTCACCCAACATGGGCTACGTTCACGGAGAAAATAACTAGGCTTTTTATTTCGTTCAAAGAAATGACGGGATACAACCTACAGCAGATCCGTTGTAACTTCCTCTTCGCTCTATCATCGTCAATTACAATGTGCGCTCACATATTTAGCCGTCGTGCGAAATCCTCTTTATAAAAAATAGAGTTACAATTTAGGGCAAAAACGCGTGACTAATTTCCACCATCCGATCTGTGACCTAATAATAAATGGTATAGATTTACATAGAGAAAAAAATCTATATTTTTCTTCGGGGGCGTTGCCCCCAAAACCCTCGCCAAGGGGGGGCCCTTCTTGGCCCCCCTGGCGAACACAAGTAAGAGGGACGTTGCCCCCCTACACCCCCCTTTGTGGAGTGGGTCCAAGTGTGACTGAAAATAAGACCTTCGAATTAATCAGGCTCCACAACCAACAAAAAAGAGCGTCCAAAATTGAAAATATCATCCCGTTCAAAAGGAACTCCCAAATTTTGAAAAATTCGAACTCCCCGTCCAAGACAAGAACCCAAAATTCAACATCCCAACCCATCAACATCATGCTAAGCTAATCCTATATCTGGAACTGCTGCAGTAGGTACGAGGGAGATTTGAAATAGGAATTCACCACCCACGATTGAAACAAAGGGTGTCCAAAATTAAACACATCAACTCGCCTCAAAGAAGCACCAAAATTTGAAAGAACTCCAACTTCTCGCCTAGAACAAAAACCCTAGAACTGACAACCCAAGCCGATAGAAGCAGTCACACTGCGATCCTACAACGAGAACAATTGTAGTAGGAAAACCTGCAACATGGCCTATCAACTACGACATCCATATACATTGTCTTTGACCAGTGTCTCAGCCCTCCATAATAGAGTTCATAGGATCCCTTTCACTAAGCATTCATGGCTTGAAACCTATCAAGGATGTCGCTCCTAGTCTCTTCTCCTGCCAGGTTCTTGCACAAAACTATAACAAAATTCAAAAATATTTTTTTCTTGCCCCAACCAAAATTCAAGATTTTGGTCCCACTCTGGATTTTGAATCCTTGCAACAAAAGACCAGTGGGGGAGAAGTTGAAACCAGGCTGGAATTTTTCATCCAACGACCTGGAAAAAGCTAGAATTGTTGAGCACCTAGAAAATTAAAAGCAGCAACAATAAAGCTTAGCTCAGCCACCACCATTTGGAACATGTTCCCATTTAACTCCTCGGCTTCAGGAAATAGAGCTTGTAAGGATCTTAAGGAAAGATCCTCAAATACAGGTGGGGTACGGCTAGGACTAGCAAAAATAAAACATAGAGCTAGAATCCTGATTGCATCAACAAAAATATCCAATATCCCGATTGGGATAGGGATAACACTGATGTTTGATGGCTCCAAGCCATAAGTCTGAGCAAATCTCACAAGATCCTCCAAAAGATCCTAGATATGACACAAAGTGGATCTAGGGTCAACGACCCAAATAAAGAAGGATCGAAGCCCTCTCACAACCTGTTGGAAATATTAAGTATATTGGTTGTCATTGATGTCAAAGGAGAAATTGTTGAAAATAATCTTAAAGATTGAAATATTAAAGTGCAAGGCAGATATCTTCAAGGGTACAATAATTGTCAAGGAAAAATCATTCTTCATGGTTGTGTGTGCAAGAAAATGACAAGGTGTTATATGGTTAAAAAGGTTCTCCATAAGTTATGTTTGCAAGAAAAAAGACAAGGTTCTCCATGGTCATGTTTGCAAAAAAAAATACAAGGTTCTCTATGGTTATGTTAGCAAGAAAAAGACAAGGTAGACAAGGTTCCATTGAAAAAGATTTATTTATTGCAAGGGTGAAAAAATATTTCAAGAGCAAAGGACAAAAGATTAAAAAATAAATTATAATATTTAAACCAAAGTTTAAATATTATAATAAAATAAATTTAAATTTTAAATGGTGCCAAAATTTAAAATTCAAATGGTGGCAAGAGGGCCAACGTCTTCCTAAGTTTTGGATTGCATATATAAGGAGGAAAATAAAAATCATTTGCTATGAATGTTGAGGAGATTAAGAACAAGGTGTCATTCGTTCCATTCGTGAGGGCAACGCACAAAGTTGAAGCAAGGACAACGAGGAGTAAGGAGAGCGCATGGGTTTTAAAGCAAGGTGGATGGCGCATGAACCTCAAGATAGGAGGTAGTGTCTATTTGGTTCCAACTAGGCAACCAGCTCAGGTGGCAAGCAGATCCTACGTAAGGCATTGATGATGAGTAGGTTTCAGGTTCAATTCATAGTGATAGTTGATTTTTTGAACTATGTTTGGGTGGAAGAAAAGATTAATAAAATATTTATTGCACACTTTTGGTTCCAATGGGTGGGCCATCCTAGCTGGCACTCTAGCTCGCACTAGAGCATGGGCTCCGTGAGGTTTCGCGTTCGACTCCCTTCGACGGTAGAAGTGGTAAGGGCATTAATTTTTAATAAAGTTTTTGTTTGGCTATTAGGGAGTCATAAGGGTTGAGTTTAATAAGTTTTATTATTTTTGCAATTAGGGAGTCATAAGGGTGTGAGTTAATAAAGTCTTGTGTGCAAATTAGGAGTTATAAGGATATGTTATAAAAGCTTTCTATTTTGCAAATAGAAATTATAAAGGTGTTTTATAAAGTTTTATTTTGCAAAGAGCATAAAGAGAAAATACAAAGGGGATAATTTTTGCATGTGAGAATAGGAGGTATAAGGTTTATGAAAGGGAAATTAAAATTATTCTACACTTAGGGTTTTGGATGATTATAAGGCACATTATTGATATTGAAAATTATTTGTCTTTTACAAGTAGGAGTTATAAGGTGTTATTGTGGTTTGATTTTTGGTTGAAATTTTTGTATGGTGAAAAGTAAGTTTGAGGGGTTTTGATGATTGTTAATGTCCTATATTTTGAGAACAAAAGAAGTGTCATTGAACATCATTTTCATATTTCATTGAGCACATATTTTTGAGAAGAAATTTAATGTTGATGGTTTGAAAGAGAAATCTACTAATCAGTTTTGAAGTGGCACTTTGAAGAGGAAATTATTTTGAGACAAGTTTTTGAGGGCACATTTTCATCAAAGCAAGTTAAGAGGTATGTTGACATTATTCCTTCTCTAAGGTGTTTGGTTGAGCGAATATTTCAGAATCATAAGGTGGAGATAAAAGGGTTGATTAGTGTGTATTGTTGGAAATATTTGAGCTAGGGTTTGAGAACAAATTGTGCATCATTGATTAGTGAAATTGGAAACACTTGTGCTAGGGTTTTTGAGAACAAATTGTGCATTCTTGTTGAAAGAATTTGTGAAGAATTTGGGCATTGATGTGAGTGACATTGAATGTGAATGGGCAAGTGTTAGAGACAAGTTTTGTGAAGTAATTTGTGCATTATTGTGTTTGATCTTTGAGAGCAAATTTACAAGGAATATAAACCAGTTTTGTGAAGCAAATATATACACTAGTTTGATTTGATTTGAAAGGGATTTGCAATAAGTAGAGATCTAATTTTATGAATGCAAGATATGTGAATGTGAAGAACATATTGGGTATTTGATAGTACATATCATTCTCTATATGTTCAAGAGGTTAAACGAATTCTAGGTAGAATATGTCTGAACTGCCTAGTTAAAGAAAGCATTTCTAAAAGAGATATAAGCATTATTTTGAACATCATTTGTGTGAAAGATTTGGGATTGGTTGAGCATGTGCTATGAGTTATTTTGAGCATGTATTAGAGAAGAGCATAGCAGAGTTATTTGTGGCATATTTGAGCAAGTCTTGTGAGAAGACTTGAAGCAAGTTTGAGGTAGATTTGAGTAAGTCTTGTGAGAAGACTTGAAGCAAGTTTGAGGTAGATTTGAGCAAGTCTTGTGAGAAGACTTGAAGTAGATTTGAAGATAGATTTGTGCATGTAATATGTGCAGATTTAGGACAGTGTTGAGAGCATATTTGTAAGAAGACTTGAAATAGGTTTTGGATATATTTGTGAGTAGACCTGAGTAAGCCTCGTGAGTAATCTTGGAGTAGAGTCAAAGCAGAGGTGTGTACCGGCTTTGGAAGTGAACCAGAACAAAGGAGAGGAGTATCCTATGGATAGAGTTCACAAACTAGACTAGCAATGGGATAGAGTTCTCTTATGGATAGAGTTCCACGAACCAGAAAAAGAGAGGAGTCTCTTATGGATAGAGTTCCATGAACCAGACTAGCAAGGGGATAAAGTTCTCCTATGGATAGAGTTCCACGAACTGGAGAAAGGAGAGGAGTCTCCTATGGATAGAGTTCCATGAACCAGAGCAAAGGAGAGGAGTCTCTAGTGGATAGAGTTCCATGAACCAAACCAACAAGGGGAAACAATTCTCTTATGGATAGAGTTCCACGAACTAGAGCAAAGGAGAGGAGTCTCCTATGGATAGAGTTCCACGAACCAAAGTAGAGAGGAGAGGTGTCTCCTGTGGATAGAGTTCCACGAACCAACACAAAGGGGATAGAGTTCTCCTATGGATAGAGATCCACAAATCAGAGTAGTGGAGATAGAGGTCTCTTGTGGATAGAGGTCCACGAACTTGAGCATAGGGGATTGGTGTCTCCTTTGGACAGAGGTCCATAAACATTGTAATAGGGAATGGGTTCCCAAGAAATCTATTGAGAAAATTTATAAGAAATATTTTCTCTGTGGATGTAACCCACATTGGATGAACCATGTTAAATCTGTGTCTCTCATGTGTGTGATGATTTGTGCATTGCTTTGTTACTGCTATTGGTATTGCAATTGATAACATTAGATAATATTGTTTGGGAAAGAAAAGTAAAATTTTATCTTATACTATTCACCCCCCTCTCAGTATAAGCTAGTGTTCTTCACAACCAGCCAAGCCCTAGAATAACGGGCTAGCAGGAAGAAAAATAGATACATAAATCCAATAACATAAACCCTGACCCTAGAAAACATAGAGCCAGGCTTCCCTAAGCCTGGTTTTTCCAAGAAAACCAAAAAAAAGGATCATGAGAAACAAGGCACATTGGAAGAAGAAAAACATGAATGATAAGAGCTTTGTTGGAGGGAAAGACTCCAAACAACACCATACATATTGTCAAGCCCAACCAACTAGCAGTGGCAAACAAACCACCCTCCAATGCATGGCCCACCAACAAAGACTAGCCTACGACCCAACAAAGTAGGAAAAAGTGAATCTAGGGGGTCTGGGGGGTTCGAGGCCACTCCAATCCCTGTTGAGACAAGACCCCTTAGCACTCCTGAACTAGCACCCACACCCAGCCTTACAACCTCACGTGATCTTGCAACCTCTCACGAACCAGCCCAAGCTTCCCTCCCCTCTCTACAACATGAAAATTTTCTCTATTTTTAATGTTTAATTTTAAATATAATTACTATCAAAAAAATTATATAATATAAAGAGTTTTGAAATGAGTAATTATATAAAATAATTAAAGTAGTATTGAGGGAAATATGACCATATAAAGACAAATGTCCAAAATAAGAACAACATTGGGGTAATTTTTTCAAAAAACATCTTATCTTTCAGGAGCCATATATTTGCAAAGGGTTGTTTGATTCGGATGATTTTTAGATCAATTTAGGAAAAATTTAAAGAGCTTTAAAATGAGTGGTTAGATGAAGAAATATGAGCAATATTGAGGGAGATACAACCCTGTGAAGTCAGCCATTTAGAACAAGGGTAGTGACAATTTTTCAAGTCATAGGAAACGAAATTGCAAATATTTGTTAGTTAGGTTTTGAATGATGGGAGTAGAAATGGAGGGCTAGAGCATCAATGAGGCAAGACATTCTATTTGGGCATAGAAATTTTCAACTAAATTTCATTTATCCCTCCATTACCTTATAAGTTCTATATATAGATTTTTGTATGTTTATTTTTAAATAATATATAGGATATACTAGTAATTTCAATAGATATCGAGTTATAGTTTCCTTTCCATGAATTGATTTACAGCTAAATCTTTAGAATCATCCCTAGTAGTAGAGGTTAGGGAGGACCTCATAGAGCAAAAATTCTCATTGCTCAAAGATAAGGTAGTCATTGGTAAATTTAATGGGTCTTGGCCAAGGGCTTCGACTCTTAGAAAATGGATTGATAGGAGATGGAAGTCTTTAGGAGTGAGTCTATCCTTTCTTTCAAAAGGTTTTTTCCTAGCCATTTTTTGTTTTGAGAAGAAAATATATAGAATCCTAAAAGGGAGTCCTTGGTTTATGGGAAGAGAAGGACTCTTATTTATCTGTTGGTATGAAGTTTTTGCACCTAAAAAACGTAAATCTATCCCTAGTACTAGTCTGGGGCAAGATGTATGGGTTACCCATTGAATTTTGGGAATGGATACCTTCAAGGCAATAGGAAACACTTTGGGATAATTCCTTAATATTTCAAAAACTATAAAAGATAAAGTCTTTGTTATTTATACCCGGATATTGGTCATGATTGATATTAGTAAACCTTTACCATAATTAATCATTCATATATATGGGGTAAGTTGTGGACCCAAACCATGGATTATGAAAATATAACTTTTATATATGGAAAATATGATGAGGTGGGGCATATTGATGGGATCATGCCCTAAGAAGAGTCCAACAAAAATATGTGGAAAACTACAAAAGAAACTTACAAATGGATATTGATGGGGATGGTTTTCAACTTCCAAAAAATAGGTTAAAATAGATGAAAGTAAATAAACAGAAGAGACCAGTAAGGATAATGGAAGAAATATCAAATTTTTGAGGATATAGCCTATGAAGAGGAAGCAAATTGGATATTAGAGGACATGGTACAATATGATCATAATCTTAACAAGGAATGATCTACTCAGTATGATCTTGATTTAAGGATGATTATTCCTGCTAAACTTAAGGAATGTGCCTCATCAAATTTTGAAGACTCTCTTTAAGTACCATGCATCATTCAAGAGAAGGAAAGTGGTAGATAAATGTAATGTTAGATGTTGATACATCAACCATTAACAAAAAAATACAATAAAATGAGTAAGATAAGTCAAAAGGTTCCTTAGTAGAGTTAGGAGAGGATAAATTCAACGAAAAGGAAAGTTGTGAAAGAATATCGAGGAATAGAATAATAATACTTACTCCCTATATTGGGAAGGAAAAAAGAGGAAAACCTTCAAATTATAAAGCAAGAGCTAGGGAAGCAAGAGCAAACATAGAGAAAACAACATAATCTAAGTTGGTTGAAATTCTCTTTACCAAACAAGAAAATGATATTAGTAATTTGCAGAAGGGGTCAACAGGCCATAACGAGACATGATTACCATCTTGTGGACTATAAGAGGGGCTAATGCTCCTTCAAAGTAAAGGTGTATCAAGGACTTATATTTAACTAATAAGTCTGATATTATTTGTATCTAGGAAACTAAAATAACAAAGGAGGAAATTTCTAAAATTATGAAGGCAGTATGGGCAAGATGTGAATGGGATGCTATGGATTCAAAAGGAGTGGTAGGGTAATTCTAACATATTGCAATCCAATTAAAACATCCTATGAAATCATTCATAAAACTAGGCATTGGATAACATCATTAGTCATATGGTACTTTGCATATATTTGTTTTATCCTTATTAATATCTATGGAACTACAACTTAATTAGGAAGATCAAAAGTATGGAGTGAGATTGAAGCTCTTATGAGAAGTAAAGACCAAAAAACCTAATTCATGATCGTAGGAGATTAAATGCCATAACCAAACTGGATGAAAACTTTAGAATTTTGAATTTTTAACCAAGTTTGTCTCGATTTTAATCTCCAAAAAAAATCTTCCTTACTCAAAATATATTTTTTTTTTGGTAATTATTATAATAGATTAACAGTGGGTTTTTATAGAGGATCCCAAAACCTTATATACAAAATCAGCCTTGCTAAATGGTGCTTCGTGCCTCTTGGCTGGATGAATAAACCTGTATGCAAAAAAAACAAAAAGCTGCTAATTGCCCGAGGGCTACAAGGAGGCATTTTTGCCTGATTATCCTGGAAACTATGGCCAATATAAAAACTGGACCATTGGAAAGCAAAAAAAGACAGCCAAGAAAACTACAAAAAATCTCCCTTATCAGGGAAATAACTTTCCACATTTCTGCTTTCTCCGAGGCAGAATTCGAAGCAAACACGATGAATAGGATCCAAGAAAAAATGATGGCTTGGGACTGAAACAAAAAGTTGAAAGTCCTACTGGAAGATGAAAAGAAGCTGCCCTCAACACTCTCTGGGTCCCAAAGAACCATGAGCCCGCTCGTCGTTCCCACCGTAGGTTCTCACATCCAGGATGACTTTCATCTGTACGGTTTGAGGTTCTTCCTACCTCCCTTTCCCTACTGGAGGGGAGGTTTTGGGATAAGCGCGTCACCCATCAAAGAATCGGAGTCATCCTGAAACAACAACCGTTGGGTGCCATTTGCGACATCAACCGCAGTTTCCTTGTCTCTCTTTTCCTTGTTGGGGGGACGGCCCTACTTCCTATTACCACCAAAATCCACCCCTTGTGTTCGACTCCTCGTAATTCGAGGGCTAATATTACCAGGCTGGTAACCTCTTCTTCCCAGCAGGTAATCTTCCAATATCTTTTGTGCCTCGAGAGAGTGCCGATCAAAAATTTCGGGCGAATCTGCCAGTGTGGTGATAAGGGGGGGCCTGTTCCTTTTCCCCCTGTGGTCCTAGTTGGGAGCGTCCACCGCACAGCTCGGAGTCCGGTTGAATGGTGATTTCCTCATCTGGTAAGGAGGATTCGAGATGGTCTCTGGATGGACCTAGAGATTCATGGTCTTTCGCAACAGGGTGCTTCGTCTGACCTTCACCGTGCTCCAGAGGGTTGCAGGGATCCCGCTTCTTCTTCCTCGGCTTTTGAAGAGGACAATTGGACTGAAGATGCCCTTGAGAACTACACTGGGGGCAGAAAGCTGGTCTGTTCTCATAAACAATAGCTTGCTTGTGTAGAAAAGAACCCTCAGACCGTAGAGTAATGGAGGAAGGGAGGT
The DNA here is from genome assembly GCA_028583015.1 of Wollemia nobilis. NCBI lineage: Eukaryota > Viridiplantae > Streptophyta > Pinopsida > Araucariales > Araucariaceae > Wollemia > Wollemia nobilis. Next base: position 3,160,379 of record JAQPPZ010017241.1, on the reverse strand, counting down.
CCGTCTCCAAGTCCGCCAAAACACAGAACCGAGCTTGGACAAATCTTGTTCGAGCCCTGGTGGGAGGGTCTATAGTGACCAACTCCCCGATGGATCGAGCAATTCCTCTGATTACATTTTCATGCCAACCGAAAAGGGGGAGACTCGGGAGCCTAACCCATATTGGAGCAATGTTGATATTCTGGGTATCGGGGTTAAATTCCAAACCCCACTTCCTTAGAAAGAGACTCCTACGACCCAAGAACCAAGGCCCTCCAACCAGGATTTTACAGTAGTCCTCCCTATTGCTTAGTCTAATCGCAAAAAGCCCTCGGGTTAGGGTAGCCAGCTCCAAGTGACCAGAGGTCCGCCATTTTCCAGACGCCCACTTGCGGATGGTCTCCATGTCGGGACGACCACCAATAAACTTACCGATGAGGGTAAATTTTTTGAATTCCACAAAGCTTGAGAGAATTTTCGTCGGGATGTCCAACTCGTTCCTGGACGGAAATAGCTCCTTGGTGGAGAGCCCACTTAGGGTTTCAAAAGCCGCTGCCAGAGCATACGACTTTCGAGGTCCATCTCCTCGTTTGTCTGGTGGATCCTCGATGTCCCCAGACTCTGCTTGCCCTCCCTCCACCCTACCGTGCCCTTGGTTTGACCTACTGGCGCTCCCGTGCTCTCCCAAACTAGCCTTCCCGCCCACCGTCATCCCTCCACCTCCGAAAAAACCCTTCTGCATCGTCAAAACCCTAAAAACTGTAAAGATGGAAAATCATTCCCTTACTCAAAATATTATGATATTCACTCAACAACTTCCTTTCCTCCAAGTTTGGATTATTATGCTATTTTTTTAGAAATATGAAAGTTTCTCTTTTAGTTATTTTTCTCAAAAATATTTCCAAAAGTGTTATTATTCCATTCTTTTAATGTAGATGACATTGACTTAATTTGTTTTGGAAGTGTATACAACCCACCAGTTCCTGAATAATTTCACGTTGGTGCTATCATAACAATAAATTAGAGATGGTCCTCCCACATTTGCTCATATTTGAAAGCAATTGAACTCTATGAAATATGAAATATAATTACTAGAACTAATGAATTACTAAACCAAAAAGAAAACACATGTGAAACAAATATAATACTCCTTAATATTGTAAGAACTTGTACAATGAAATATGGAACTAAGAGTCCATAATATATATTTACAAATGACCTTTGGTATTCCTCAAAATACCCTTGACATTTCACATATCAAATAATATAATATATTTTAACACCCCATGTAGTACATTATTTTAGATGATCCTTTCTTGATTTGCATAACTAATCTCTGAAAGTTTGGAACTTGTTTCGACCTAGAGCTTTTGTAAATATATCTGACACCTGTTCATCGATAGGTACATGCTTCAAATTGATATGATGGTTCTTAAAATGGTCTCTGATGAAATGACATTGAACTTCAATATGCTTTGTTCGTTCATGTACAATGGGATTTTTGATCAAATTGAGTACTTCTTGCTTGTCACAATGTATTAGAGTTGGAGTTCTTTTTATTCCTATATTAGATAATATATATTGTAACCATAAGGCTTCACAAGTTGTATCTCTGGCTACACAATATTCTACTTCAGTGGATGACTGTGCCACTATGTGTTGTTTCTTATTGTGCCATGAAATTAACCCTTATCCAAGATAAAAATATATATCCAAAAGTAGATTTTATATCATCAACAGGTCTTGCATAATCAAAATTTGAATATCCCTATCGACAAAAAACTTTAATATACCTCATATAAATTAGTCCACAATCTATAGTTTTCTTGATATATTGCAATATTATTTTTATAGCTTTCCAATGACTTTCTCTAGGTTCTTGCATCAACCTTGAAAGATAATTTACAACAAAATTATATCAGGTCAAGTGTTGGTTAAGTATAGGAGGCTTCCAATCAACTAACGATATTTAGTAGCTGAAACTAAAGGTGTACCATAATTTTTGGACAATTGAAGCCCTTGTTCCATAGGTGTATCTTTAGGTTTACAATTATCCATTTTATATTTCTCCAGTAGAGCTCTTGCATACCTTGTCTGAGTGATTATGATGTTATCTGTATTATTTATAGACCAAGGTAGTAATTCATAAGTCCTAAATCAGTCATTTCAAATGCCTTCTCAAGATCCTTCTTTATCTCATTTATAAGCTTTTCAAAGCTTCTTGTAATTACTATATCATCAACATATACTATGAGAATTAATATATCATTCTCAACTTTCCTTGTATATAAACTTGGGTTGGATGTACTTCATTTGAAATTGTACTATAATAAGTGATTATTAATATTTATGTTCCATGCTCTTAAAGCTTGCTTTAGACCATATAAGTATTTGTTTAATTTGCAAACTTTATGTTTTTGACCTTTGACAACAAATACTTCTAGTTGAGACATGAAGACTTCCTCTTCTAAATAACCATTAAGTAATGCACATTTGACATCCATTTGATGAAGTTTCCAATCATGATAAGTTGTTAAGGCACATATTGTTCTAATAGTAGTCATTCTAGTTGTTGGTGCAAATATTTATTCATAGTCAATTCCCTCTATTTGTGTATATCCTTTGGCCACTAATTGAGCTTTGTATTTATCAAGAGTTTCATCTGCTCTATATTTAATATTATAAATCCATTTGCAACCTACTAAATTCTTTCTTGGTAGAGCTCTTGTTTGGAGAGACATCGATAGGTGGTGGTTGGTTGATGGGGTCAATAGGTTTCATCACCCTATCTGAAGCAATTTGCTTGAGCAGGTCTATCTGGAGAGTGAGGGCACGCTGAACTAACTTTGAGTGTTCTACAAAATCTTCTCGGAGCTTATCGATTTTGATTTGTAGCACAATTTGTTGTGCTCGAAGATGTGCCAAAGACTCAGTGGGTGGCTCAGGTGTAGGTAGGTTAGTGTCTTGTCCAGACATTTCTCCTATCTCATGGGTTTCAGGAATATACTTTTCACATCGGGTTTTCTGTGTAGGTTGGGAAGGTTTGGCTGACCTGGTACGACGTTTATGTTTTGGAGATTCGGGTTCCTCCTCCTGACTCTCTAGCTCTAATTCCTCACCAGACGTACTATTTTCAAGGGATTCACTATCACTGGACTCAGAATGAACTGATAGGTTGGACTCCTCTACAATAGTCTCCCATGTTATCTTGGCTTCATGTGCTTTTTGTAGAACTAGAAGTTTAATTAATCCATGATGGGCAATCAGATAAATTTTAGGGCTATCATTAGGATTTTTGGGTTGCACATGGAGAACTATAGCCTTGAGAGACTGGTATAGGAAGTATGGTAAATTTATGATACAATCCTTCTATCCTGGGTACTTAAGATTTAGTAGCATTTTAAGATGATATCCCCCACAGCTAGATAACCTCCCTTCTAGTGTGAAGAATTTTATGATAAGTACAACAACTTCTTGCCATTTAAGGGGGAGTGAGGAGGTGGCTATCCCTTTTGGCCAACCTTCCTTATCATGGATTATAGTGCAATGCTCTCCAAATTTCTCAACCAGTTGTTTAACACCTTTCGAGTAGGATTTGTAGTAAGGTTGTCCCACTTCAGGTAGACTCAAGGTTTCAAAAATTAAACTGGGATTGATGGCAATTGGGATATCTCCAACGTGGGTGACCATAGTCATGGGGTTGCAGTTCATAATGAACTGCTTCACCATGCCTTGGTCGTGCCCTTGAAATTTTGTAAGGGCATCCCACCATCGGGCATCTTGGAATAACTTCTTCATAGAGTCGCTAGGGTTCTACGTTTGGATGGAAAAGGGTTCACTCCTCTTCTGAAACATAGATCGAGGTATTTTTGATAAGCAAGGGTAGATAGGATAAGGGTTCAATAATGGGATAGTTTCAAAATTTGTTTCAGTGGCTGAAAACCTACAACAATTATTTCATAGAATTCTTTCATATTTGCAAGATAAAAAGAATTTTTATTATTTTACAAAAAGAAAATTATGCAAAAAATCATAGAGATTAGAAATAATTATATATTTCTGCAACTATTTCTTTTTGTCGTAGAAATAATTAGAGTACATATTTACATAGCTAAAAATAAATTTATAGCATTTTTGTTTTTATCCTCTACGACATATTTTATCTTCTATATTTCTCACTAGAAACAAAAATTAGAATTGAAAAAGTTTTACCTATCGCTTTCAGTTGCTATCGGCTTTGTGTCACCTTTCGACGAAAAATTCTTTGTTGATTATTATTCCTACCCACTATTTTGGATGTTTGCGGTAATTCCATTTTCGACGTTTATTTCAACCTTCACAATCTCATTTAGCTGGAAAAATTTTTAGAGTTTCAGCTTCATTTCGGGTTTGTAGAGCATTTTTCATCCAAGTTTGGAGAGCCTTCTATGGAAGAAAAATGAAATTTAGGTTTTTATTTTCTTTTCCATGCAATTGATAATGCAATGAATCCTAGCCCTCCATTCCATGCTAATCGATGGCTCACAATGTTGATCTATATCACTCCGTCTGATTTGCTTTGAGTGGCCACATGTTGGTAATCGATGTCTTTCACAAACGATGGTTAGAGTTGGCTTGCGAGGGAAGTTTTTGGAACTGGCATACATTTTTTCCAATATTTAATCGTTGCCCTCCATTGAAATCTTAATCGATGATTGACATTCTCTATCCATGGCATCACTTGTTATTGGCTCATGGAACCCACATGTCACTCATCACCTTTGGTTTTGGGGTGGTCGACGTTTCCCTATTTGCTCGTGTTTTTAGCACCAGACCTCCCACCACCTTGCATGGGGTGAGGGTTAAGTTTTGGTACCAATGAATTACAATGCTTTTCTTTCACCTTATGACTTCAATTACCAAGGTGCATAAAATAATAAATTATTTTTAATTTTTGACCCCTACACATGTATGCTTCTATTTTCCATGGTCGACGTTCGAGCCCGACTTGCATCAGTGGTATCATTATTTTAATTTTCTGCCCCATAAGGTTTAACCATATGCTTTTTATCATGCATCATCATGAGGACCATTAATCCATCCTTTCTTCCATGTGCACATGACTCATCATCCATTCCTACATGCATGAGAACCCACCCCTTCATTTCCTTGCCATGCTCTGGGATTGACTATGATGTTGACATGGTCCCACTCGAGCCAATCACATGCGTGCACATTAGAATTTTATGCTCCGATGTAATATCTACCTTGTCTTCGTGCAAGGTTTTAATTTATTGTGATTTTCTAGGCATGATCTTCGAAGTCAAATTTTAATCATACCTTGGTTTTCATGTCGAGATTCACAAATTTCAAAGGGTGGTTAAAGATAATTTCATGAAATATTCATGCACTTTTACCTCTCTTTTTTTCTTGAAACCTTAATAAATAATATTAATAAGTTTCTCTTTTATTCCGTGTTGACATGTGTCATATTTCACTTGGGGCTAGTCTAAATATCGACACTTAGAAAATTTTTAGATGATGCGCTACAAATATTGTCTACGGATGGTGTTTACAAAATTGCTTACAGAATATTTCTACAAAAGTTGTTTATAGAATATATCTACAGAAGTTGTCTACAAAAATGTTTACAAGAGCTATCTATAGAAGATGTCTACAAAAGCTATCTAGAGAACCTAGTTACAGAAACTATAATTATAGAGTTGAGAAAATACTTTACCTGATTCTTCCCCCAAACTATATTATGAATTTTGGATGTCTTTATTTACTCCCCCCAAACTATATTTTTGGCTATATAGCCAAAACAAAATGAAGAGGGTATTATTTATATTATAGTAATGAGTTTTATTTATGGGGGTTATTCCAATTATACTTATTATTATATCATTTTTGTGATTGTGCTTCCTAAATTTCATTAAGGAGTTTCCAAGTGAGAGAAAAGTGATGATTATAAAACTTGATATCAGTCATCAATATATGCAAAAATAGATCTCTATCAAAGGCTTGGATAATTTCAATAAAAGTGGAATAGATATTCTGATATCATTGTGATGGCTTTTGCTTAAGGGTGTAAAATTTTGGGAAATACAAGTCATATTTTTGTAGGATAAAATGAACTATAGTACCTCCATAGGAATTTGCTTCTGAATTTTGCTTGCTTATGATATTCTAGAGTTGTTTCACAAGGACTCAAGCATCCTAGTGACTTTAAACAAATTCATCTACTCATTTCTCAAATCAATATGATGTTAAAGTTGTCCTAATGTTTTCAAGCCTCTCAAGGACCAACTGTGTGTGCAGTGAATGTTCATTTCCCATTATGAGTAAGGATTGAGTAAAACAATGGTCACTTATGCCAACAAGCTAGCTTATCTATGAGCATCCATAGGTCTTGTCCAGACTTAGCGCTACTACGTAAGGATACCTTATTTCCAGGTGGGTTTCATTCAACCCATTGTTGTAATGAGGATCACCCCATGGTTTTTGAGACACTAAGAATTCCAGGGATTCAAGCTCTTTTACCCTTCTTTGATTTTTTTTCTTGGGATACTTGCTCATTTTGAAAGGGAGCAAGGGATTTTTATTGCTTTTTGGGATTCTTGCTTATTTTTAGGGGAAGCAAGAAGATATTTTTGGGATACTTGCTCGATTAGATGAGGAGCAAGGGATTTTTTTTGAAAGGTGAAGGGTGAGCTTGTCCTTTTGCCAATTCATTAGCTTTCTAGACCATGCACATAGATGGATAAGCAGGGGAAACCATTCACTTTATGGCAATAGTAACTTATGAGTTAATATTTCCAAATATCACAATGTTTTTATGTGTTCTAATGTGCGTAGTCCAAGAGAAAACTTGATTGACTAGGAATATCTTACAACACCAAAATATTGCTTAACTTTCAATGAAAATTTGCTCAAAACACTAGTGGTGGTTGAGTAATTGAAAACACCTAGATTTTATTTAGCAAACAAGGTGTTATGCAACATGTGGTAGTCATTTTCCTACAAGCTCTTAAAGAAATATCCTTTTAGGCTATTTTTTGAAATATTGAGACTGAAGATTGATGAAAATAAGATACAAATATTGCAAATATAGGAACTCCATTATGAAACAAAGGAAGCATAATCTATTTTTTTATGAGAGAGAAGTTACTATTCAATAGTTGTTGATTGCAGTTCAGAGATACACTGCAGATCAGTTTGTTGCTTAAGATGGTGTATGAATTCTTCCTTAGATAATGGATTTTTATAAAGTTTAAGCCTATGCCCATTTACTAGTAGTCTTCTTGTTGAATCATCTATAGGCTTAAGTTTGATTGTACCATTCCCGAACATCTCTTCAATTTCATAGGGTCCTAGCCATCTTGTCCTCAATTTACCTTGAAAATCTTGGTAGCGGGAGTCAAACAACAAGGCCCAATCTCCTGGTTGAAATGTTCATGGTATAATATGTTTATCATGCCATTTCTTCCTTTGTTGTTGGGTTAATTCAGTCTTGTGTAATACCTCTAGTCTCCTTTCATCCAAAATGTTTAACTTTTCCAATCTAGCCTTTTGTACTTGATCCAAATTCATGTCAAGTTGTATCATTGTGCGAAGAGTTTCTATCTCAAATTCAATGGGCATGATAGCTTGTTTGCCATAGACCATTTCATAAGGTGATAATCCCATGGTGGTTTTCCAAGTTGTATTGTATGCCCATACAACTTATTTTAATATTTCGGCCCAATCAACCCTATTAACAACTATGGTTTTTGTAATGATCTTTTCAAGTTCTCTATTCGTAACTTCTACTTGTCCATTAGCTTGAGGGTGATATGGTGAGGTTTTCCTATGTTTTATTTGATAGATGTCAACAAAATGTGCAATTAATTTGGAGAGAAATTGGGATCCATGATCTGAGACTAGTTCTCTAGGTGCTCCAAAGCGTTGCATAATGTTTTCATAAAGGAAATCAGCTACTGGTTCAGCTTGTGCTCGTGGTAAAGCTTTAACTTCAGCCCACTTAGTAACATAGTCTGTACACACAAGTATGTGTTTATTACCTACACTTGGAGGGTCTATAGGTCCAACAAATTCAATCCCCCATTTCTCGAATGGTTCAAACATTACTTGCGAAACCAAAGGCATCTCCATAGAAGGCGTAGGTTTACTAGCTCTTTGACAAGCATCACATCTATCAACAAATTTATAGGCATATTTATTCATAGTAGGCCAAAAGTAACCAGTTTGTAGTATTTTATTGACTATCCTTTGGGTGGCATAATGACCTCCATAGGGTTCTTCATGTGCTTCCCGAATGATGTCATATACATCTTCTTCTTGCACACATCTCCTAATTACTTGGTCAGGGCATGTTTTAAACAAGATTCCATTAATCCACATATAAGGAATACTCTGACGTATTAGTTTTCTATGCTCATGCGGTGTATAGTTTTGAGGTATTTTTCTTGTTACTAAGTAATTTACGATATCAACATACCAAGGAGTGAAGATAGAGAGAGCAAACAAATGTTCATCAGGAAAATTATCAGGGATTAACTCGTTATCATCAAATATTTGCATACGAGATAGATGATCTGCAATGACATTATCCTTTCCTACCTTATCTATGATTGTAACATTAAACTCTTGTAACAAAAGAAGCCATCTAACCACTCTACCTCCTATTGTAGCTTTTTTCATTAAGTACTTAATGGCAGAGTGATCAGTGTGAACAAATACTTCATACCCTATTATGTAGTGTTTGAATTTATTAATAGCATGGACTACAACTAAAAATTCTTTCTCAGTGATGGTGTAATTAAGCTCAGCTCCATGCAAGTTTTTACTCACATAATAGATAGCATAAGGTATTTTGTTCTCTATTTGTTGTAGTACTGCCCCTATTGCATACCCCGAGGCATCACAATGGATATGAAAGGGTAAATTCTAGTTTGGTCCCCTCAAGATTGGAGCAGTAATCAATTTATCTTTTATAATTTCAAAGGCTTCCTGACATGCTTCAGTCCAGTTAAATTCACTTTCTTTGGTTAAGAGCTTAAGCATAGGAGAAGCAATTTTTCTGAAATCCTTAATGAATCTCCGGTAGTATCCTGCATGCCCTAAAAATCTTCTTACCTCTGTTTGAGTTTTTGGAGGTTGAAGGGACTGAATAACTTGTATTTTTGTAGGATCTACCTTAACACCTTCTTCGGATATGTAATGTCCTAAAAAAATTCCCTTCCTCATCATCATGAAACACTTTTCATGACTTAGAGAAAGGTTTTGCTCTGTGCATCTAGCTAGGACTTTTTGTAAATTTGCTAGAGTTTCTTCAAAGGTGTCACCATAGACTGTAAAGTCATCCATGTAAACTTCTATGCATTCATTAATCATATCAACAAAAATAGCGAGAACAACTCTCTGGAATGTAGCAGGTGCATTGCATAATCCAAAGGGTAAGACTTTATAAGCATAAGTTCCTATGGGACATGTAAAAGTGGTCTTCTCTTGATCTTCCTCAGCTATTGAGACCTGATTATATCCACTAAATCCATCCAAGAAACATAAGTATTTCTTACCAGCTAGAGTGTCAAGGACTTGATCTATAAAAGGCAATGGGAAATAGTCCTTCTTTGTCACTTTATTTAGTTCTCTGTAGTCTACACAGATTCTCCATTTACCATTATTTTTAGGAATGATCACCAATGGTGAAACCCATTGACTATCAGATATAGGGTATATAAATCCCATGTTTAAGAGCTTAACAATTTCTTCCTGGACTATGTCCTTCATAGTTAGATTTAATCTCCTTTGAGGTTGTCTCACTAGGTGACAACCTTCTTGAATGAAAATATGATGAGTACAAATACTCGGATGTATCCCTTTCATGTCCTCATAATTCCATGCAAATGTTATCCAATGTTTCTTTAACACTTCTATCAGTTGTGATTCCTGAATGTTTGTAAGCTCATTGCTTATATTTAAAACTTTTCCTGATGTAATATCTATTTGTTTATAATTGTTATCTATACTCATTATTTCATGTTTAAAAGTGTTTAGTTGATAATTGTAAGGGACCATCTGATGAGGGTTACTCGTGCTTGCTTCACCATTAGTCATGGAAACTTCATTAGTACCTTGTTCCTCATCAAGAAGTGAAGCTAAAGGCCCTTCAATTTCTTGTTGAAAATATTCTCCTAGCATATTGATTGATAAATTTTGTAGATCATCTAAGTCTTCAGGAGAATCATACCACAATTGGTTTGAAAAATCATTGTCTTTTATTGATTCAGGAAATAAGCTAAGATTTTTAGTATACTTGCCATTTGAAATAGTCATATTCCCAGATCTACAACTAATATAAGCATCAGCTGTTGCAAGCCATGGTCTTCCTAATATCAAGGGGTGTCCCCCTAACTTTTTCTTTGGTTGTAAGACTATAAAGTCTATAGGGTATTCCCATGAACTTACGAAAACTATAATATCTTCTAGTTTCCCTTCTGGTTTAATGGTAGATCTATCTACAAGTTGAAGCACTATAGAGGTCGGTTGAATCATGTGTACCCCTAAATATTCTATTGTTTCCTTTGTCATGATGTTTATGGCAGCCCCTAAGTCTACTAAGACATTATGCAAGGTTGTCCTACCAATGTGAACTATGAGTATAGGTACTCCAGGGTCTGTGTATTTTGGTAACAATTTCTCACCAGTCATGATTTCAGATAGTTGCCCTATAACTTGAATAGTCCTAGGTTCATTCCTCTTTCTCCTTTGTGAATTTGTTATATTCTTTACCAATTTGGAGTAGATGGGAATATCTTTAATAGCCTGTAAAAGAGGAATTCTAATAGAGACATTTTCCAATTCTTGAAGAAAATCGAAAGTTGGTTTAGATGGTTCTTTTGGTATAGCCAGTCTTTCGAGAAATGGAGCTCTTATTTCTTTTTGAGAAATCTGAACCTCTTTCTGTTGATCCAACACTTCTTCTGGGGGAATTTCTATTCCTTCCTCACATTTATCATCTTGTCCTTTTTCTTTGCTCAAATTTTTGGTAGGTTCTTCAAGTTCTGTGAGGGTAGCTCTATGATCTTCCAATACTTTTCCAGATCTTAATTGAATTTGTTGACAAGGCATTATAGATATTGAACATGCCTCGTTTGTTTCATAGACCTATTGAGTGTTTTTATTATTATTGGGGTTAGGCACAGGTTGAGTTGGTAAAGGTGGTTGTTTAGGGGGATTGTTGTTTGGAGGTGGAAGGAGTCTATTTTGAGGCTGGTTTTGAGGTACTTGTCCCCTAAATTGATTTTGAAAGTTTTGTTGTTGGGGCTGCCCCTGAGACCAGCTTGGTCCTATCTGATTGTATTGGCCATTCATATTCCAACTAGATGTGTTTTGATTTTGGCCTGCCATCCATGGAGGTGAATTTCCATATGAATTGGGCATGAATTGTGTCCAAGGAGGCATGTTCCAATCTTGATTATATTGATTCCAGTTTGACCAATTTGGAGCATTCGACCAATAATTAGGTCTCTGTTGGTTGGAATAATTAGAGTTTGACCAATTGGGTGGACCATTAAATGGACCATTCCTTATTTGAGCTATAAAGTAGACATCTTCTACCTCTTCGACCTCAGGCTCTTTGATAGCAGTTTTGACAGCTGAGATATATTTACAATTTTTAGTATTATGGTTTTTGTCACAGATTTTGCAATAGGCAGAAATGTTGGAAATATTTGTAACATTCAAAGGGCATTCCCTTAGATTATGTTTCTTTCTGCATCTATGACAATATATCTCTTCAATATTTTTCTCCTTCGGTTTCTTATCCATGAGGTCGAGGGATGATGTCAATGTGCTTAATAAATCGGTTTTGAGATTTTCTAGCATATTACCGATTTCAGCTCGTGTTACTCCTCCTCCTGATGATGGGTATTTATTACTTCTTAATGGTTTATTTCTTGAGTAATTTTTACAAATATTTATGATCTCTCCTAATCCCATCTGATGGATATCTCCCTTTGCCATAAGGTTTAGTATGTCTAAGACATCTTCCTTAAGCCCTTTTAGAAAAAGTTCTTTCTGAACTTCCTCATCCAACTCAATGTTTACTCTTGGTCCCACAAATTAAAATCTCTTGAGGTAGTCCTCAAGGGATTCATCATATTTTTTATTCATACGAAACAACTCTGCTTTCTTATCCCGAACCCTGCAATAGTCTTGGTATCTTTCAAGGAATATGTCTTTTAATCCTCGTTCTCCATCCCATCGGTTGCAAATATTTTCCCCTAGACCCATGAACCATCTCAAGGCTGCATCCTTGAGTGTAGAAGGGAATAGCCTTAGTTTTTTCTCATCCATGGTGTAAAAGTAAGCCTGGCACACCACTTCAAATTCAAAGAGAAAGGCATCGGGATCCTCATGTGGTTTCCCATGGAAAGTAGGCAAAATAACAATAGAGACCAGCTTTGGTTCTCTTGTTAGCCTATCTTCGAAAGAAGGAATTGGGAAGGCAAAGGTCTTTCTTTGTCCACCCTCCCTTTGATTTTCTACTTCTCCTTGATCATTAGTCCTTTGCCTTTGGTTTCTATTTACTTCCCCTTGTTCACTACCTTGATCAACCATGATTGAATATAAGATTTCAAGAATTGGTTCAGGTATAGGTTTAGTAAATATAGATGAGGGATCGATATGATCATCAAACTTTGGTTTAGGTAATAAATATGATTCGGGATCTTGTTCTAGGATTTCAATTTGCTTGGTTGATGTAGAATCTAAAGATGCAATTTCGGTTTCTTTTTCCTTAGAAGTTTCAAGCTTCTCACTAAAGTCTCTTTGGAGATTTTCTTCTAGCTTATTGATTTTGATAAACCTTCCCTTAGAGTCCCTAGGTCTGCTCATGAATTTTCTAAATTTTCTAGTTTTTTTTTTTTGGTATAAGGTAGAGGTGGTTATAAGGTCCACAAACCTTTTACAAAGTCAAAATGGGCTGGTTCTAGCATCAAGCCCGTATAATCAAAATACAAAATGGATCTTTCTAAGACTCACATTAAGCCATACTTAGAGTCCACAATCCTATACTTGTCGCTTGACTATTCAGGATAAAACAAAAACCAAACAACACCTAGCACTTACTAACACTAGGTTGTCGTACCGTACACTTGTCACCTCCCAGGCCCAAGCAAATGGGATGCCTTTTCTCGCCTAATTCCATCTCGTCGGATTACTCATCATCGCCCCTCTCGATCTCCCCGATGCTCTAACAGGTTTGATCTTAGCTCTTCTCTAGCAGCCAACACCAATAGTTCTTGAGGGAAGTTATCCTTCCAAATTTGCATCTCCCCAACAGAAACTGCAATATTTGCCATTAGATCCGCCGCCCGGTTCCCTTCTCTGAAGGTGTGTTGGATTCGGGCATTAACCAAATGAGATTTATGAATCTTTGCTTCTAGGATAAGCTCCAATATGGTCCATATGGGGTCTTTATCCTCCTTAATTGCCTTGATTATATTAAGTTAATCCCCTTCAAAGATAACTTCCTTATAACCCTCAAGTCCTGCAATTCTCATTGCTCGCATGCAGCTCGGCTTCTGCAAAATGATTTGTTTGAGTTCCCAAAGGCTCTGCAAAGGCAAGGACCACTTTTCCTTCCTCATTTCTCAAAACTCCTCCTCGCTCCCCGCAGCCTCGGATTTCCTTTTAGCCGCCCCGTCAAAATTAAACTTAACCCACTTTTGTGTGGGGGTATCCACTTGACACCATCCCGTGGGTTGGTTGTAATGTCTAGGTCCTGGAAGTTCCTCTCCCCGGCTCCGCAAAATCCTCCTTTCCCTTAGAGACATGGTCTCATTTTTGAAGAAGAAAGTTTTCCAGCTTTTCTTTCAAAGCTCGATTATTTTATTACCACATAACCCGGGATCTTTCTTACGTCCTTTAAATACTCTCTTATTTCTCTCATTCCATATCCCCCATAAAAAATGGGGTAAGTCGAGCTTCCAGAGCCAAGTCAAAAGCTTTGCCCTAAGGGGGAAGCCCACCGTATGCGTAAGTCGACATGCTATTTGGACAGACCCAATCTATATGAAATTTGGACAGATCATTTGGAAGACTCGTACAAGAAAAATCACAAGTTAGAAATATATGACTTACAGATTCTATTGCTTTCTCACACAAGATACATCGATTGATGAATTGGAAACCTCTCCTTTGCAGATTATCTCGTTGTCGGATCTTATTTTGAACTCGCCAACCAAAAGAAGAAAGCTATTTTTGGGGTTAAATTATTTAACCAAATAATAGAAGTCGGAATCCAGCCATTGAATCCTGAGTGGATTAACTTATAGGCAGTTTTTACTGAATAGATCCCACTTGTAGTTTTGCCCCAAATCGCCTTGTCTCTTCCTCCCCCAGGAATGATCTGGAACACCCTTAAAGCATCATTGAGTTTGGTTAGGGCCACCTTCTCTTGCTCTGACAGATTATGAACTGTGATTTTCTTCCAAGAAGAAGTTTCCTGTGCTACAGCAATAAAATCCCCTACTTTTCCTCCCATTTCCTTCGAAAGTTTATGTTGGAGGACCTGAAGGTCTAAGTTATCTTTCATAGGGGCCTCTTCCAACCACGGGTCTTTCCAAAAGTCCACTTGTCTTCCATTACCAATTCTCCATCTGATGCCTTTCCTGACTACCTCCCGACATTCGAGCAAACAATTCCAAAAATAGGATCCTCTAGGAAGATTATCAGCTTTCAGAAGTCCTGATTATTTCTGATATATTTTGCCTTAAGAAGTTTTACCCATCCCAATTGATCATTATTGATAAATCTCCATACCTGTTTGCCAATCGTAGCTTGATTCATTTCTTTCATTCTCTTTAACCCTGTGCCCCCCTGATCCTTGCTTGCACACACTTGATTCCATGCTACCAACGAAATTCTCTTTCTCTCCTCTGAACCTGACCACAAGAAGTTGCGTTGAATTAGCTCCAATGTAGCTCTGACCTTTGCAGGCATTCTAAATAGAGACATGCAGTAAATTGGAATGCTCTGTAAAGTAGTTTGAACTAATAAGGCTTTTCCTGCGTGAGCCGAGAAGGTCTGCCCTTCCACCCCGCTAACTTTTTGGAGATCCCGTCAATGACCGAGTTCCACAAAGTAGCCTTCATTCTTCCTTCGAACATAGGCATGCCTAGATAAGTTGTTGGTAGAAGCTCCTTTCCACAACCGAAGAGGTTAGCTATTCTTTCCTCCCTCCCACCAGGCGTGTTAAAGAAATAGATGCTACTCTTCTTATAGTTTATGTACTGTCTTGCTTCTGTCTCATACTTGGTTAGAATTCTCTTCAACTTCCTAGCTTGAGGCACCGAGGCTTTGGACACAATGATTGTATCATCCACAAACCGTTGGTGAGACACTGCTCTGCTGCTGAGGCCGGTTTAAAACCTTCCAATTGACCATCTGCCACCGCTGCTGAAATGTTCCTACCCAATGCTTCCGCTAAAATAATAAACAAGTATGGAGACAAAGGATCTCCTTGTCGCAACCCCCTTTCACTCTTAAAGTAACCTGAGGGTGACCCATTCACCATGACAGAAAATCTTGTAGTAGAGATACAACTAAAAATCAACTTAATCCACTGGGGACATAAACCAAACTTACCCAAAATCTTGGTGAGGAACCGCCATGAGACCCGGTCGTAGGCTTTATTCATATCAAGCTTTAGTAACATACCTGCTTCCTTACTAGTCACCATTGAATGAATAACCTCATGAATTGTGATGATACCATCCAATATTTGTCGCCCTTTCACAAAGCCACCTTGGTTCATATCAATGATGAAAGGAAGGATAACCTTCAGCCTATTGGCGATTGTTTTTGTGAGAATCTTCATCAGAGTGTTACATAAACTGATAGGGCGAAAACTGGAAAATTCCATTGCTCCCACTAGTTTAGGGATGAGGACTAAAAAAGTAGCATTAACTCCTTCTGGGATTTCCATGTCCTTTTGAGCCTCAATTATAGCTTCCACTACATCATTGCCTAGGATATCCCAAAACTTCTGGAAGAAAGTTGCAGGGAAGCCATCCGGTCCTGGGGAGATATTACCATCCATGTCAAAAACGACCTTCTTGATTTCCTCCTTTGTGAAAGGACTAAGTAAGAATCCATTAAGATTATCCGTTACGAGGGGTGGAATGGCTGCCAACAGAGAGTCCTCTTCTTCAATAGTCGGATTTACATCTTCTAGCAACGATTTAAAGTACTCAACCGCTTCCCTCCTTATGTCTTCCATATCTTTGGTGTTAGACCCATCGGCCATCTTGATCTCCTTAATTTTGTTAGTACTCCCGTGGCGAAGAGTAGAGACATGGAAGAACTTTGTATTTCTGTCACCCTCCTTTAACCAACGCAATCTGGATTTCTGCCTCCAAAAGGTTTCTTCAAATCCTAGCATCGTGTGGTATTCGGCTAATGCCTCCCTCTCCCGGTTTCTCGTATCCTCCCGTAAGTCGCTCCGACTTCAGCTTCTCCCGTAGTTCATTGATCTTGTCTTTTAGTTCTGCCTTTTTAACAAAAATATTGCCAAAGGAAGTTTTGTTCCACTCTCTAATGTTAGCCTTCACATTCCTTAGTTTACATGCCACTTGGGCCGCTTCAACCATTATACTTTTTGTCCCACCATTGGGCAACCAGATCCTTGAGATCCGATGTTGGAACCACATAAGTTCGAATCGAAAGGGTCTCGATGTATCTTTTCTTAGAGTCCTCCCCTGTTTCCCACAGAATTGGGTTGTGATCAGACCCGATTCTTGGGAGTGCCGTTAATGAAGAGTCCCCAAACCTCTCCAGGCATTCTTGAGAAAGAAGAAACCTATCTAATCTTATCTGAATTTGGTTTTCCTTCAATATTTTGTTAGACCATGTATAGGAGAATCTACGCAGGTCCACATCCATCACTCATGTTGCTCAACAAAATCTCTAAACTCGTAGATATCGCAGCTATTCTTTGAGAGCCCCCCAATTTATCTACAGGATTAAGGTAGCAATTGAAATCCCCCGCCACAATCCAAGGGTAGTTGGGGACCGTCTCCCTCAATTTAGCTAGCCGACTCCAAAGAACCCTTCTCATCCCTCGTCTAATCGGAGCATATACATTCGTTAAGATCCACTCTTCCCGCGTGGTTTTATCCACACATAAGAGACAAATAAACCAACTAGACATCGTAATCACTCTACTATCAATCACATTTTTGTTCCACATAACCAAGAACCCTCCCGCTGTTCCAAGTGGCCTCTTGGCCTACTACTTCATCTTCTCGCCAAGTCCTATTCTTAAAAGGAATAACTCTACTCTCCTCCATTTTAGTTTCTTGCAATAAAATCATATCCGGTTTGTGTTCTTGTCTAAGAGCATACAAAGCTCTTATTTTTGCAGGATTACTCCCACGAATATTCCATGAAAGAATCTTCATTTATGGGCTTTGGATCCTCGAGCCTTCGCCCCAAAGAGCAATACTGCTTGAGTGCCATCACCACTCCTCGCTCTGCTTCTTTCTGCCTTAAGGCAGCATTGCTAGGTTTCCCTCTTCCTACCGAACCATATCCCCATACATCCGCTCTAGGTTGAAGTTCCTTGGGATTCACTTGGCTTCTAGTAACCATCTTGGGTAGGTCAGTCTTGGTCTTTGGGGTAACAATCTGGCTTTCCAGGTTAACTGGTCTTTTTGACAATGGAGATGATTCCGTGCTCTTAGCTTCTTGATTAGTAGATTCTTTTTTCCTTGCTTTGGGGTTACACCGATCTTGGTGGTTCACCTCTTCCTCCCCGAGTATCCTTGCCTCGTATTATTAGTTTCCTGCTCCTTCCTCCGATTTTTCTCCTCTAAATCCTTCTCTTGAGTCTCCTCTACCTCGCATTCCACTTCTTGGCCGTCCATCCGATCTCCCTTCAAATGATTTAATGCATCAAAACTTCTCTCCACTGGGATGTTGATCTCCTTGGAATTTCTTCCCATAAATTCCTCCGCAGTACATGGGACCACTTCCACCGAGCCTCCATAGGCCTCCCGTATCACCCAATCAAACTTACTTGCCCTGTGGCATGCTGATCTATGGGGTTCTTTCCTTTGTGATTTGGCTCCGAGGCTTGTCGTATCATCTTAGGAGCAAAGTTGAGCTTGAGGGTTCCCATCAAAGGGACCAGCTCCCCCGTGAGAGGGTTTCGGGGCATAGGAATTTTTGGGAGGAGGGTTAAAACGCTGCCTCTTGCTTACAATAGGGCGAACAGTGGTCTCTCGATATTCGGATTTCGAGCTCCACGTCCTTGAGGCCCAGTGTTGGGTAGGAATGGAGATCTCATGGGGAGGGATATTATTCTCGGGTTTGAGGATCAATATTTTGGAGTGGGGCTGGTTCTTGGAAATGCAAGTGGATACCCCGGTGCCCTACCTTCCCACAAACACTACACTTAAAAGACATATTTTCATATTCAAAGACCCGAGTATGAAGGCCAAACATAGACGACAAAATAATGGATTTAGGGAGCTCTTTACTCAGGTCCGCCAACACACACATGCGAGCAGACAGGAGTCTTGTTTTGCTCAAGGTTGCAGGATCAATAGCTATTAGTTCTCCAATCTCTGTAGCTATCCCAACCAAGATTTGTTCGTTCCAAAAAAGCAGAGGTAATCCTGGCATCTTAACCCAAATAGGAGCCAAATCCAAAGACCCGAGTCCTGGGGTTGGAAATCGGGGACCAACGCTTCGGATACAAGCCCCTTTTCCCAAAAAACCAAGGACCTCCTTGGAGAGTCCTTTCCATGTCCCCCGCTCACATTGAAATGTCACCAAAAGAAAACTCTTGGGTAAAGCCTTAATCCTCATACTGACCCTTGGCCGCCATTTTTGGATGGCCCATCTCCTTATGACTTCCAAGTCCGGCCTCACCCCCATAAATTTAGCCACCAGAGATGTTCTACCCTCCATAGCCACATGCTGAGCTAAGGAATCCGGGACGTGCAACCTACCATTGACAGATTTTAGATTAAAACAAGAGTCGGATAATTTTTGCTTACCGCGAAGAGCATTAAGATATGAAGGTCTCCAGTTGCTGTGTTTCTCTTTGTCTCCTTCTTGGGTCTTCCTTTGATCCCGACGCATAGAGTCCCCGGTCCCCCTCGTAGAAATCTTCAACCGCATCCGCCCAACGCCCTTGGACCGGTTCCAATAGAACTTCCTTGTCCACATCCTCCGCCTCGGGGCCTCGCTATCTCGCCGGAGCCCCCACCTGCCGCGTCTCGCCGATCTGCCCTCTGAAGTCCCACACCTAGGGTTTGATGCCCCTAGACCTCTCGCTCCTCCTCCTTGCTGCTCCATCCGTCACAACTTGTTGCCTCCAAAATCTGCCATTTTTTTTTTTTTTTTAGGGCCAAAATTTTTGTGACCGCTACCGTGCACGGACTGCTAAAGTGGCGGCTGCTACAATATGCAGGCTTCTACAGTGTCGGCTGCTACAATGGCGAATTTGATGGGAGACTGCTGCTCCCCTCTCCGACTGATGGCGGCTACTGCTTCTGCTGCACTATTGCTGCTGCACTGCGACGGAATTAATTTCCATTGAAATTTTCTAGTTTTTAACCTTTCTAATCTTCCTTGAATAGTTTATGAATATCATTGATAGGTTCGAGTTGTTCGGGAGTCATATAATGCTCTTCTTCAAATTCAAAGTTGTTTGTTACTAATTGGATCAATTGAACGAGGAAAACTTGTATTGGAATAGGGTTAGGATTTCCAAATTATAGCTCATAGCGTAAATCTTGACACAGTTCTCTAAAGCATACAACTCTAGGTATCTTGTGATATTTCTTGCTATATTCTAGGGCTACTTCCCTTTTTGCTATGTCTGCAAGAAAGTTGTGAATGATGAGGGAGTCCTCAAAATATTGATTCCAAGGGTAAATTGTTGGATTTACCGATGCTTTCCTATCCCAAAGCCAATGCTCACAACTCCTTCCAAGAACTAGATAAGGTGAATAGTAGTCTGGTCCTAGAGTTTTTGCTATGTCAATTATTTTGATCTTTTCCAACTCATCTGGTCTCTCCTTAATAATGTCCAAATGTTCACACAAACACTCCCACTCTTTACTAGATGTGTTATTTCCTTGTTCAAAAAGAAGTGTAACCTCTTATTTTATTAGTAATTTTCTAAGGTATATAAGTGCGGACTGTTTTCCACCATTTAGCAATCTTTTCTTTTACCTATTCCTTCTCTTTTTTTTCTTGGTTTTGTTTGGGTTATGATTGGTTTACCATCTAGCAATCTAGTTCACAAGATCCACACAATAGATCCACTGTGTTCTCGACTTTTATAAAAACAGGAGGACCCTTGCCTGAATCTGGGCTAATGACCAATGTTTTAGGTGATGTGTTCAAGAGGCCATCATGTCCAAGTATTCTAATGAAATGGCATTGCCTATTCCATGGCTCAAGGAGAGGTTCCCATGCAACCTTGTGAATGTTGTGGTAATTAATTTGCAGCTTCGATGAGAAGGTAGCCTGCATGGTTCCAGTGATCTAGTTTGCACAGAAGGATATATGTCTAATAAAAATTTCCATGATAGGTGCATTGCAGCTCCACTTTTCAACCAATTCTTGGGAATCAATGTCAAGTGAGATGATCCACTCTTCTGCTATCATAGCATCGATATTTATTGTTGTTGCTCTTGGTGAGTGTTGCTACTAAGAAGGGAAAAAATAAGGAACTACACTATTGAGATATTTAGAGTCTATATGTTTATAAAGGGAGGAGTGTTGTTGCGTTATTGGAGGTGGCCATAGTAGAGGCCACAAAAATGAGAGCTTCTAGTAGGATGAGAGCTGCACGTAGGCTGTGACCATTAAATATTTATTGAAATGGGTTTTTTCCAAAAATTTATGTGACGTCTATCTCAATCCAATCCTTGAAGTGCCTATTTCCAAAGCTCCCATAATCATTTTATTGTTGTTGTGCACTCCACTAGTGAAAATAGAAGCACAATCCCCAATAATGGAAATGACGGTTGTCCTCCATTTTTTTTTTTTTTTTCGTCACTACTGGTATTTGCTGTAGAGTGCAAGGATTTCAAGGTGATACTAGGTTGGCTTCCACTTTGATATGCATTACCCAGGTGTAGATATGTAACACACAATATTTGCAAGCCTTTTTCCTTGATATCATCCTCTTCCTCATATATTTCTTTTAGGGTTTTGATTATTTTTTTCTTTCTCTAGAGGTGCAATAGGTACCTCTTGAAATCCCATAGCTACGACCTCCTCGGAAGGGAAACAATTTTTAGGGTTAGGAGCAATTTCTTCAATTGCATTTCCCTTCCCTATTTCTTTCTCCTCTTCTTCATGTGCAATTTTTTTTCCATAAAATCCTCAATGATCTTACTAATAATGTTTTCTAAATGTGGCCAGTGTGCTTCCCTCCATCCCTAAAATTCTTCCTTCAATTTTTGAACTTCTTGGTCCAATATGGTTGGATCCAACATGCTTTGATACCAGATGGTAGAACCCTGAAGGTTCTAGCACAATAATTTAATAAATAAATAAAATACACCTAAATTAAGAGAATCACTTTTGCATTGGAATAGGGAATCCCTCCAATGGGTCAAATAAATATTTTTTTATATTATTCATGGATGCCTTCAAATGATAGAATTGTACAATGCTTTATACCCATTCTAGGGTTGTGAGTGAAAAGACACAATGCTAAGCCTAAACCCTAATATTATAATATAATAATTAATTAATTATTAATTATTATATAATCAATTATACAACCTCAGGATATTAAAGATATTGTATTATTATTAACATAATATGCATAATTACTACTAACATTATTCTATTCTATGAATGCAGGGAAAATACAATTGTAATTACATAAAGGAAATCATGCAGTAATTGACACAATAAATGATACAATTACCATAAAAAGTGTTGCTTTATTACTAGAAATTCAGGCGTACATAATTGCGTGTTTCTTAAAAAATTGTATAGAATCATTCCAACATTATTTCAGCATCATACATTTCTCCCTTAGCTAGGCGATTAACCATTAGACGATTAGACCTTTTCAAAGGTCTCTCTTTTGTAATATATAATATGACTTGGACAATTCTAAATAAAATTCTTCCACGTATTTTCCATGTGACTTTGTTGGCTCGATAATACAAAAACTATGTACCTAACTGAAATAATCTAAATTGACATAGTTTCTTAATCCTACTTGGACTTAATCATAACCTAAGTGGTCCAAGTGGCAATTTATGAATGAACATAACAAAATACATCTAATTTGAATATTTTGCAAGATATAACAATATAACTATATACCCCTTTATTCACAGGAAGGATATAACAATCTTGCATTAGAGTCTAGACAACCTAACAACATACTAATTATACGATTTTATAAAACAACTTCAATAATCATAAGTTTCTCGTGCATAATATTTGATAAGTCAACCAAATACGTTGACTAGAATCATTTCGTAACATATGCTACCATGTAAGGGTGCCATGCGGTCACTGATGTGGCACAAAATGTGTTGGTAAATTGACTTGGTAAAATATTTTTATAACTCTTGGCGATAGATATCTTTGGTAACAGTTTTTAGCAGCTATCTTCGATAACATACTTCAAAAATTATGTTTTATAACATATTTCAACCACTATGTTATGTAACACGCGTCTACAACCTTCTCGATTTGTCATCTTTACGCCTATCTTTTCTCATGTTTAGCGTCTGGTCTGAATCTTGTGTTGTTGCATCATACGCCTATGAAACATCCTTCAACATTTTCCTATCCAATCATACACATCTTGCATGTATTTCATGTAAAATCCATACATTAATCAATTTTATCCGCATTCATCCCTTTAACTGATACTTCACATAAATAACTAAAATAATTGTTAAAATTCATTATATCCATGATTTAAAGACAGAAATCAAACAATATATCACATATAATATATGTTAAATAAACACTTATCAATCAACTTTCAAAAATAATGCACTTAATCAATTTACTATAGCTAATCAAGAATAATCTGAAATGAATCTTCAAGAATTATTCTTCAATTTCCTTATAAGCAAGGTAATAGGAGCTAGTCTTCTTTTGCTTTCCAAAGTAGATGATAAGTAGTTGATAGATAGTTGTGCCAAAGCAGCGAACACGTAGTCAATTGCATTGATCAAATAAATATTACAATATAGTCCTTAGAATAGCCCGTAAGTCACGGAACTAACCTAGGCTCCAAATAGTTGTAGTTACAACAGGATAACAATAAAGCCAAATAATGGAATAACAATATAACCATATAATTACGCTAACATCCCCCCTTATTACATTATTTGGGTAATAAGATAACTACTAGATATACTAACATCCCCCCTGATTACATCATTTTACAATACATAGAGAGCTGCGAAACAATCTAATCCGCTAAAAATCTAATCTCTTTTACTTCAAGTGTTGGATTGATTCTAAAGAAGATACTATTCCTAACTTTCTTGTAGGAAGCTTTACCAACTCACTGAATCTCCTTTTCCTACAACAAAGTATTAGTACTAAAATCTGCTTTTGAATTAGATATTCTCTTCTAGAGTCTTCTTCAAGATAAAGGCTTTTGTGGCCTATTTCAATATCAAGGCTTCTGTGGCCTTTTCTTCTGGATCAATGCTTCTATGGCCTTTTCTTCCTTGTGAAGTTTCCAATCTATCAATAAAGATCTCTTATCTCTCAACTTCACCACGGTTCATCTCCATAAGTCTCTTCTATAGTATTCTTCTCTTGCAACAACTAATATCTATACTATGAAGGCACTCTGACCTTCGGGCAAAGAAGTTGAAATATCCTAGCTCTCTATTGTAAGAGGTATCCCAATCATATGAGAATTAATTTCCTATAATAAAAGAAACTTCAAGTAAATTTTTCCAGATCTCTTAGATGAGCTTCACTAGTTGATTCATCAAACTAGTGGATCAAATGTTGAGTCCTAGTCTTCACGAGTTTTTTCTTGTAACTCTGTGAAAAGACTAGCCATATCCAATCTCAGTATTTTTGAAACTAAGATTTCTTTCAGTCCTCACTTATGGCTCTCTCTAATTCTACCACCTAGACTCTTCTGAGATTTTTTGACAGTGACTGGTCCAATGGTGCATCAGGTTGACAAAAAACTCAGAGTCAATGATAATGGTGGTTTTCCCATTGATCTACAATAGCTTGATCTACCGTAGCTCTGATACCACTATTAAATTTTTATGCAACATATAATGGGAGATAGCAATCATAAGATGCAAAATAATATGAAAGAAAGTAAATCTGCGAGATGACTGAAAATATGCTATAAATAGAAATGTATACAAAGTAGCTATGGAGGAAATGAACACTCCATGAATAAAGCTACTGGTCAAGAATGAGCTTTGAACATATCACACTCCATCACATTACGTTACACTCTGCTATATCATACCACACTGCACTACACTACTTCCTACTGCTATTTCCTACTGCTCTATCTATGGCCCTTTATATAGGAAGATAGGTTCCTTTACCAATAATCTCTCTAGTTGTGCCAGGGATAGCTTGCACATATACAACTTGCATATTGACACTCGTGCATTTATTACATTGCATGAAGTAACTAGATAACTTCCCCCTAAAGTAATCTAATGTCCTAAGTATGTACCAATAAAGGTACATTTACATGACCAAATGATGTAATATAATCTATTTATAACACTAAAGTCAAAATTTTTGTTTGGCTAGTAGGTCATAGAAGAATTTTATCTTGGGATAGCCTTATGAAAATGGGTTTTCATGACCCCTCTGAATGTGTTTTTGTAAAAAAGAGGAGAAGAGTATAGACCATCTCTTGGGAAATTGCTCAATAGTTTGGAATCTATGGCAATGGATTATTAATATGTTTGGTAAATGCATGGTGACGAATAGCAAAATTTAAGATTGGTTAAAGCAATGGTAGAGCACTTATAAAAGTGATACTTTACAGTCAATATGGGATATATAAAAAAATACAATACTTTGGACTATATAGCTATAAAAGAATAGAAGAATATTTAAAGGAAAGGGAAGCAATTTAGAGGTAATGAAAAAAAAATGTTTAGCCATAGAAGAGTCTAAACCAACCCTATCAACTCATCCAGTCCCTAATCTAGAAGCAAAGAGCCTTGATAGATGGAATCAAGTCATTAAATGGAATTATGATGTTGGGTACAAGAGAAGTAAAAATAAGGTAAAGAATATAAAGTGGAAACCACCAAATGTGGAGTGGGTTAAATTGAATTTTTATGGAGCATCTAAAGGAAATCTAGGACCAGTACCAAGAGGAGGAATAATTAGAAATAATAGAGGATAGATTTTGTCTCGTTATGCTTTCAATAGTGGATTTAAGATAAATAATGAAGCTGAAGCTTGGACAACTTTAGAAGGGTTAAAAATATGTAAATAAATGAAGTGGAATAGAGTATGGATGGAAGGTGATTCTCTCATAGTAATAAATGTAGTTTTGAGGAAAGCAAAGGCTCCATGGAACATATAAGATATAATAATAGAATTTCAAGATCTTGCTAAAGAGTTTGAAGAATTTGGGTTTACACATATATTAAGGGAAGGAAACAAATGTGTAGATAAGCTAGCCAATAGAGGGATTTTGATTGAGAATCATGAAGTTAAATTCTCCTTTCCATGGTTAGAGGAAGTAGTAAGTTTAGTTGAAGCTGACAAGAAAATGTTGATTGCTTGATTCAATTAATTATTAAGATTTACTCTAATGTTTTTCATTGGTAATATCTGCTTTATTTTGTAACAATAATGTATTTTGATTTAGACTATTTATTATAATTTTTGTTGTTGCTCTTGTGTTTCAGGAAGGAAACTAGCAATCCATCTTTGATAGTAGACTATGATAGTGCAATATTTTGGAAATATTATTCTACTAAGATGCAAGGCATAGATAGTAGAGGTGAAGTTTTGGCATTGTGAAGGCTACTATAGGAAAATGTTAAGAAAGATGCTAAATTTTGGAATAATTGTATTCATACAGAAAATTGAAAAGATCTAGAAAATGAAAATCAAGAATTCAAACATTTTATGTAAAATGTTGTAGGTTTATAGATATAGCATCTCAATTGAGATGAGAAGTGTATTTATTTATAAAATCTCAAGCTCTAAAAAAGAGAGTTGTAATTTTTCAAGGGTGGGGCACCTGAGCACAACCCCTTATTATCCTGCCAAAAAAAAGGGAGCCACATACTCTCCTCTAGCTTAGGTAGGTGTTGGTCAAATATCTGCCTAATCAATAAACATTGCGTTTATGCGCCCTAGATACGACCAACATTGAAAGGCCAGAGGAAAGAGATGTCCTCCGTGCCAATCTCCAGAGAGGGATGGTTCCCGAACTAATTCTAAAACTGGTAAAAGACTAAGGATGCAGGAAAGAAATTGGAAATAACAGAAAGAGATGGGAAATATGGCCATAGGCCAAAGTGTAGAATTGGTGTTAGACTAACTAGCAGGAAAAAACCCAAGCACAAATTAGCATTCATGAAAGGAAACAAAACAGAACAAGCTCACAATATTGCCATAATAACTATCAAAATGGTACTCCAACATTCGCCTTCTCATTAGCAACTTTAAATCCAACGACAGAATTTAAATTCAATAGCAAATTAGATAGGCGAATGGAAATAGAAGCACACTACACAAAAAGTAATCATACACAAGATCACTCACAAATTCAGAAGTCTGATGCCTTCTATTAATGCAGAGAGCTTAAGGAAATCTCTCACAAAATGTCTAACCCCCTTTACAATAGAAATTTGATTAGTATTTATAGAGGTTTTCGCCTCTTTCATTTAATGTGCTTACAAACAACATATCGGTTGGTCAAAGATTAACAACAACAATTATCTCCCTTGGTAATGGTGATGCTCGAATCATATTATTATTCAAGGGACAACGATCCAGTTTTTATGGGACGTGCCTAGGAAATCGGTAAAAATGGATGATAGAGAGAGCGTCCCAAGCGTTGGTGCATTGAGACTCAGCAATGTCACGCGATAATTGATAGCTTGAACATTAAATCATGGGCACCATCACATTCTCTCCTTCTTACCTAGGAATCTTACCCTTGTCGATTGAAATCCGTGAAATATAATTTTGCTTTGAAAAAGAACGAA
This sequence comes from Wollemia nobilis, assembly GCA_028583015.1. Classification (NCBI taxonomy): domain Eukaryota; kingdom Viridiplantae; phylum Streptophyta; class Pinopsida; order Araucariales; family Araucariaceae; genus Wollemia; species Wollemia nobilis. The sequence continues at coordinate 3,133,173 of JAQPPZ010017241.1, read as the reverse complement.
GTCCACAGAAGGTGCTTTGAAAATCATCAGGATCACACCGGATTGGAGGATTTAGCATTTAATTCTTGCAAAAATTCTGGATCATGGCTCTTGTTGCCCCAAGCATTCAAGTAATTGTTTTGGGCAAAAATGTTTTGATAACTACGTCATTCCCTTTTAAATTGACATTCGCCTTTAGAAGGGGCAAAACTGAGTTTCGCCTTCCCTTTTAGGCGATCATAATTGCATTTGCCCCTTAACCTTAAAACACTTTCACCTCTTAACTGGGCAATTTTACCTTCGAAAATGCTTTCGCCCATCAGTTTCACCCCTGAAATGCAGTTTCACCCTTCAGTTTCACCCCTGAAAATAGTTTCTCCCCATCAGGTTCGCCCCTCAGGTTCACCCCATCAGGTTTACCCCTCAAGTTTGCCCCTTCAGGTTCGCCCCTCACTGTCGCCCATCAAGTCCGCCCCTCACTGTCACCCATCAGGTTCGCCCCTCACTGTCGCCCATCAGGTTTGCCCCATCAGGTTCGCCCTCATATGGGCGAAAATGATGTTTGCCCCTCCTTAGGGGTGACTTTGATTTTTGCCCCACCTTAGGGGCGACTTTGATTTTCGCCCTGAATATTGATTTCTGGTGATAAATCTTCCCGGAGCCATAACTTTTGATTCGTTCACCCGATTGGCTATTGTAATATATCGTTGGAAAGCTTGAGAAAAGATCTATCACAATAAAATATCTAAAGATAATTTAATCCAATTCATCTCACCATCAGATGTACTTTACTTGATGAATTTAAAAATATATATTTTTTAGTGTGGCAAAAATGCCAACACTTTTGGCGGCTCGTGGGGTATTCAGCTCGTCTGGATGCAATCGATCCTAGGGCCTTTATCCATTGGGCAACGGAGTCACAACCGCCTACTACATAAAATTATTTACTGCTTGCATCAACTTCTTCCTGCATTGTCTGATATTGTTCAGTCGCTTGTTTGTATTTTTCATCCCATACGAGGCACTTCACCGAGCTCGATTGATTTTCTTCGCTTCAGGGTGCTCTAGCAAGACTTTGATTTTTGATGCCAATGGCTCCTGTAATCCAAAAACAAAACAGAGACAAAAAATGGAAATAGAGGTTGTTGAGGGTTTGGCTCAATGGAAGGAGCAGGAATGGATGGGGGGCACAGTTACACTAACCCTTGACAAGGTTGGTATGCTCACAACGACGATGGAATTAATGGGGATGAAAGATGAGGCAGATGATGGTGGAATGAAAAATGAGTTATGGGTAGAGGCAATCAAACTGGAAGATGAAGGAATGGAGGAAATGGGAATGGCGAAAGGAGCAATGGTGACTGGTGACTATGAAATAGGGAGGGGAACAAAAGTGGTGGGTACAATGAATGAAAGCATCAAGGGAAGAGAAAATGTATACCTACGGGCTCCGACACCATTTGAGCCAGTGACATATTTTTTTTAGATCACACAATTTAGTGCCCTCAGCACTTTATTTATCAGTCGACCTATTTACAATATTTACACAAAAATTTATGACATGATTGGCATGCCGCCACCACAAACCTAGCTTTGGGTGCTTATCCGGTGAATCTGCAGTGTCCGGACCAGATATGATTGTACTTCAGGCAATCTTTAAAGTTTGGCTGTCCTCTTCCCAAAGTTTTCCAGGTTGCAAGCCAGCTACAATGTGGCAGGTCATCACGCATACCAGCACTTATACAATTACTAAATAATATGGCAAAAATATTTACCATATGGGAGCCTTCTTCGAGTACCGATTGCGGTGATGGTTGGAACCAATGCTGCCACTTTTGAGAGTCTACTAGTTGCGGGATCTTGGGTACGTGCTCCTCTAACCCCTTGGTGTGACAACAAGATTTTTTCGATGATAGCCCTTCTATCAAGATCTCCTCAGGATCAACCTCCTGATGAGGCATGCTTATTGGGACACAAAAAGGGTGCAAAATTGTGTCTTCTTCGCTCTCAAAATCAGCCTCTTGAGCCTATTCCTCTTCTTCTCGATCCTTCTCCTAAAAAAGTTGCAAGCTACCATATTGTTCATTATTGGGGTAATGCTTGCATATTCTATCTGTCGATGTTGGGAGATATTCACCCCTTCTTGCTTCATCTCCTGATGGAAACTGCAAGCAACCATATTGTTCATTGCTGGAGTAGTGCTTGCATATTCCCTTCGTTGGCCCTGGATGAGATTCGCCTCTTGTGCTCCACACAACTGTGTTCCAGGTCTTTGCACAATTTGAGGGATCTGCCATTGTGAATATTGTGCAAGACATATGGGAGCAACAACTATCGGAGAGAGTGATGGAAAGGCAGTTTCTCTCCACTGTATTTTTCTTGATTGGAGTAGGAGCTGCTCTGCTTGTATTGCTTCCTAAAATATTTGAGGGAATCTTTGTTCCCCAGATTGCAGTAAGAGGAGGCTTATGTCTGGGTGTAAATCCTGAATATAGTAGAGGTGGGCTTGGGCGGGTGTCGGTTGGATCTTCTCTAGAATTCTCCTCCAACTCCTCCAAAATTGAACATTGAAGTCTGTGATTCTCTCTAGAGGTGCTCTCGTGATGGTGGAGAGGTGCATCAAGAGTTGAAAGGGGTCTTGAGAGCCATCAAATGTGTCAACTAGTGCTCCCACTAGGTCTGCCCATGAGCAGATGCTCTTACGCCCGAGCATTTTGTACCACTGCAGTGCCCTTCCTTCTAGAGACAAGACCAGAAGTCTGATCATGACATCTTCATGGGTTATGCCATGGAGGGTCGCTAGAGCAACAACATCTTCGAGGTGCTCTCGGGCCATTCCCTCAGTGCCATTGTATTTCGTTAGGGTCTTCAGGGCACTTTTAGGAATCTCATGCTGACTTTGGAGATTTAGAGGGCCAGGATCATCCCAGCTGGGATAGCATACTTGTGCCATTATAGCAGTGGTCCTCAGAGATCACGGTTCTTGCCACTGAGTCGGAGTCGCTAGGTGAACATTCTTTCTTCGCTTGTGAGGTCAAGGTTGCTCACCAAACCTTGATTCCTCTGGGGTATCTTCTTTCAGTATAAAAGGCATCCACGATCAAGAGATCTGGATCTTCAACTTAACAGAGTCGCCAGGTGATTTTCCTAGATAAAAGCAAGCCAAAGATTCACCAAACTCGGGCTCCTTTAAAATACAGAGACTGTGAGTCCCACCGAGCGTGCCAAAAACTATTGGTCAAATATCTGCCTAATCAATAAACACTGCATTTATGCGCCCTAGATACGACCAACATTGAAAGGCCGGAGGAAAGAGATGTCCTCCATGCCAATCTCCAGAGAGGGCTGGTTCCCGAACTAAATCCTAAAACTGGTAAAAGACTAGGGATGCAGGAAAGAAATTGGAAATAACATAAAGAGATGGGAAATATGGCCACAGGCCAAAGTGCAGGATTGGTGTTAGACTAACTAGCAGGAAAAAACCCAAGCACAAATTAGCATTCATGAAAGGAAACAGAAACAGAATAGGCTCACAATCTTGCCATAATAACTATCAAAATGGTACTCCAACATTCGCCTTCTTATTAGTAACTTTAAATCCAATAACATAATTTAAATTCAACAACAAATTAGATGAGCGAATGGAAATAGAAGCACATTACGCAGAAAGAAATCACACACAAGATCACTCACAAATTCAAAAGTCTTGATGCCTTGTATTAATGCAGAGAGCTTGGAGAAATCTCTCGCAAAATGTCTAACCTCCTTTACAATAGAAATTTGATTAGTATTTATAGAGGTTTTCGCCTCTTTCATTTAATGTGCTTACAAACAACATATCGGTTGGTCAAAGATCAGCAACAACAATTATCTCCCTTGGTAATGGCGATGCTCGAATCATATTATTATTCAAGGGACAACGATCCAGTTTTTATGGGACGCGCTTGGGAAATCGGTAAAAATGGATGATAGAGAGAGCGTCCCAAGCATTGGTGCATTGAGACTCAGCAATGTCACGTGACAATTGATAGCTTGAACATTAAATCATGGGCGCCATCACATTCTCTCCTTCTTACCTAGGAATCTTACCCTTGTCGATTGAAATCCGTGAAATATAATTTTGCTTTGAAAAAGAATGAAGTCCACAGAAGGTGCTTTGAAAATCATCAGGATCACACCGGATTGGAGGATTTAGCATTTAATTCTTGCAAAAATTTTGGATCGTGGCTCTTGTTACCCCAAGCATTCAAGTAATTATTTCGGGTGAAAATGTTTTGATAACTGCGTCATTCCCTTTTAAATTGACATTTGCCTTTAGAAGGGGTAAAACTGAGTTTCGCTTTCCCTTTTAGGTGATCATAATTGCATTCGCCCCTTAACCTTAAAACACTTTCACCTCTTAACTGGGCAATTTTACCTTTGAAAATGCTTTCGCCCATCAGTTTCGCCCCTGTAATATAGTTTTGCCCTTTAGTTTCACCCCTGAAATATAGTTTCACCCTTCAGTTTTTCCCCTATAGTTTCGCCCTTCAATTTTACCCCTAAAAACAGTTTTGCCCCATCAAGTTTGCCCCATCGGGTTCGCCCCTCAGGTTCACCCCATCAGGTTCGCCCCTCAGGTTCGCCCCTCACTCTCGCCCATTAGGTTCACCCCATTAGGTTCACCCCATTAGGTTTGCCCCTCACTATCGCCCATCAGGTTTGCCCCTCACTGTCGCCCATCAGGTTCGCCCCTCATTATCGCCCATCAGGTTCGCCCCTCATTGTCGCCCATCAGGTTCGCCCCTGATTGTCACCCATCAGGTTCGCCCCTGAAGGTCCGCCCCTCACTGTCGCCCATCAGGTTCACCCCTAATATTGGCAAAAATGATGTTCACCCTTGATATGGGAAAAAATGATGTTCGCCCCTCCTTAGGGGCGACTTTGATTTTCGCCCTTAATATTGATTTATGGTGATAAATCTTTCTGGAGCCATAACTTTTGATTCGTTCACCCGATTGGCTATTGTAATATATCGTTGGAAAGCTTGAGAAAATATCTATCACAATAAAATATCTAAAGATCATTTAATCCAATTCATCTCATCATCAGATGTACTTTACTTGACAAATTTTAAAAAATATATTTTTTAGTGTGCCAAAAATGCCAACAGTAGGCCCCTTTGCTATTGATCCAACATTTAGGTTTTAGGATTGTTTGTCAATTGCTCTATATCTATTTTTTGTTTTTGTATTTATATTTATTGATTAAGGATGAAATAAAGGGAAAGAAACTAGTAAGAATTAATCATAAGGGGTCAATATTTAATCTTTTTATCATTAAAAACAAAATCATATATAGTTACATTAGGCTTGTTTGTCGTATTATTCTTGAACCCTTGTTCTTAAAAAGAAAACTTATTTTTATCTATCATTAAAAAATAAAAATAGCTTATTAAGTCATTTTTATTGCATTATGTGATACGTTTGTAGATAACTATAACCATATTAAGGTTAAGCTTTGTCAAGAAAAATCTTAGGAAAAATGTAGATGTTGGAAGATTTTGCCACCGAGCACTATTGCTCAACTAGTGGCATGTTTGCCACTGAGCACATAATCCTTGTTTTTATCATTTACAACTTTTCAATCTCATCTCTAAACAGGGGCTTGATGCTGGTCAAGTGAGCCATACACTCTTCGCTAGCTTAGATAGGCCCCTTTGCTATTGATCTATCATTTTTATACCTATTTTGTAGGTGAATGAAAGCACCCTCAAGAAGCAGTACTATTGGTGGCACCTCCATGGGACTACCAATGCTTTCGTAAGACTACAACTCTTTAGCCTCTATCAAAGAAAATTAGGTTTTTTCAATCCAATATCTTTATTTCTAACATTTAGATCTTAGGGTTGTTTCGTTGTTGCTCTGTATCTGTATTTATATTTGTTCATTAAGGATAAAATAAAGGAAAGGAAACTAAGTATTAATAATTAGGGGACCATTGAGTAATGAGTTCTCAATATTTCAATGAAGTCAAGGGCTGCGGGCAATTTTTTCCTCTAAACTAGGGTTTCTGGAACTTTGAAAATCTAGGGCTTCAGCTAGATTGTAGAAGTGCTTTCGGGGTTCGGTGGATCTGAAGGCTAGATTGGTGCCCCAGGAGGGTCCAATGGGGACTTCTCCGGCTCCTTTTCCAGGGAGTAGCAACTCATACGCAGATTTGTTTAAAGAAAAATCTCCTCCAAAGAACGATGAAGCTCAAAAAATGGCATATAAAATGCTCTTCACGGTTGCTGGGAATAGGTCGACAGCACATCGTGTGAATGGATGTTTGCCGCAGGCCGAAACCAGGCCAAAAATTGTCATCGAGCCAAGTATGGTTGAAGAATTAGTCATTTATAGAGTTAATCACAATTTAATCTGCAAGTTCATGGGTATACGTCCTTCCCTAAATTTTTTGCACTTTTGGATCCGCCAAAACTGGGAGCCTCATGGTGAGTATTCATTGTGGTTTATTAGCAATGGATATTTTATTGTTAGCTTTTCGTATTTGGCCGATAGAAATAGGGCTTTCGAGTCAAAGAAGAAAAATCATGGCCCGACAGGGCTATTTGTTCAACCATGGAGAGTGGGATTCGATCCCCAGAGTTGAACCTACTATTGTCCCAATATGGATCCGACTATATGCTCTTCCAATGGAATTGCAGGTGAGCAGGTGTTGGCAAGGATTGGCAATTCTATTGGAAGACATCTGGGTGTTTCCAGAGACACAATTGAAGGAAGCATGGCGGTGTATGCAAGAATATGTGTGGAGATGGATCTCAGCCAGCCTTTGCCAGTAGAGATGGAAATTGAATTGGAAGGTCTCTCCTAGATTCAACAACTGGACTGCGGCCCTACCCTTTAGATGTAGGGTGTGTCACAAACATGGACATTTGGCCCGTTTCTGCCCTAATAATATGAATGCTAAAATGGAGGCCCCTTTAGGAATGCCAAACCTGCCTAAAGAGGATAAGGCAACACTTAATAAAGATTCTAATAGCACCGTTCAAGGCCAAGAAGCTCAAAGAGAGGGTTTTGAACAACCCAAAAGAAAAATACGGACAAAAAAAAAAGAGGGAAAGGAGAAATCCCATCTCAGACCTGCCAATAGGTATGAGATATTTAAGTCATTGGTTGATGAAGAGGAACAATTTATGGAGGGCATGGAGGGTAATAAGGAAAATTCTAATATTCTCGGGCAACTCCCCCTCTCATCTCCTCCCGTCATACGACGAGTAGTTGAACTCCGTGAGGTATCACATCCGGTGTGTTCGGGGGCTTTAGTAGTGCATAACCGGGAGCGAGACGGTATCTCGGGATGTCGGCATGGGAATAGCATAGAAGAACAGAGGAAAGGCCAACTTTGGGGATAACCCAGGTAGAAAAAATATCAAAAAACAGCAATTCTCAAGGAGTAGGTAGAAGATCCAATAAGGAGTTGCTAGCAGCCCAAGGAGACAAACTGATCACGGGAGGATCGGTGAGGCCAATAGACTCTTATTGCTCCCAGGGTAACCAATGATTATACAATCATGGAATGTGAGGGGTTTAAACAGTAGAACCCATCAATCTGTTGTTCAAAGACTTTTAGAGAATCGTAATACTGATTTTTTGCTTTTACAGGAGACTAAGATGTCATTAGATCTTATGTCCAAAATAGTCAACGAGAATTTGGAGGGGTCTTTGGTCATATGGATGTGGCTGCCCAAGGTGCCTCGGGGGGATTGTTACTGCGTGGAACTCTCTTGAATGGTCCGCAATAGAACATCTTGCCAGGAGGGGTGTTCTCACTTCTCTTTTTAGGAATAATGTCACTGCGGAACACGTTCTAATCACAAAATTTTATGGGTCTCAAAACCTAGAGGGTTAGAGGTGGCAGTGGAAGGTTGTGCATAACATGCGAACCTCAAGGGAAGATCTAGACTGGATATAGTGGGGGACTTTAATGCTAAATTATCTTCTAGAGATCAGGAAGGGGGAACACCATTTTTGGACTCAGGGGACCATTTCATGATTGCCCAAGTCCAGGCTTTGCACTCAGTGGACATTAAATGTCCTGGCATTAACTACACTTGGACTAATAAAAGGCGGGAGCCACATAGCAGGAAGGTTAAGCTAGATCGTTTTCTAGTTTCAGAGGAGGCATTTGTAAAATGGAATATAAATTTTCAGATTTTAGAAGGCCCAGTTTCAAATCACTGTCCCATTCTGTTGGAAGGCGGGACTAGGATGGGGCAGCATCACAAACCTTTCAGATTTGAAAATTTTTGGCTTTAGAGAGAAGAACTTCGGGAGAAAATTCCATAGTGGTGGGAAGAAGGCCGCCCAACTTATGGGAGAGCAATGTTAAGAATCCACAAACAACTACAATATGTCAAAACTCAATTGAAGTATTGGAGGCGTGCTAATAAAACAGACTTCCAAGCCCAAAGAGCTCCTTTGGTGGCCAGATGGGATGAGGTCCAAAAACAGTTCAGATAAGGAGTAATTACAGACCAGATCAAAGCTGAGGATGATGCCCTACGTACAGTGGTTGAGGACATTGACAACCAGGAGGAGACCTATTGGAAGTAGAGAGCAAGAACCACCTGGTTATTAGAAGGGGACGAGAAATATAAAATTCTTTCATCGGATTGCTTGTGCTCGAAGACAGATGAACAAGATGGAGGCCCTTCAAGATGAGAACGGTCATTCCTTTGATACACTTCCGGGTATGCATTCCCATGCTATGGATTATTTTTCTAAGCTTTTTAAGGAAAGTGTGGTACAAGATGTAGAGGCCCAAAATGAAGTTATTTCTGTCATACCTGCTATTATTTTTGAGGATGAAAATCGGGCCCTCCTCAAACCCATTGATAGAGATGAATTGAAAACTGTGGTCTTTGGAATGAGCACTGGTAAAACTCCAAGTCCAGACGGCTTCCTAATTGAGTTTTTTTAGGCTTTCTGGGACTACTTAGAGGAAGATGTAATGGTTGTTGTAGAAGAGTCCAGAGAAAATAAGAGAATTCTTAAAGCTATAAACCACACTTTCATTACCTTAATTCCAAAAGGGGAGGAGGGGGTTCATATTTCAGATTATAGGCCTATTGCCTTATGTAATGTGTTGTACAAAATAATCACAAAGGTAATGGTTGAGCACCTAAAACCTCTTCTTCACAACATTGTCTCCTCTGAGCAAGGGGGTTTTGTTGAGGGACGACAGATTCTGGATGGGGTGGTTGTGGCCCAGGAAGCAATCCATTCAATGCACACTTCGGTAATAAAGGGATGTTAATAAAACTGGACATGTCAAAGGCTTATGACGAGGGTTGAATGGAGTTTCTTGGCTAAAATGATGGTAGCCTTTGGTTTCTCTCAGAATTGGATAGAGTGGGTCATGAGATGTGTCTCTTCCCCGACTTACTCTGTGCTAATCAAGGGCCTTCCTTCGCAACCTTTTGGAGCTACTCGGGGACTACGCCAGGGGGATCCATGTTCTCCTTATCTTTTTCTCATTTTGGCTAAAGTTCTTGGCAGACTTTTCTTGAGGAGAAGACAACAAGGTAGATTATTGGGTATTAGGGTGGGTGACGAAGTTTTAACGCACTGCAGTTTGTGGATGACACTGGTTTGGTGGGAGTGGCCAGCTTCAGGGAAGCAAGAATGATTAGGGATACTCTTAATATCTATCTTAGGGCTACTCAATAGGTCATTAATGATAAGAAATCCAAAGTGGTTTTTTTTAATCTAGAGCTAAGGCTTCAGAACATAATTTTACAAATCCTAGGATTCATAAGGACTTCTCTCCTAGTGGTTTACTTAGGGGTCCCCTTGCACTTTAAGAAGCTGAAATTAGACACATGGAGGAATCTGCTGGAGTGTATCAAGGACAGAATTAATCACTGGTCTCACAAGTGGTTAAGTTATGGTGGCAGATTAACGTTCTTACAGTCAGTCATTCAAGCCATGCCAATTTACAAATTCTCTATCTTGGCTGCCCCGATTACAATATGGAAAGAGTTGGATAGGATGGCTCAAAAGTTTTTATGGGAAGGAGCAAAGGGAGAGAGAAAGTGGGCCTTAGTGGGCTGGGACAAAGTTACCCAGCCCAAGGTTAAAGGAGGTCTGGGTTTGAGAAAATCTAAGTTTGAATAATAAAGCTTTGGCTAGAAAGCTATCTTGGAGATGGATCTCCCAACCCACCTCCCTTTTTAGTAGAATCCTAACTAGCAAATACCGGGACGAGGCCAACCCAAACGATGTAGCTCACATCCCCTTGGATGGTATTGGGTCCCTAGTTTGGCAGGCTCTCAAGTTAGGGTCTCAGGTTGTTAAAGACCACTTATTTTGGAAAGTGGGAAGAGGGGAGAAGTCTCATTTTTGGACAGATTCTTGGGATCAGTTCCCACCCATCATTGCTGAATTTCTAGAATTACAGCCAATAAAAGCAACCATTGAAGCCAAGGGATGGATCCGTATTGAAAGTTATTTCATAACTACTCAGTTGGGGGAGTGTAAGTTTAAGCAGTTCAAGAAGTTGGATGAGTGGCCCATTTCAATCCCTCCGGATTTGACTCCCATCATGACTAAAATTCTGACAGAAAGATTTCTTACAAGGGGAGACATGGAGGATGAATTAGCTTGGGGCTTTGGGAGTCTTGGCGTCTATACAGTAAAGGATGAATATGACAACATTCTCCCAGAGCCCCCCCCTCATACTTTTTAGGTTGAGGACTGGAGGAAAATCTAGCACTCTAAAGGTTGGCCGAAAGTTAACTTTTTTGCCTAGTAGTGCATGCACAATGGAATCCTCACTTTTGATAATCTCAGATCAAAAGGTATCATTGGCCCTTCTCAATGTGTACTATGCTACAAGAGCGAGGAAACGGCTGACCATTTGCTTTTTGGTTGCCCTTTCACCCGACAGATTTGGCTGCGTTGGTTTGCATAATTTAGAATTCAAGTAAGTGATGACCTGAATCGGATGAATATCTGGGCAAAATGGCAGAAAGGTAGATTCAAATCTAAAGCTCTTCGTATTGGCTAGGATCTCGGTTTAAGCTTTATCTGGTGGCAAGTATGGCTAGAAAGAAATGCTAGAATTTTTAGAGAAACTTTTACTGCTCTGGACGGGGTTTGGCAAACCATTTGGAGCAAGGTTACCAAAACTGTGGCTGTTCATGCTGAGGAGAAAGCTCAAATTGACATTGGAGCTATGGAAGAATGCATTGAACTACAAGAGGGACAGGACATAAATTATTGGAAACCTCCCCCTGAAGGTTGGATTAAAATCAATACTGATGGAGCTGCAAAAGGCAATCCGGGTAGAGCCGAAATTGGAGTGGTGTGCCCAAACCATGCTGGGACTGTGCTCTATTGGGAATTGCAAGGCCTGGGAAGAACCACTAACAATGAAGTCGATGCCATTGCCATTAAGTCTGCTTCTCTTTGGGCAGTGAAACATGGCCACCGTAGGATTTAGCTTGAATCAGAATCGCAAATAATGGTTGGAGCTCTAGACTGCATGAGGAACTTTGATCTAAAAGCTTGGAGGTTGAGGGCTCTTGTTACCCAAATTAAGGAATTATGGAAGGAATTGGAGGACGTGATCCCAGTTTATGCGAGTAGAGATTTGAACAAAGCGGCTGAATTTCTGGCTAAGATGGATGCGGAAAAGGAGGTTGGAGTTCAGTTGCACAGTGACATGGATATTGAGGATGAGGTGATTAGGCAGGGTCTTGAAAGGTCCTTGAGCCAATGATAAAAAAAAAAGCAAAGGGAGGAAAGTTGTCGTGATATCACGACATGTTGCACCGTCACGGCCACTGGAGGAATGTTGTCATGATATCATGACATGTTGCGTCATCACGGTCACTGGAGGAAAGTTGTCGCGATATCGTGACATGTTGCACCGTCGCGGTCACTGGAGGAAAGTTGTCGCGATATCGCGACATGTTGTGTCGTCGCTGTCACTGGAGGAAAGTTGTCGCGATATCGTGATATCGCGACATGTTGCACCCTCGCGATCACTGGAGGAAAGTTGTCGCGATATCACGACCTGTTACGCCATCGTGGTCTCTGGAGGAAAGTTGTCGTGCTATCGCAACATGTTGCTTCGTTGCGGCCAATGGAGGAAAGTTGTTGTGATTTCGTGACATGTTGCTTCGTCGCGGCCAAGGGTGGAAAGGTGTCACGATTTCGTGACTTGTTGCTCCGTCGTGGCCAAGGGAGGAAAGTTATCACGATTTTGCGACATGTTGCTTCATCACGGCCAAGGGTGGAAAGGTGTCGTGATTTCGTGACATGTTGCTTCGTCGCGGCCAAGGGTGGTAAGGTGTCACGATTTCGTGACATGTTGCTTCGTCGCGGTCAAAAGAGAAAAAGTGTCACGATTTTGCGACATGTTGCTTCGTCGCGGCCAAGGGTGGAAAGGTGTCACGATTTCGCGACATGTTGCTTCGTCGCGGCCAAGGTTGAAAAGTTGTCACGATTTCGTGACATGTTGCCTCATCACGGCCAAGTGAGGAAAGGTGTCGCGATTTCGTGACATGTTGCATCGTCGCGGCCAAAGAAGAAAAAGTGTCGCGATATCGTGACATGTTGCATCGCCGCGGCCAAAGGAGAAAAAGTGTCGCGATATCGCGACATGTTGCATCGCCGCGGCCAAAGGAGAAAAAGTGTCACGATTTCGCGACATGTTGCTTTGGCAAGGCCAAAGGAGAAAAAGTGTCGTGATATCGCGACATGTTGCATCACCGCAACCAAGGGAGAAAAAGTGTCGCAATTTTGCGACATGTTGCTTCGTCGCGGCCAAAGGAAGAAAAAGTGTCGCGATATCGCGACATGTTGCATTTTCGTGGACAAAGGAGAAAAGTGTCGCGATATCGCGACATGTTGCATTTTCGCGGCCAAAGGAGAAAAGTGTCGCGATATCGCGACATGTTGCATTTTCGCGGCCAAAGGAGAAAAGTGTCGCGATATCGCGACATGTTGCATTTTCGCGGCCAAAGGAGAAAAGTGTCACGATATCGCGACATGTTGCATTTTCGCGGCCAAAGGAGAAAAGTGTCGCAATATCGTGACATGTTGCATTTTCGCGGCCAAAGGAGAAAAGTGTCGCGATATCGTGACATGTTGCATTTTCACGGCCAAAGGAGAAGAAGGAAAGAGGGTCGCGATATCGCGACTAGTTGCATCAACTGATCATGCCGATCCCCCTGTTAGCTAGTTAATGGTTCAAGAGATTTGGCTCCATTGCAAATCTTCTTTTACTATTGTAAGCATGTGTTCTCTCTGATTTCTGCTGGGAAGTGTCTCTTCCCAAATTGTAATTGTTCTTTGTTTTAATACAAGTTTTTTCAAATTAAAAAAAAAATAATAATTAGGGGACCATTTCTAATCTTATTATCATTAAAAACAAAATCGCATATAGCTGCATTAGGCTTGTTTACCGCATTACCCTTAAACTCTTATTTTTCAAAAGAAAAATCATTTTCATTTATCATTATTGCATTGTGTAATGCATTTGTAGCTAAACTAGGACCAAATTGATGTTAAACTTTGTCAAGAGAATCTTAGGAGAAATACAATTATTCTCTAAATAATCCACCAAACCCTGGACTTAAGCTCATAAACTACCCCTATCCTTAAGGTATGGAGAAGAATGAGAAACATCGTGTTGGATCCCCTAAGAGACCCTTTGTACTTCTCTTCCTATCCCCCTTCTCACAAAAACACTATTTGTATAGATTTCACTTTTATCCCCATCCTGTAAAACGTATTTCACCTTAAAAGTGTAATGGTAGTAGTTAATCTATTACAAGGAGTATGAGGTAGTCTTATATGCTAAGGGCCTTTGGACTTTAGAAGCTACTTTTTTTCTTAACTTATTATAAACATTTAATCTTTAATGAATATTTATCCTACAAGTTATACAAACTTGTCATATTATTATTTTATTTTTTAGATCAGTTACATGGGATTGAAATGGATCCTACCCATATTTTATAATGATCATATAATGATGACAGTTATAAATGTATCACCTGATAAGATTTGAATTTAAGTATTTTCCTTGATATCATGCGATTACAACAACTTGTATATATATATCACTTCGGACAATATTTAAATTCCAGTTTTCTTCTTAATATTATATATTTTAATTGTATTTAAATTTTTGATATAATAAATATTAACTCATATTTTTTTCAATTATATATATAATAAGTTATATGTGGCTTCTATTAGGGACCACTCCCATCAAAATACCAAAACATTACATTTGTTGTTATGTCAATTAAACCATATCCAACATGCCTTTTTATCATAATTTTTTCTTTTATTTTTCTATTAAATATATTCTTCAACTTCCTCAAAGTGCTATGTTTCCACAATTAGCTCCTTGACATCATTTTGATTAAGAGATAAATCTCACTTGGACAATTGCCTTCTAAAATTTGAATTTCACTAAGATGAAGATCAACACCACGACTGACCAGATTATTTGCTACCCGATCTATTTCTCCATAAATATGCTCACACTTCCAAGAGATTGCCTCTAGTAATAGGTGATGAACATCAACAATAATATTATTTTTTATCAAGTCTCTACATCCATTTTTGTTAATAGCATTGATAAAAATTTGTGAATCCCCTCAATTAAAATATATTTTTATCATTTTTCTATTGCAATTTTAATCCCTATAAGAAGTTTTTTAGCCTATACATAGTTTTTTTTTTTATTTACATGGTGGAATCGGTAGCTGCCACGAATTTGGGCAGGTTGTCCGACTTTTATGGTCACCATAGTATTATGTGTTGTCTGCCTCGGAAGCCACCACACACTTCTTTGCGCAGTCCACCCCTATGACCACCATGCCACAATCATTTAAAACCTTTTACATCGTTGAAAGCACCAAGAAAGGGATAAGCATTCAATCCGATGAGGCCCGAGATTTGAATCTTGGACCTCCGCTCTCCTTACAGGGTTCGGTCGAACCAATTGGTCTACACCTTGAACCTACCTATACATAGTTGTTAGTTGATATCCATATGATTGTGAGTTAGTGAGGAGAATTTTGCCTTCACTATTTCTAAAAACACCACCTCCACTAGTTTTTTTTAATTTCCTTTTGAAACACTAAAAAACTAATTTTGATAAACCTAATTTCTAAACAATTCCATTTTACCTTTGATCAAAGTAGATCCTTTGTTTTAATCCCATTATCACAAATAACTCTTCAATGTATGTTCAAATCTTGTAGCCAAGTTATTAGTACCTTTTTTTAACGCACTTGAGACTTACCAAGATGAACACCATATTTGTAGACATTATGCAAAAGAGGTAATAATACGGTTCCAATATTGGACATGATTTTGAGATTTATTTTTTAAAATTATATTATTCCTTTAAGCTATAAATTCCAACAAATAATGAGAGGGTCAATCCTCTAGAGAATACATAATGCTTTAAATTTTAAATAATTAATTCAATATTCCATCATCTTTCAATATTGATAGAGCCACCCAATACAATTTCATTTTAAATACAAAAAGGGGTGGCATGGGAGAGTTTGCAGGCCTAATAAAGAAGGTGGTGCATTAGAAATGTGAAGCAAATGAATAGGGCTTTAATGGCCAAAGTGGGGTGGTGACAAATAATTGAACATGATCAATGTTGGGCTCAAATCCTCTTTGCAAAATATCTTGAGAATAGAATCCCCTTTGCTTATAGCTTAAATCCACCTTTAGGATAATCTTTGTGGAATGAGTTGATCAAAAAAGGAATCTCTTATGGAAAGGTTTAAGATGGCAAGTGGGAAGAGGTGATAAGATACACTTTTGGGAGGATGCATGGGTTATAGAGAGATCTTTAACTTTTAATGAATATTGAAAGTGCATCATTCGACCTTTATAGCAAAAATATAGAAACATGGTTCAGGAGTACATCAAGGAGGAGGATAATTGCAGAGTGTGGCACATGTTGCAATTGGAAGTACCTAATACAACTATGTAAAGTAGACTTAATTCTCTCAATATCAATTTACAACATTACTATCTACAACTCAATGTAGGAGAGGATAGGTTCTTTTGGGGTCCAAATCCTAAAGGAATATTTACTGTTAACTCGACTTTTATCTTTGAAAGGGATAAGGAGAATCAAAATTTTCCCTTAAATAGAGTTTGGATTATAAATCTCTAGTTGAAGGTGATTTTCTTTCTTTGGATGGCATTGCAAAATTGGATATTGATGGTGGACAATCTTAGAAGAAGAGAGATGATCATTCCTAATATGTGTTATTTATGTTGTGGGGATGAGGAGACAGTTGATCATATTTTTATCCGTTGCCCCTTTTCTTTGGAGTTTTGGCATGCATTTCTTTAGTCACTTAAAATTCAATGGGTGACAACAAAGTATTTGAAAGCCTTATAGAAAAGCTAGGTTAACCCTTATCATAACCCTCAATTGAAGAAATTTTGGATTTTTGTCTTACCTCGTTTCATTTGGCAGATATGAAGGGAGAGGAATAAACGAGTGTTCCAAAATAAGGATAATAGTGTAGAGGTCATTGTCAAGAGTATCAAAGATGCCATTGTTGAAAATATAGTTGTTAATATGGACAACCAAATCTATGAAAATGAGTTGGAGGAATAAATAGCAGTAGACTAGGGACTGTTGAGAGCTATAGGGAATCAAATTAGTTGGCCAAAGAGAAAGGTGAGATGGACTCCTCCCCCTAGAATGGGTAAAATTGAATTTTGATGGAGGCTCTAAAGGTAATCCAGGGAAGGCTAGAGGGGGAGGGGTTTTGAGATCTAGCTTTGGGGTAGTGATATTTTGTTACGCAATGACTTTGGCCATACATCAAACCATGTAAGACTTGCAAAAAAGATGAATGTTAAGAAGCTTATAGTGGAAGGGGATTCTATGAATATCATTAACAAATTGAATGCCAAAAAAACCACTAGCTAGAGCATTGAAAGTATTATTCAGGATGCAATGAATATACTATCAAGCATGGAGGTATTTGTGATCCAACACATCTATAGAGAAGGTAATGTTGCAATTGATGTTATGGAAAACATGGGAGTTTAGATGGATGGATCCAAGGTATGGAATTATGTTTTCTAGGAGGCTTTGATGATTATTAGTATGAAAGAGAAAAATGATTATGATGTTGTCGAGTTAGAAGTTTAAAAGCCTTGGTGGAATTGATCACTACAAAAGATCTATTAGCATGGTGTAACTCCCCTCCTTGGCAAATGTTTACTATGGATAATAAACTATGTTTTGATGTGATTAGTTAATGACCTAACTTCATTTTATGATATCATTTGGATGAAATGAATTACATTCTTTTGAGCATGGAATATGGTATTGCTATTGTAATTATGGATGCAGGAGTAGGTGTCCTCTCTCTAGTGGGAAAACCATGGGGAAACCACCTATTGTGAGGGAATTCTTGAGAAAATGATGACGATGACTTGCTCATCAATAGCTCAAGGTAACAAATTACCCTTCATGTAGATGCATATCATTTTGCTTATTTCCATGTTCACATCATTGGGTCAAGAAGTTGCTTGCAATAAGCCTCCTTAAATTGGTTGGCCATAGCATTTGTCTTTCTTAAACGAGACTACCTACTTAAGAATAAAACAATGGTGTGAAACATTGTTAGAATGAATTCATGCTTGTTCTTGGTATGCTTATATATGGATTAAATTTTTTAAGTATTTGGTAGCATTTAATACTTTAGATTCACGAAGTATTAATCAACTATTGATCTTATATTTGAAAATGGAGAAATAAATTAAATGATGGCTTTAGTATTTCTTAA
The DNA here is from genome assembly GCA_028583015.1 of Wollemia nobilis. Taxonomy (NCBI): domain Eukaryota; kingdom Viridiplantae; phylum Streptophyta; class Pinopsida; order Araucariales; family Araucariaceae; genus Wollemia; species Wollemia nobilis. The sequence goes on along the minus strand of JAQPPZ010017241.1, from coordinate 3,115,352 downwards.
ACTATGGAATTAGAGTTTGCTTTCTAATGCTTGGTTTAGTTAAACAACTAGTAATAATGGATTAAGGCTATCTTATGTTTGAAATAATATTAGTCCTTTATTAGACCACTTATTATGCTTTGAGTGGCTCTTTAATAAGACTTGGGGTGGCATGCGCTAGTCTGGCAAGAAATATCTTCTTGGACGTTTCCTTTGAATGCCTCCATGCAAGAAGGCATTCTCCTTTTCTCTTGCTCCTTAAAGTTGGTAACTTGGATAAAGGATGGCTGGATGAAAGAAGCAAGGAGTTTTGAACTGGACAACTTGTGAGGAGTGGACCTAGAACTAGCACGTCATTAGAGCTAAAGGGGACGTAAGGGAAGCTCAAACTAGGCAGTTCCTTGTATTTATTTTAAGTGTTATCTGGTTGATGCTCGATATTTGTAGAAGCTTACTTTTTTTGTTGTTTTCCTTATTACCTTTACCTGTGAGTCGTGTAAAGTTAGACCTACACTTGTGCTATGCTTTTGAAGTGACAATTATTTTTTTGCTCTTAAGGATGGTCCATCCCTGTATTTTGGAGTCCTTTGTTGCCTTGGATTGTTTTGCTTTTTTATCGAGGCTTGTTGCTTGTGGCCTTGGTTTTCCTCGTACTTGTAGAGTAGTCCAACCTATTGCACCTATGTGTTATCACCCTTTAGATCAGTGAAGGGCGTTTGTGCTATTATTTTATGTTTTATATGGGTTGTCTCGGTCCAAGAACCAAACAAGATCACCATCTTTGTGTAGTGTGCAATCCCCTTGCGAGTGACCTATGTTGTTATCCTTCCCTACATTGACTTGTGCTAACGTTGTTAGGGTTTTAGAGCTTATAGTTTTGGTTCATGTTTGAACCTTAGATAGTTTTATTTAATTTGTGATATTAATAAGTGTATGCTGCTTCATAAAGTTGATTTATTGGACCATGAATTTAGAAATTAGTTTCTTAAAGCTTTTAATATTATTTTGCTTGAGGAAAATGTATATTGGAGTAAAGTTCTCTATGTAATGTTAGAAAGCTCTTTATTTAATTAAAAGAATGTGTATCTCTAATGTGATGATATATTGGGTTGAGATTTTATTAACTATGTTAGTTGATAATTATGAAGCTAAATTTAGAATTGCTTTTATTATTATAGAGGATGGTTATGATTGAATTGTAGTTCATTTTTGGCTATATAAATAATTAATGTATGTGATTCTTATTTTTATGAGAAGTTTTGTTGTTGAATGTTGGTTTTGAAATGGAAACTATAATAATGGTTTTCCAAGACTCTTTTGAGTTAGGAAATCATTACGAAGAGAAGTATGAGATTCTCTTTTGGTTTAATGGTTTTGAAATAGAAACGAAAATAATGACTTTTGAAGACTTTTGAGAGAGTTAGGAGTTCATTATAAAGAGAAGTAAGGGGATTCTCTTTGAATTAAATGAATGTTGAATGTTGGTTTTGAAATAGAAACTATAATAATGATTTTTGAGACTCTTGTGGGTTAGGAGATCATTATATGGAGAAGTATGAGATTTTTCTTGCGTTGAATTGATTCTATGCATGATTGTTTGTATCTAAAGTAAAGTAATGACATAATTTAGTTGCATTGCATTTTTCTAAAAGAATTGTCTTGATCCCTAAGCATTTATCATAAGCGATGGGTGGACCCCTATCAAGGAGATGTTGTATATCTTTGGATGGCCTCGAAATATGTGGAGGATGACTTATAGTTCTAGATCGTACAATGCTTGTAGAAATATCAAAAGCTATGTATAGAAAAAAAATTGTTCAAAGTATTATTGTAAAGCTTATTTATTGCAAGTCAAAGGATTTTTATTTATTATTGTATGAAATTGAGACTCAATCTTTTACAAATGCATTGTTTTGTTGTTTGGATCTCGTATGTTAACAAAAAATCTTTGAAGTTTTTATGTTAAGCATTTGTATCATGTATTGATTAGTTCTCGTTTAGTATAACTCTTCATTATTTATTACAATATGTTGGATTGAGTAGTTGCTTAATAAATGCTCCATAGTATGTAGTACATAATGTTTTATTCTTAATTGAGTTATATCTAATGTAATTCTTGGCACTTTGGGAAAGTTGGGTAGTTATGCTATGTAAACTGTAGCTTAGTAAGCCTAATAGTGAGAGGAGTTGCGTGGATGCAATAACTAGGTAAATATAGGTCTTAGGAGTTACGAGGATGCAATAGCTAAGAACTCATGAAAATCTAGGCATGTGAATATAATAGTCGGATATCGTGTGAATCTTAACACCTTGAACGAGGAGGATCGGGTGTATCTCAACTAGGAGTTGTGGAACCATTTACAAGTCAGTAGTGGTAATCCCTTGATCGTGTAGGATCAAGTAATCATGTTAGTTGTCGTCGAAGTGGCAATGACCTTAGTTAGCCCACAAAGGTGTGGTAATAACGCTTGATTAACCTACCTAGATGGACTTATAGTCAGGTTAGGGGATAAATGTCCCCTTTAAGTGGTATGAGCCTTAAAGGGTAATCCCTATGCCATGGTTATAAGGTACTATGCCGATGAGAGTAAAAGAAAGGTGGGGGGCCACTTTTTGCATCCTTCTAAACATATAGGTTTAGTAAGGTGAACCCTAGAAAACACTGGAGTTGGCCACTCTTGTCCATTGAGTGTCGTTTGCAACAACTTAGAACTAAAATGTGGTGAAACCTTGAATGCTGAGATAAATAAAATAAGGTTGTCTCCCTTGCGAATCTTTGTTTATAATCGTTCTTTTAATAAAATGGGTTAGTAGTTTTAGGGTTGTTACACATGGAGTCAATTTTCAAGGAAACTAAACCTAATTTTGTAATATATAAATATTGGAAGTGATTTTTTTCTTTAACAAATTTAAAAGGTCTAAAACTCTTTCAAAACCCTTTCATTTATCGTAATTAAAAAAATCATTTTAAATATTTATAATTATTAATATTTATTAACTAAATACTATAACTTAAATTACTTTCCCCACTTTAAATTTTATTTTATTTTTTATTTAAAAAAAAAACAGTTTTAAAAACAATAAAATAAAAAAAAGTTGGGGAATATCGAGAACAACCTTCTCAAAGATATTAAAAATCATATAATATGATTTGAGTAATTGTACTTCCATATTTAAAGTCTCATAAACCATAGTTGAGTGTAATGGACTTAATTAAAATCTTTCATTTCATTTCACTTTTAGGCCCTCGAAGGTCTTCGCCATAAAGAGTATCTTTAGGGGCTTTAATCCGTAAGAAAACATAAAAATTAGGGTCAGTTTTAAGATAAAATTTCTATCCACCTCATTTAGGTTCTTATCCGAAGGACTTAAATTAAAACCAGGGGAAAAAGTCTATGTGCTCTCTTTCGTAACTTTATGAATTTGTCTTACGTGCCCACCATAAAAGCGTGCTATACCCGCAAAGTCTTTCACCGTACAAGGACATCGTAGCCTGTAAAAGACGGAAACACCAGGCCAAAGTTTTATTGATTATCCAACCAACTTTTAGAAGTAGAAAACACCAAGGCGTTTAAAAAATTTAAAGAAAATTACTCAGTAAGGGTGGACTTTAAACAGTAATGCGGGGATGGTGGAACATTAAACATGAGTGCGATGGTGCTTTACATTTTCTTAATATCAGCGTCTGACAAGTGCTCTGGGTTATGAAATGCACGCTGTCTGCAGGGTATAACCAGGCTTTATTCTACCTGAATGTTTCTGCGGCGTCGCTCTTCTCGATAAATCCCTGTTCTCTTAATGTTTTTTTAGAATTTGTCAGTCGGTACTTTGGGGAATTGGAGACTGCGTACATATTTTAACGCTGTAAGGTTGTTAGAGGGTGGCTGATGTCAGGGGATGCATTTTTCAGAAGGGAAGGCTTGAAGACTTTCGAAATTTAGAAATGGAACTGTACACATTCTTGTGTCCTGGCTCAGCTCCGGTAATAACTTTTGTTGCTGTTCTCCTTTTTATACTGCACTTTAAGAATTTTCATATGCTTGTGATGCAAGGTGGTGTTGCGTTTCAATTTTTGGTTAATGTGGAGAATTTTGCTGTAGTCTGGTTTCTATAAGCGCATATATGAATAACATTTTAGAAAACGTAAGTCATTGTTTGGATAATATAGTTTTAAGGGAGTATTTCGGCGTTCATGGTATTCTGTATGTGCAGGAAAATGAAAGAAACATATCCAAGTAGAGCAAGCTGAAATATAACTAACACTTTAAATGTCGAGGGAATGATAATTTATGCAAGTCTGAGGCCATGGTTCCATGGAGGGATGCAAGCGGGTATTGCTGGTTTCTACAAGCGCATATAGAGAAAACATTTTAGAAAATAAAGTCATTGGTTGAGTAAATATCGTTTTAAGGGAGAATTTTGCCGTTCTCGGCATTCTTTTCTGTAGTCTAGAAAAATAAAGTTGAAAACTAACAATTCTAAAGGTCGAGGGAGTGATAATTTACGCAAGTCTAAGGCCATGGCCCCATGGAGCCATGCAAACTAAATATTTTCAGCGGATAGGGTCTTTTTTCATAGTTTATGGTCTTGTCATTAGAAAATATATTTTTTAAACCAGGAAAGCAGTTGGGAAAAAACAGGGAAATCCAGAAATAAAACTAGGTAAAGCAGTATATGGCGCAACATGCCATAAGAATTCTGTAGCGGGTGCGAGAAACCTTCAGCGCCCTCTTCAGCCATCGCTGAAAATCTCGAATCAAAATTCTCGGCTCTCCACAATTCATGGGACGGATACAGTTGGAATTTTATATTTTATTTTTTCGGCGGACCCGCCGCAGTTGCTCAACTATTCACAGAGCTCAGGCCCCTCCATGGGACCCCGACCTGAGGAGAACTTAACAATGTGTCATTATTAGATTTTGTTGGTTGAGTTTGGTAGGCTGTTTTCCATATTTAAGTTCATCTAGTGGGACATGAGGTCGTTTGTTTTTTTCTCTAGAACTATTAAGCCTTTCCAAGCAATTTTCGTTTGCAAAAATATAGAAAAACTCAACTGACTATAGGTTTTGGCCAATAATCAGCTGAATTTTCTGAAACTTGAAAAAAAAAAAAAAAAAATTTCATTCTAAACTGTATTTGTGAACTGCAAAGAATTTGCAATTTGTCGAGTTCAGTGTGTTTAACCTGCACTGGAATGTGGCCCCTTTGAAAGTAGCATGTGGATTCTTCCGGCCTTACTTAAAAGAGAGAGAATGCACCTTAGAATGTCTAAACTTTGACGCATGGCCCTGTGGTGTCATCTTCGGGTTCTCAGCTGTATTGTTAACTAATGGTTGGAATTTCAGGCTGCCAACATACTGCACTTACTGAACACATGCTTAGAGGGTTTCCACGAATAGTCCTTCATTGTCGACAGAATGCCAGTGGACATAATAGCTGCCAATTCCATATTGAGAGGTTAAAGCCATAAGGATGACAGCTGCCTCTTCTATGTTGGCTTGACTCTCTTGTCGATAGGAAGACCTCATAGGATTTATATGGAAAAGAGAACAAATAATTATTTAAAAATTATGTCTAGAGCTTAGTTGCCATCCACTTTTAAGGCTGTTGCTACATTAAGCCATATACTTGTCTGTGTTTGTGTTGTGATGTTCGAATACTTGATTTGTTGAGTCCAATCATAAATATTCTAGAAAGGAGGAGAAAGCACCGTACTGTGTCTTGTAAAAGCTTGTTACAATTGAATTCATACCCTTGTACTCATGATATGTTTCTTTACCAAAAGTCAAATAAGAGAACATGAATGAACATAATTGAGTGCAATACGGTTAAAGCAACTGGGAAAAAAAGCTTTTGCTATTATTGAAATGAAATGAAAAATATTATTAATGTCGGCGGTGGGCTAAAATAAGACCCAAGGGACTATAAGAAGGACAATAAAGACTGCCAACTAGCAGGTTAAAAAGCCCAACAAAGAAAAGAACTAAGATAATTACAAAATGAAACTTGACAACCGGGCCAAAGAGAAAGGGAAAAGAAAAAGGAGAGTATAGGGGGGAGGGCTACAGTCCAAAAGAGAGGAGTGCACACCAAGAAGAACGAAGAGAGAGGAGGAGGGGGAGGGAGCAGCCCAGGAGGGGCAAGCTCCAAGAACCCCCTAGAAACTAATCTCTCCTAACAGTCGAGGTCGAAGTACCGGAGTTGAAGAAGTCCATGATATGTCTCTGCCCATTGCTAGTTCGGAACCCTGACAAACTGTGGGTGCGCTGCCTTGTGACCTTGCTTCTGTCCGAACTGGATGATGTGGGGCGTTTCTAATCGGAGTCACCTTCATTAAATATAGAAGCAAGCAACAAACCCAGATACTTAAAACTTCATTAAATCAATATTCATGAATTCCCATAATCAAATAATGAATCTCCAACAACATGCATGGATTTTTTAGTCTATTACCAAGAGGAGCACAAGATCAACTACCCGGTTTGCTGATTACAAAGATTAAGTACAACAGATGGATAAGCTGAAGTTGACGCCACAAACAACTCCAAATGAAGGAAATGTCAGCAACAGTAGTCTCCAAATAGCAAAGATGGCATCTAGCACTCAGGTCTGATCTGCAAACCAAAAACCCTCTCTCAAACCCTAGTGCAGCTCCGTGAGGGCGATTTGATATTAAATTTTGCTGTTTATTTTCTGCACCTCCAAACTCTCCAAAGAGGTCGCCCCACCTTGCCAAAGCTTGAGTTAAAAAACCCAAAACCAAATACCAATCGATACAAGAGTTGTGACCCTCAATATGGTACGGCCATACCAAAAAATGATGAACAATAAACTCCAAAAATCATCACACCAACAATTTGATGAAATCTGAAACCCTATGCTAAAGCAATGAAAATAACTCTGAAAATCACCAATGAAGTACAAATCTTAGCCTTTGAATGAAATTGATTGATGATTGCTCTAGGAATGGTCTTTCACATCCAAAAGCAATGTTCCTTGCAAGGGTTTTCGTCCTCACAAAGCCGTGAAAACTTTGCTGCCAAGCTGCAAGTTCTCGCCAGAGAGAAAATATGAAATAACGTAGATGATCAGAAAATGAGCTCCACTTCTCCTTAATATTTTAATATTTTAATTGGGGTTGAGGTGACTTTTTAATATTTTAATATTACTTTTCCAAATCGACCCCCTTTAAGAAAATCCCTAAGTCACTTTTCATTTAAATAAAATATTTTACTTGACTTAGGAAAATAAGCTACTTTATTATTTAATATAACGCCATAAGTTAAATATTTAATTTAACTTAGGAAATTGTTAAATATTAAATAATCCTCCTCCAAAAAGAGATAACTGGCCAACTGAGCAGAAATAGACCTTGAAACATAGCTCACTGCAAACCCATAACAAGATGATGACCAAAACCCATACTAAAAACAGTAAGTAGCTAAAAATAGCAAGTGACAGCTTGAACCACCAAAAAGCACAAGAATCAACTCTCTGAACAAGGAACACCCCTCACCATCACCATTGATTGACCAGAAGCCAACTTACTAAAAATAGAGAGTGATGGTCAACAACTCCAAATCGCCCCCAAAAAAAGGCAGAAGAAAGTTGGCGAAGCACAAAACTCAAAGAACCAAACCCCAATAGGGTTCCCAATCACCTCCACTAGCCTACGGGAACCCAGTAGTAGGCTAATCCACAAGAATGCTGCTAATTGCTTAGAGAGGGGACATTACAATCCTCCCTCCCCAAAATTGCTTGTCCTCAAGCAATTGTAACTTTGGATGCTGTAGAATCTGTTCACTCTCCCAAATAGCATCCTCAACCGGCAAGTTCCTCCATGTGGCCAGAAACTCCCTGATCACTCTCCTCCAAAGGGTACGCTCTTTGGTGCCAATGATGGCCTTTGGAACTAAAACAAGTTTCCCTTTTTCATCAAGTGGTGGCAGCTCGGAAGAAGGAACCACATTTCCACCCAATGCCTTCTTAAGGCGCGAGACATGGAAAACATTATGTACCCTACTGCCAGCCGGTAACTCCAACTCGTATGCCACTTCTCCAACCTTCCTGGAGATCCTGAATGGTCCATAGAAACGTGGCTTAAGCTTCTCCTTTCCACTCTTCTTGAGAGTGGACTGCCTGTATGGCTGCAATCTCAAATAAACCAAGTCACCGACATCAAAACTGCGCTCTACACGATGTTGATCAGCATATATCTTTTGCTGGTTCTGTGCCTGCTTTAAATTATCGTTCAAATATTTCATGATATCCTGGCTGTCCTGCAACAAATTTCTAGCCCTCGGCACTCTACTATCCCCAAGAAGCAAATCCATGAAGCTCGGGGCGTCATACCCATACAAAGCCATGAATGGTGACATCCCAATAGACATGTGGTAAGTGGTATTATAACAAAACTCACCAAGGTGCAACCATTTAATCCAAGCCTTCTGCTGCCCCAAAATGTATCCTTCCACTCATTTATTGACTATCTCTGTTTGCCCATCTGTTTGTGGGTGGTAACTAGTGCTGGGGGTGAGCTCAGTTCTGCTCAATCTGAAAAGCTCCTGCCAAAACAAGCTCATGAACCTGCTGTCCCTGTCACTAACAATTGTCTTAGGCATCCCATGCAATCTGAACACCTCTCTAAAGAACAGATCTGCCACCTGTGCTGCTGTATATGTCGCTGAAATAGCAAAAAAGTGAGCAAATTTGGTGAGCCGGTCAACCACAACATAAATGCAATCTTTGCCTTGTACCTTAGGCAAAACAGTGATGAAATCCATGGAGATTCCTTCCCATTTCTGATTAGGAATTGGTAAGGGCTGCAATAAACCAGTTGGTTAAGAGTGCTCATCTTTATTCTGCTGACAAATGGTACACTCCCGAAGATACTGGAGAACCTCGTTCTTAAGTCCTTTCCAAGAAAATCTTTCTCTAACCCTCCTGTATGTCTTAAAGAACCCTGTATGACCAGCCATGGGGTCATCATGAAAACATTTCAGAACTCTCAACTTGAACCTTGAGTTCGGAATCAAAAGTATCCTATCTTTATACATAATCAGCCCATTCATCACTGTATATCTATCATCATGCAAAGATCCCTCAATCACACTAGTAGCCCATGTGTCCTTAGCGTATTCAGCCACAATTTCTTCTTTCTAGTTGTCAAAGAACATAAATATGGTCTCCTGGATAAAGCATCAACAACTATGTTCTTTTTTCCTTTGACATAAACAATGTCAAAATCATATGCCTGAAGTTTATTGACCCATTTCTGCTGTCTCTCATTAAGGTCCTTCTAATTCAGGAAATATTTGAGACTGTTGTGATCAGTTTTGACAGTGAATTTGCCTCCCACAAGATAGGGCCTAAACTTGGCCAATGCATGCATAATGGCCAACATCTCCTTGTCATAAATAGAATAACTCCGTTCAACCCCTCTTAACTTCCTACTTTCGAAAGCAATGGGATGTTTGTTCTGCATCAATATTGCTCCTATCCCCTCACCTAAAGCATCACACTCCAGCTCAAAAGGTTTGGAGAAATCAGGTATGGCAAGTACAGGACATGAACACATTACCTGTTTGAAGTGCTCAAAACACTTCTGCGTTGATTCTGACCATTCAAATGCCCCCTTCTTGGTCAAATTTGTAAGTGGGGCTGCTGACTGTGAGAATCCCTTAACAAATCTCCTGTAAAATCCACACAGACCAAAAAACCCCTTAAGTTGAGTGAGGTTTGTTGGTGTAGGCCAATCCATAATTGCCTTGATCTTTTCAGGATCAACACGGACACCCTTTGAGCTGATTATATGTCCAAGGTAAAGCAACTCAGTTAGTCCAAAATCACATTTGGACTCAGCATAGAATGACTCTTTGCTCAAGAATACTCAACACCTCTTCCAGGTGTCTCAAGTGCTCCTCCCAAGATCTGTTGTAAACAAGGATATCGTCAAAGAATATCAGGACAGATTTCCTGAGTTGCCCGCTGAATGTCCTGTTCATACAGGACTGAAAAGTGGCTGGAGCGCTGGTCAAGCCAAAAGGCATAACCAGAAACTCAAAGTGTCCAAAGTGACATCTGAAGGCTGTCTTCTCCACATCTTGCTCACGAACTTTGATCTGATGATAACCAGATCTCAAATCAATCTTAGAGAAAAAACATGCTCCGTGTAGCTCATCAATACATGGAATGGGATATCGATTTTTAATTGTCTTCTTATTCAGAGCTCTATAATCAATGCACATCCGCATGGTCCCATATTTCTTTTTCACCAATACTACTGAAGAGGCAAAAGGACTCTTACTTGGCCGAATGTGTCCCATATCCAATAACTCCTTAATTGCTTTCTCTATCTCATCCTTATATCGTTTCGGATGCCTGTAAGGTGTAATGATGTCTGGCTTAGCTCCATCCTCGAGCTCAATGATATGCTCAATATGTCTCTCTAGAGGTCTCCTTGGAGGTATATCACCAAAAAATTTAGAATGTTTAGTCAAAAGTTTCTGTATCTCAGGGTGATAATCATTATTTTGATGCTCTGCAATGTTGGGCATTATGAGACATTCTGTTGCCCACTCAACCTGATCATGGCGAAATAATCTCTCCATCCTCTTGAGGGAAACTACCCTCGCTCCTCCATCTGACATACCTCGCAAAACTATCCGCTTCCTTGTTGATTCAAACTTCATCTCCATAGTCCACAGATTCATATAGAACTCCCCAAGAGTATGCATCCAATGCATACCAAGCACCACATCAGTACCTCCAACACTCACCACATAAAAATCATCTCTCAATTCATACTCTCCAAACTGAATGCGAAGATCAAGAATTTTTTGTGTGCATGTGAGGGTAAATCCATCGGCAATCATTACTTTGAATCCCTTGAACTCCTTGGTTTTAAATCCCCTCTTAGCAACCAGCCCCTCATCTATAAAATTGTGCGTAGCACCCGTATCAATAAGAGTAATGATCCGCTACCCATTAATAACTCCGCGAACCTTGAAGGATCCAACCTTCTGGAAACTGGAAAGTTGGGCTATCGTTCCCTCAGGTTTGGGCTCATGTTCCACCTCTTCTTTTGAACTCTCCTCATCACTACATTTTGAATCAGCTTGCTGATTTGAATTTTCTGATCCTGTTTCATCAGCTGAAAAGTACTCAATCTGCTTGGCGTTGGCCTTGATTGAGCACTTATGAGATGGGTCCCATGGTTCTCTGCAGTGGAAACATAGCTTCTTCCTTCTATGCTCATTAAGCTGATCATTATCCAATCTATTTGGCACTTTTTTCTGCTGTGTGGAATCCTTCTGAAAGTGTTTCTTATCCTTATATTTTCTGTCCAAAAAAAAACTTGGATTGTGTTTGATGCTTTGGGACAAACTCCATGTTTTGTGCCTTCTTCATTGCATCCTGTAAACTGGGAGGATCAAAAGATTTCACCTAACCTCTAAGTGGTTCCATTAGTTCCTCATTAAAAAGGACCACAAGCCTCCTCTCTGTGATGTTTGGAACCATAACCAATAGTCTCTGGAATTCTGCAATGTGTGTCTCTGGAATTCTGCAATGTATGTCTCCAAAGATCCATATTGTCTCAATTGGGCTAACTCTCTAAAATGCAGCTCCAGATATTTTTTGTTGAGAGGACAACCAGTGTTGAACGAAAGGGATCCGAAGAAGACGACAAAGCTGATTATGAGTGTGACAAATCTCACAAAGGAAGAAGTAGAGACGATGCTCAGAGTTCACGGCGGAAGAGGAGTCAAGCAGCCACAACTCCGGAATGAAGGATATGAAGTGATAATGAACGTGATCATGTCTAGGCTGTCAAGAGAGCAGCGAAGGTGAGATCTGCCAATTTGGCTGATTCCGTATCTACAAGGAGTAGAACGGGGAGAACAATATGATTGGGCAACATATCTGTCCAACCGGATACAAACATTTATGCTAAGAACAACAAAGAATTTCTCGATGACGTTCCATGCAATTGGATTGATTCTGGATGCGACAGCAAGAGCAGAAATTTCTATCCCAGACTTTAAGGCTTCCAGGGACGTCCCACCAAGAGCACCATCCATTTGTAGGTGGATAGAATCGCTAGCTTGAAAGATGCCAACAAAGAAGGCAAGGGTAAAGCAGACTTCCCACAAACGCGTCAGGAGAAGTTGGTGGCCGCGTTAGAAGGGGAGGATAAGGGAGCTACACAGACTCAGGAGTCGGAGGTACAAAAACAAAAACAGGCTCAATCTCCAGATGAACCCAGACAAAATAAGAAGGGGCGATTCGATGTGCCTCCACAGAATCTCTCGCAGGAAGCATTACGGAAGATAGCAAAGAATCTGGAAGTAGCTCGTACTCGGAACTGCAGCCAACAGAAGAACCCGAGTTTTCCACAGCGGCTACAAGGCAGGATCCGGCAGCTGGAACAAGTTCAGCTAATCCAGTAGGAACAGAGGAGAGGATTGCTGCAGAAGAGCACATAGTGCGTATGGGTTCACCTGATGTATCTGAGAAACCAGTGGCAAGACCGACAACATTGGTAGATACGTTGAGCACATTTTCCATTGAGGAGATGTTTGCTACAGCGGAAAAGATAGCAGCAACCAGGAAAGCTGCAAGAATAAGTAGTAGTTCGGAGTGGAACTTCAGCCAGCGATTAGCATGAACGGTGGGAGAAAGGAACAAAAGAGCCCACAAAGGAAACACCAACAGAGATTCCGGGTATAGGTAGCACTAAGGATGGAAAAGAACAGTCATCGGAATGGGTAGACCTAGAGAAAAACAAAGAACAGGACGAAGAGGATAGTGGAACCGTGGGACAGGCTACAGGAAGCCCATCTGTTTGCTAGCAAGATAAAGGTAAAGCAAAGGCACAAGAGACCGAACGGATCGATGCTTGGTCCCAGGAGATTCTCCTTAAGTTACCGAATTTTATGGACCCCTTAGATGAAATGGATGAGAACGCAACACGCTATTTCAAGAAATTGGCACAAGTGATGCAGAGTTTGAGTTTACAGTTCAGCAGCGCCTGTATGGGCCAATGGAAGAAATGGCAAGGCATGGTGGAAGAAGAACTTGACCGATTGGTTCAGTGGGCAGTTCAGGGACCTTGGTGAAGAGATATTTCCAAAATTTACGCAAGGCAAACCTAGTCACTACCTACAGGCCGAGTGCAAACAATGGAAGATATAGCCAAATTACCAGACAGAACACCAAGTATTTATTGTGAGACTGAACAGATTTATGTTTGCGGACAAGGCAAGAATCCACCACAGGCTACGAAGCACGGCACATAGGTGAAAGTGGTGTCAGAACTATTGCCAATCTATACACAGTTGAATTTCCTCGCACACTTGTTGCAGTGGCTGGGTGAGGGAATCAAACACATTAGTATAGCTAAGGACATCATGGAGCAAGAAGTTACACAGGCTCTGTTGGAAAAGGATAAACTCTTAGCTGAGGGCATGGAACGCATGGAAAAAGTTCACGAAGGGATGAAGGAGGTCAATGCAAGTTTACAAGCTGAGTTGGTAGACAAGAATCTGAAATTGCAAGCAGCAGCAGAAGAGATAGACCAACTCAAGAACCAAAAAGAACTGTTGGTTAAGCAGGCAGCCGCATTTGCAGTCAGTAGAAGCCAATAGGAGCGCACTTGGGCTTAAGAAAAAGAAGAACTACTGAACAGAAATGCAGCTTTGGAGGAAGAAATGCGGAGGGCAAAACAAAAAACAGGTGCACCAACAACTTCTCTTTCAGAGGAATTGTTGAAGGATATGTTCCGCAGCCGAGAAACAGAACTACTGACGAACCTGAAGAATGAAGAGCGAGCAAATACCTTTGAAGTTGAATGGGCAAAATATTATAACTATGCCAAAAGACTCAAGGAGGAACGGGACCAATGTCGTCAAAGGCTTCAGGACTATGAACAATCACAGCAGGCTGCTACACCAACAGAAGTACAGCAAACTGAGGCTGGAACTTCAGCAACGGAGCAGAGAAGGTTGCTGAGGACTTCGACTTCTTCGAAGGGGAGGATAGATGTAGACAACAGTTCTAAGCCCTAGGACTGACTGACACATCCTCCAACAATTTTGAATGTAACCGAACAATTTTGAATGTAATTGAGCAATTTGGTCTAAGTGTTGGCATCAGATGTCCAGTCTGTAAGTCAGACGTCCAGTGTTGCCAGTCATCAGAGGTCCAGTTTTGTTAGACGTCTGGTCTGGCCGCCAGACGTCTGGTCTGGCCGCCAGACGTCTGGTCTGGCCGCCAGACGTCTGGGCTAGTGGCCTGACGGCTAGTTAGCAGAGTTAGACGTCTAATTAGCAATTAGTTAGCAGATTCGGTTGTAGAAGTGGTTGGGGAAGTTGGGGGAACTTCCAGCCCTATAAATACCCCCTTTTCAAACATTTGTAGGGAATCAGAGAGACAGACAGAGAGAGCACAGACTTTGTCTGAGATCACCATTGTATGCTGTAATCGTGATTGAAGCATAATACAAATATTGTTATTCTGATCCATATTCTGTGTATGCATTGAGTGTTGAGTTGAGTTACAGGTTGCTGCCATTAATGGAGTTGTTGCAGGTTTGAAGCATTAATGGCTATGTTGTAGGTTTCCGACTGGTGAATTATTGTTGCAGGTTTGAAGCATTAATGGCTATGTTGTAGGTTTCCGATTGGTGAATTATTGTTGCAGGTTTGCTGTTGCGTATTGACGAACAGGTGCTGGAGCAGAACAAATCACTCCGCTCGCCCGCTCATTCACCTTGCCGACCTCGCGCTAGCCGTTGAAACCCAAAATTATCAAATTTTAAATCTGCCCGCAAAAAAATTTAAAAAATTAAAATAAAAAATTGACCGTTATGTTACGAATTGAAAAACAAAGAAGCAGAATTCGGGTTCAAAACCCAAAAATTTTGCAATAATTTTTTTTCAATTTGATGATTTTGTCAGACATTTGATAATTTTTTATAAACCATTGCAATTTTTTCAATTTTTGTCAAACAATTGACAATTTTTTTATTAAAATCAATTGCTAGTGCCAAAAAGAACTTGATAGTAAAAAGACTTGCAAAACACAAATCACAACACAATGACCGACGTCAGGAAATCGCAAGACTCTATCAAATACTACCTACAAGAAATGAATC
This sequence comes from Wollemia nobilis, assembly GCA_028583015.1. NCBI lineage: Eukaryota > Viridiplantae > Streptophyta > Pinopsida > Araucariales > Araucariaceae > Wollemia > Wollemia nobilis. The sequence continues at coordinate 3,100,219 of JAQPPZ010017241.1, read as the reverse complement.
GCTGGAAAGATGAGCTTGAAAAGAAAATCATGACAAAGGAGGATTTTTGCCTATGGAGGGAAGACAATGAAAACAAGATAGTGAACCTAGACTTGAAAATTGACGCCACCAACCACTCCGTTGATATGGTACAACAAAACTTGGCATTAATCCAAATCGGCCAACCTACCAGAGCACCAACACACCAAGCATTACTCGAGAGACCACAAACATTGATTCTACCTCGAACCACTAAATTAGATTTTCCAAAATTTGAAGGAGGCGACCTCACAAATTGGATCTATTGGGCTGATCAATATTTCTCACTCTATCAAATCCCTGATATACAAAAGGTTCGCATTGCATCTTTCCACCTAGAAAATATCGCCACCCAATGGTATCAATGGTACGAAAAGACAAATGGCCCCCCTACATGGCTAGAATTTACAAAAAACCTAATGGTACGATTTGGCCCTACTAAATTCGAAGATTTCACGGGAGCCCTTACCAAACTCCGCCAAACCACTACAGTGCGAGAATACTAAGCTCAATTTGAAAAATTGGCAAATCTTACATTAGGGCTAAATGCCTCATTCTTCCAAAGTTGTTTCATCAGTGGCTTAAAGGAAGACATTCGATTAGAAGTACAAATGCTCAACCCCACTAACATGATGCAGACTATCGCGCTAGCCCAAATGGCGGAAGAGAAATTCAATAACCAGTGTCGACTGGGAAACCCATCTAAAACAGAATCACAAAATACTTACCCCCCAAAACTTAACCGAATCCTACCAATTAAATGCATCAGCCCCGAGGAAATGAAAGAAAGAAGAGAAAAAGGCCTTTGTTTTCATTGTGATGAGAAATTTGTACCCAATCATAAATGCATTACACCCAAATTATATATTTTGGATGCAGCTATTCCTTGTCAATCAACCAACGACGAAGAGGAGATCGAGGTAGAAGTCGTGACGGATACACCCGATGATAGCACTCAAGGTCCACTAGAAATTTCCTTCAATGCCCTTGCCGGAAATTCTTCTCCCCAAACTATGAAAGTACCCGGATCCTTCAAACAACAAAACCTTATTGTGCTTATTGACTCGGCAGTACCCATAATTTTATCGACCCACATGTGGCAAAACAAGCTGACTGCTTTATCCATCCTTGCAATAATTTTGAAGTCATGATTGGTAATGGGGGAAGGATCACTTGTAAGGGGAAATGCCATAATATTAAGCTCACCTTGGGTGATTACACCATGAAACATGACATGTATGCAATTCCCTTAGGAGGATGTGATATTGTCTTAGGAGTACAATGGTTACGAACACTCGGGACAATCCAATGGGATTTTGCAGAATTATGGATGAAATTCACAATAAAGAATCAAACGTATACTCTTAAAGGATTAAAATCAAGCCCTTCTCCAATAGCAAGCTCTCATCACATGGAGAAAATTATTTGTAACAGAGGCAAGGAAATGGTTGCCCACTTATTTTCTATCCAAGCCACTAAAAAGGCACAAAAAGGGTTGCCCCCCTGTCGTCGTTTTGATCCTACTATTATTCCTACCTATCCCCCGCCAACACTTCCACCTTCAAAATATCCCTGCTTATGGGAATATGACATTAATATAGTGCAAGAACATGAGCAAATACTACTTGGAAAACACGAAACGAAGCTTCTCACTTTGAGCTTTGAGGACAAAGCTCTTTTTAAGGAGGGTGGCTTGTTAGGATCCTAATCCTAACTATCATTAATATTAACTCACTTATTTTAATTGTGGACCATTGCGTCCTTTCATCTCACAACTCTAGGTTTAGGTATTTATATGCTTTCATATGGGTGTAGATTGACATCCAAGAACATAATATTTTATATCTCTCTGAGAGCAATTGGCAGGTAAACCTCCATTTGAAACAACGATATTTAACAAAAGCGATTGATTTATTTACTTGTTTGCATTCATTTCCACCTGTTTTCCATTGTTCTCCATTGCTAGGAACCAGGTTCCTAACATAGGAAAGCTAAAGACTTTATAGCTTGGACCCTTTGAAGTGGAAGAAGTAATGATCAATGACGTAGTAAGATTGAAGAAATTGGACGGGATGTGTCTTGATACAGTTAATAGTTTGAAGTTGAAGTTGTATCGGATGTGAGCACAAGTCAACATTGTGAATTCGAACCAACATACGAAGGAACAAGTACAGGTAGGTTGATAATGGCACCAAGTTAGTCTTCAACACAGTACGAAAAATCGCCTATTTCTCGTGATTTCTCACGAAACTTGTGAGAAATTGTGGGCGGTGTTTTTTTTGTTAAATTTTCTTGACGCGGAGTACTCTCAACAATATTTTTTGCGATTTCTTGCTGTTTTTTTTGTAGGAAACTCAACAAGCCTCAAATAGTGAGCAAAAAATGGTGGGAAAAATAAATTTTTAAAAGGCCATTTGGCCTTATTTTTGCATTTTTTCTTCTCTTTGACTGTGAACAATTTTTTTATAGAGTTTCATTATTAATAATTTTGAAAATAATGTGTTTTCTATATTTAGAGGAGTTTCAAAATTTTAACAACATCCAATAGAAATATCCAAGAAAGTGACCATGGTATTTATGGTAAGCGTAAGTTCTTAAATGCAATAGAAATATAGAGATCTCTTAATAGTTCCATCTACCCTTGGGGAAAGAGACTAATTGATGAAGTAGGCAAAATATTTGTAACTGCATTTGATAAAAAATCTAGTATGTTTTTTCTTTTAATGGGTTAAATAGGATTGAAACGGGCCCTACCAATATTACATCATCACCACATAGTGTTATTACAACAAAGTTGGGATATTATCCATGTATCGTTTGGCAAGATTCAAATCTGCGTCTCCTCCTTTAAATGTTGAGGAATCTAACCAGTTCAGCTAATGCCACTTGATAAAAGTCTAGTATGTTGAATGTTGATCGCCATTCTTTTATTAATAGATTCTACTTGTCACCTCTTCCTAATATAATACTACTAGAATTTAAATTTGGGAAAATTTAAAGAAAATGAACGAGGACGAAGAAAGGGAATACGAAGCTAAGAGTGGTAGTAGGTTTCATTGAAAGCTTGTTCATTTTTCGAGGCACTTGAGGAGGAAGCAGAACATCTGAGAGGATTGGAGGAGATATACCATGATGACCTTGTACTTGAGAAGCCTCCAATTCAACCACCCATTCAAAGCCAAGGCCAACCATCTACTTCAAGGGGGAGGAGTAGAAAACAGAAAAACAGATTAAAAACAGCTTTATAATTTTGAAATTTTGCATTTGTAGATAATCATGAATTGTAATTATCTTCTTTTTTATGAATATGTAATATAAAATTAGTTTTCTGGCTCTCCAATTGTTGTTTAATATGGTATATTTTTAATTGAAAAAATTTCTTTAGTTTTTTTTGGCTGAGTTTTTACCAAGTTTTTCCTGAGTTTTCCCAAGTTGCTGATAAAATCTCCAAAATTGGGGTGCCAAGTTTATCGTGAGTTGCAAGTTTTCCAACTATGGTCTTCGAGATGCTTCTAAGGAATCTCAATCCAAGAGGTTGGAGAGTCAAACCATACTAAGGAGGAAGATGGTGCAGTAAATGATAGTGACTTAGAAAATGAACTTGTAGAACAGCTAGCATGGTTGTACGAGGAAGAGAATGCAAGTAGGCAAGTAGTGGATATGCAACTTGTGATTGAACAAGAGGAATTGAAGCCTTGATCTATAGAGCATAGAAGGAATCAAGTGCATGTCAAATTTTCGGATGTAGAAGAAGGATTGAGATCACTGAGCGTAGAGAACATACAACGAATGGTGGTGGTGCATGTTGGACAAGAACCGATAGAGCAGGAACCTCAAAGTGAGGACAATGATGACGAAGGAATGAGTTTGCTTGCAACTATTGTTGTGAGGACAATGATGACGAAGGAATGAGTTTTCTTGCAACTATTGTTGTGAGGACAATGATGACGAAGGAATGAGTTTGCTTGCAACTATTGTTGTGAACAACAAAGAATGTGGGAGGAAACACAACAATTGCGTGAGCAAAGTGAGCAACTAAATAACCCGATTGTAGAATTAAGAAGACACCATGCACAAGAGTTGTTAAGGATGCGATAGGATATTCAAGCAATGGGTAGAAGTTTCTTTGGAGACGTGACAGGTTTGGAGGAGACCCCTAGAGGAGCATAGCAAACAAGCAAGTTTTGGCAGTTGCTGATGGTTGTGCGCGCAAAGCTAAGTTTCTAGGGATAGACTACCAATTTAGTGAATCAACTTGTAGCAAGTGAAGTTGAGTGGAGAGATATCCATGAAGTACCATTGTCGAACAAAAAAGGAGTTGGGCACTTAAGATGATAGTTCAACAGTGTATTCTTGATGAGTTCTAGCAGTGACATCCGAGGCTTTTAACTTAGAAGAAAAATAAGGAAGGGAACACCAAGGAGGCAACAAGTTACCCAACTCGTAGGCAATGATAATGTGCAATAGCAAGTAACTCAGAGTCGGAATACCTTCGAGGCAGGTAGGTGGATCAGTTGGAGAAGTCAAGATCCACTAGATTTGAACAGTTCCTTGGGAAGTCAAAGTGGTTTGTAAAGGCTACCGATGACCCAAGGTGTGTTTTTGAATAAGGTAGTTCAGGCAATTTGGGAGGGCCGTCAGGACCACTAGTCAGTCTAAATTAGTCGGGACAAGGGGGGAGGCCATCTAGCTTCCTGCCACTTGTCTGGTCTCTTTCAAGCCCGTTTGAGGGGAAATTTTTTCCCTCAGACTGGCCCTTTATTGTACAACCAGCAAGGTGGGCCCTTGAGACTTCCCCTTGGTTGTTTAGGAGTTGACTAGAGGACTCGGACAAACCTCAAACTGTCAAAGTCGAGGGGCAGGTTGTCTGGGAAGAAGGAATTGTAGACCAAGTACAATCGGACTGTCCTGAGAGCTAGTTTGATCAACAATAATGGCAAGGCCATCCGACAGAGGTGAAATTGAAGGAAGAAAATTCGGGCCGTCTAAAGGAAATGCTATGGAAGTGCCAGATGAGTAGCAAAATGAAGGAGTCAAACCAAAGCTTGGAAGACCATTGCGATGGAGCTGGGGCCAGGGTGGTGGGCAGTCTAGCCACCTAGGCCATTTGGAGCATGCTGTTAGACCAAGATGGCAACCAGTCAAACAAGGTCATCTAGGTCAACAATTAAGGCTGTTTGGGTAGATGAGGCATCAAATAAAACAGGCAATTTAGTCAACAGGACAGTTAGGTGGGCTGTCTGGCCGCTTGACTATTTGAGCAAGGTGAAGGAAAAGTTGAAGAATGGTCGTACAGGTGATAAACCGCAAGTTAGACATGCGCAAGATGATAAAAATAAAGTGCAAGTTGGACATGTGTAAGGTGGCGAAGACAATATAAAAGATGAAAAAAGCACGACGTCCAATTACATGTAAGGTAGTTAAAGGTGGTGAAGTGGAAGTTAAGGGGCAGTTGCCATATGCGGGGCAACTATCCCCCTACCACTTCCATCTTATAAATAAGTGATGGGAGATGGACATAATGCAATTAAAATCACAACATAAGAGAGAAATTAGTGGGAGTAAGGGCCAGGGCGTTGCAAGAGGAGAAAGTTGTAGACAACAGTTTGAAGAAGAAATGATAATCTTGAACTGTTTGACAAAACGTCTACATGGGAATAACAATTTTGATAATGTATAGCAATTTTGATAAAATAAGGTTTTGCAGTGTAAAATCAGCCAACATAATGTATGCGGATTGATTAATAGTATAGCACAAAAGGACAAAACTAGCCGTCATACGTAGTTAAGCTTGTTAACACGTCTAAGACTGGTTGTTAGGCCAGATTAGTTAATCAGTCTAGGACTGGTTTGTTAGGTTGCAAGACTGATTAGTTAGTGCTAAACATAAGGGTGGTTTGGACGGTTGAGACTGGTTGGTTGTAGTAACTACCAGGCCTGCCTTATAAATACCCCCTATTCAGTTTTGTAAGGATGGATTGTTCATTGTAATCCATAGTGATCCATTATTGTCCATATGCGCAGTTCCATTGTGAATACAACAAGCATTGTTCCAGAATTGTGTGTTTCTATGTGATTGCATTGTGGTGTTACCGGTGTTTGATTAATATTTGGTATGAGTTAGATTGGTGCAGGCTTGTGTCGTGTTTGTATTGTGCAATTGCAGGAAGGAGCGGTTGGAAGCAGTTGCAGACTAGAAGATGAACGCGAGTCACAGATTCCGTCTAGGCCTACCCGCCTAGGCCTATCCGTCAGACATCTAGGCCTATCAGTCAGATGTCTATTCCTATCCTTAAGACATCTAGGCCTATCCATCAGACATCTAGGCCTTGTCTGTTATGCTACCCATCTAACAATTCACCTGTTTGCAACTACCTGTTTGAGCTGGGCTACCTGTTTGACAGATTACCCGTCTAGGATCCTACTCATCTAGCCCAACCTGTCTAGACTGTACACGTCTAGGCTTGTACCGTATGATCGTACATGTCCAGTCTGTAACCTGTCTAAAGTCGTACACGTCTAGAGTCTACCCGTATGGACTAGTTTACCCGTCTAGATTAGACGTCTACAACAGCTTACACGTCTAGGACTGACCAATATAAGCTAATGTTAGGCTTTACAGTTAAGTCTGTCAATCCTTCCTAAACTCCTGTCATTTCCTTGTCTCGGGAAGGCATGCACCCCTGTCTACAAATGCTGGATACCATATGGACGAGAGAGCTTTAGGCAGAAACCATTGCACATAAGTAATAGCATACCATATTTGTAGTACAAAAGAAGAATGCCCTGAGGAAAGACGAACTTGCATTACAAGAGGAAGCGACCAAGTAGAAGACCAACGCTGCCAAGAAGAACTGTCGGAGAGGGTTTCTTTGAAAAATCCTTCTCCATTGTCAGCAGACAATTTTTCTCTTTTGCAAGAATGAAAGTTGCAGCAAAGGGTTGCTATTGCAGAAGGCAAAAGAAGGCACGAGAACAAGATTCTAAAAAGGAAAGGGCACAAAGATGTCGCAAATAATTTTTTTCCAAGTCATATGAATTTTCGAGAGAAGGGAAAATTCACAATAAGGAGTGGGTTTATAGGTTGTCCAAGGAGTTGCAGATGTTGTCGTACGAAAACAAGGAAATTACGCAAATATAGCTGTCAAGGACAGAGTCGTTTGAGACCAAACCATCTGCAACCGTGTCGTTTGGCAGTAGGCTGTCAAAAGTTAAGGTGTATGGACAATCAAGGTTGTACAATAGAGTGAGTGTAGGCACAAAGAACGAAGTGAAGGAATATACCATGTGGAGTTGCGAGAAGAAGACAAGACATCAAGGACCAGGTGACTCCAGACAAAAACGCCTCACATCATCCAGTTCAGATAGAAGCAGGGTCACTAGATGGCGTACCTACAATTTGTTAGGGTTTCGAACTAGCGCTGGTTGAGACATATCATGGACTTCTTTAGCTCTAGTATTTCGGCCTCGACTATTAGGAGAGAATAGTTCCTGGGGGGTTCTTGGAGCTTGCCCCCCCTGGGCTGCTCCCTCTCCCCTCCTTCCCTCTCTCCGTTCTTCTTGGCGTGCATTCCTCTCTTCTGGACTGCAGCCCTTCCCCGCCTCTGCCTCCCTTTTCTTTTCCCTTTCTCTTTGGCCCCGGTTGTTGGGTTTTGTCTTGTATTTTTCTTAGTTCTTTTCTTTGTTGGGCTTTTTAGCCTGCTAGTTGGCAGTCATTATTGTCCTTCTTATAGTTCCTTGGGTCTTATTTTGGCCCACTGTGGACATTAATAATATTTCATTTCACTCCACTCTTTTGGACCGCAGCCCTTCCCCCCTCTTCTCTCCCTTCTTTTTCTCCCCCTTTCTCTTTGGCTCGATTGTCGGGTTATGTCTTGTATTTTTCTCAGTTCTTTTCGTTGTTGGGCTTTTTAGCCTGCTAGCTGGCAGTCATTATTGTCCTTCTTATAGTCCCTTGGGTCTTTTTTGGCCCACTACGGACATTAATAATATTTCATTTCATTTCTTGTTCACATTGGAATGCAACACTATATGTGATGCGAAATAGTTATAAAGTTAATTAGGATAATTAAGTAAATAATGACACTCACGTTTTAGCTTTGAGATCATCAGTAGTTGTTAACTTTGGAATTATATATAGTGATCATTGAGGTTATCAACCTTTGTCCCCTTTGAATTATGGAGTCTATTATACTTCTGATAATTAAGTAAATAAAATTGAGTTGGTTGGATACAGAGATTCAGACTGGGGAGACTAAATTGATGACAAGAAATCTACATTGGGAAACTGTTTTTTGTTGGGGAATGGATTGGTAACTTGGAGTTTGAAGAAAGATGCAATGGTTGCATTCTCAATGGCAGAGGCAAAGTATAAAGCAGCTACATCAGCAAATACACAAACAGTATGGTTGAGGCAGTCCCAGAAGACCTTGGTGAAAAGCAAGAAAGATCAAATACCATTTTTTGTGACAACATGAGTGCAATTCAAATGACTACAAATCCTGTTTTTCTTACAAGATTAAAGCACATTGAGTTGAGACATCATTTTATTAGAGACTTAGTTCAGAAAAAGGAAGTTGAATTGAAACACTGCAATTCGGAAGATCAGTATGCAGATATTTTTACAAAGATAGTGGCAAAGAATCAATTTATTTCAATTAGAGATCGAATGAAAGCTTCCCTATTCAATCTCAAGGGGGAGAATGTTGGAAATTTTGATCTTGAATGAGGTAAAAATCAGAACAGGACAGGATAGGATAAAAATTAGAAGAGGACAAGAATAGGACAAAAATCAGAACAGGACAGAATTAGAATTGAAATAAAAATTATAAAAGAAAGAAAAACAATATTTTCACCCAGATTTGGAGAGAATGTAAGCACCAAGAGTCTCTTGAGGCAACCAAGAGACATCCTATTGTAATTATACAAGTATAGTGTATATCAGTATGTACATATTTGAAGATTGATGAAGTGTTTTTTTGGAGATTCTTTTTGAAAATCTTTTCATATTCATTTTCTCATTTCTATGCTGGGTAATGTATGTTCTAGAGTACCACCACATCTCACACTACTTTGGTTGTTTGTGCTCACTCGTATAATTTCATGTCATTTTTTCTATACTGAAAAGCTGGAAATGAAATATTCAATATTATTTTAATCTTCTTTTGGGTTGACATGTTGGATACTATTGCTTTTTAATTTGGTTCTGTTTTTCAGTGTTGCAACTGCATATCAAAATGTAGACTTCTCAACATTCTCTATGTAGTGTTTGGAGTTTATAATCTGGGATTTCTTGAGAAGTAAAACTAACATTAGTTATGCTTATATTAATTGATTACTTACATTAATTCTATCATTTGCAGATCTGGGATGGCTATGATTTCTCTCCATGTTTCGAGAATCTATATCCTTTCAACAATAAATACATCATTTAGATATTGTTGCTTATTCCTAGTATTTTTGAGCAGTTACACTATCTATGAAATGAATATAGATGCAAATATCTTTGTTTTCATGCTTTTCTAGCATACTTCATTTTCATGTTTTGTCGTTTTGCTTGACCATTTCCAATTTTTTAGGATTTGGGATGAACATTTTCACTCTACTTCTTATTCTTCTCAGTGCAATGGTTAAACGAAAACAGGTTAGTAGTTATAGCTGTTAGTGTGTAGGACTATCTATTTATTTGGATCATTTATTATAATTAATTGTTGTTCATAACAGACATCAAATCTCTTCAGAACAATTTTTTGTAGCTATATGTTTATCGCAGAGTTACTATATCTCACAATCCTCCTGCTTGGATACCCATATCTGCATATCAGATATGACTATGGATACGATACTTCGTGGCTACTGCATTCAGATGTATCCAAATAAATGGGTACCGTTTCCAGACGTATCTGAAAACATGCCCCTATATGGTCCATATCTAATAGACATACTACTATTTGGTCCATGTCTAATACACATACCACTACTTGGTTTTATATCTAATTCACATACCCCTATCTTGTCCATTTCTAATACGTCCAGATATGACCTAAGCATATGTAGAATTTATCCATGACATGAGTTTAAAAGAAGAATACATAATTTAAAAAAAATGAAGAATACATAATTTAAAAAAAATGATTTGAATTTAGAAAGCTGTGACAATCCTTTTTTTGTTTTGTTTAAATTGGTTATATGGGATTGAAATGGGTCCCACCTGTATTACATCGTGCACACATAATGGAATTACTACAGCTTGGCTATCACGTATGTATCATGTGTCGCTTGGAAAGATTCGAACCTGGGTCTCCTCCTCGAAAGTTGAGAAATTTAACTGGTTGAGATCATGCCATTTGATGACAATCCTCTTCTTAATTAATGAAAATATACTATTTAAATCTTATATATGTAAAAATTTTTGTGCGTTTTTTCCTTTTAATAGGAAAAAACATGTATGCTTTTTTTAATGTCTTATCCAACCATATCCATAGTAGAGGGTCTTGAAAAGTTGGCCTCTCTGTACGTGATACGGTATCAAAGGCAGGTACCATAACCTTTTGTCAGCGACGGGTACTTGAGCTTTTCTCGAGCTTGCTCTTTGGTTTTGGTCGGCGGTTGAGTCACAAGAGCCTGCTTCTTCTTCATCACAACCATGTCGTTGGACAATGTCCGACAAACGAAAGTAAGCGACTCTACTTGTTGCAGAATCTTGGACTGCACATCAATATCGGGTTGTGTTGACTGGGAACGCGGAGGCAATGGTGCCAACGACGGTGGTGGAGGCAATGCTGGGTATTGTGGAAGAGCGGGAAGTGCTGGATATTGCGGGGTAGATGGGAGCTGAGGTGCCGGTGGCATGGGAAAATGCACTTGAGGAGGGAATTGAGACACAACTGGTGCGGGATTCCATGGTGGATTGGGATATGAAGAAGATGTTTGAGCAGACGCCGGTGGATATTGTGATTGAGGGAAATCTGGGTAGATCGGCGGCTGCATCTTGTGCGGAAGTCTACCTATGGCAATCATATCTAGCTCTGCCCTCTTAGCTACCTCATACAACTCGGGGAAAGTATTTACGCGAGCCAACTTAATGACCAAACTAATGTCCGAGTTAAAGGCTCTGACGTAGTAGTGGGCAGCTTGTCCATCGGTGGGACGTAGCTCAACAGGCACTTTTTTCCAGGACCGCGCAAACCTCACATTGAATTCTGATATCTCCTCTTGCGGATGCCGTCAAATGGTTTGAAACTGGTGCAGCAACGAGGACGGATCAACGGATTCATTGAACCCTTTGACTAGCTGACCGACCAGTTGGGCCCATCCGGTAATAGTGCCGTTCGACAAGGATCTGTACCAGTACAAGAGCTTCCCTCGGAGAGAGAGAGCCAACAACCGGGTCTTGACACTTTCATTTGTGATGGCATGCAGCGCAGCTAGAGCTAAGATATCCTGGATATGTTCATAGGCCGTCTTCCCAGTTCCATCATATGTGGGAAGGGCCTTTAAAGCAGCAGCTGGAACAACATCTTGCCCAACTAGATTGAGGGGTCCAGTGGAGTCAATGGCTGGGAATAGCTTAGGAGCATTTGGCTGAGGATTTGCCATGTCTGTGTTTTGATCAAGCTGATAAGGATCGTGGTAGTCTTCAATGCTTTCTGAAGATGTCTCCTCAGTTTCAGTTTCTTGCTCCAAAGCTTCGTCTTGGTAGGCTTGATAGTCAATCAGCCTCGGGTGCTCTCCAGCAGCGTTGATGTCAAGCTCATAAAACTCAGGCACTTCCTGTCCTGCGTTCCTAGCTCTCCATATTGTATGCATGAAGGAAATTTTGATATTGGACCAGTCTTCGAGACTTAGAGAGTATTCAGGTTCAGCAGAGTCGCCAGGTGTTCTCCTTCGACAAAGACTGAAGCAAACACCGATGCTTCAATATCGCTTATGGGGTGTGACACTCGTGTCCCACCGGGCGTGCCAGAGAAACCGTTGGTTACGAATCCGCCATTAGGAAATGTTTTTAATCTTTTGCGCCCTAGATTCGCCCAATAGATTGAAAGGCCGGAAGGAAGTAATGCCTTCCGTGCCAATCTCCGAAGAAGGCCGGCTCCTATACTACACTACTTGATGTTTTAGAGAAGGGAACTGGAAAGAGATTATAAAAATGCAGAAAGAAATGTAAATATCATGTATTTCGGGTGGGAAAGAACAAGCAGCACGATCACTAACCAATACCCAAACTAACAACAATCAAAACAAGGCATGTAACAAAAATTGTTACTGCAATTCTTTCCTATGTATCCTTTAGTTTCGTATTCCAGATTCAATTAAATGCCAATGCTGTGATCCAGGATTCAGAATGACAACAATCAGAAAAATAAATGAACATGAGGCAGAAATACTAGCAAAAGGCAGCATAAAAGAAAGAGACAAGTAACAGAGCCAAGGATGCTTATGTATTGATGCAAACGTTTGATTACAGCAACTCTCTAGCAATATGTTCCCCCTCCACCCTTTTACAATGATAATCAACTGCTATATATAGCAGAATTTTCCCCCCAAAATTACAATCATGCACGGGATCCAAGAACCGAGAAAAGCTGCAAAAGCTGCTAAAAGCTGTAAAAGCTGCCAGGATTAGACCCCAGCTGACCGTAGGTGTACTTGCAATATGGCTCTTCTGAAATCCGTACGGGTCCGGTCAGATATGGTGGGCTGGAAAGTCAAGTCTGATGAATGCGGTAGATGTGGTACAGTTTGTCCTTCAATGTCCATCTACTTTGTACTTTGGCAGCACACCTTCTGTCTCATCTTGTCAGGCGTGAATCCCGAAATCTGCATGGCTTGACCCAGGTCTGAAGTTCTCTGATGAAAGGGGGGGCTGACCAAAGTCGCTTGTTGAAGAGAGCGCCTCGGGAGTCGCTCCAGGATGGAGCGAACTCGGGAGACACCCAGACTTAGAAACTTTGGCAACTTGGTCTTCTTTGCTTGCATTCGCTGACTGGGGGAGAGGCGACGACTGTCGCTGAAAAAAGGCAGCGACGACGGGCGGCGCTCGAAAAATGAGCGACCGACGCCGGTCGCTCCTTCAATGCCTTAGCCAAATTTTGACGTTCCTTGCTTGCTGTCGCTGAAAAAGGGCAGCGACGCCCGACGTCGCTCCAAAACGGAGCGACGATGGACGACGCTGGAGAAACTGGGCGACGGTGGGAGGCTGGCGACTTTGAGCGACGGCGGGAGGCTCCACACTTAGAATAATTTTCATCTTATTTTCTTTTCTCTGGCCGTGCATTTTCATCTTATTTTCTTTTCTCTGGCCGTGGTCGCTCGAAAAGGGGAGCAACGACGGAAGTTGCTCCAAAAATGGAGCGACGGCGGGAGTCGCTCCCAAATGAACACTTAGAGGATTTTGCATTTTTTTATTACTCCTCCGTCGAGTTTCGCTCATAAAGTGCAGCAACAATGGGCAATGCTTGAAGAAACGGGCGATGCTGGGTGTCGCTCGAGTCTCAACACTTAGAATTTTTTCAATTTGCTCCCCGTTTGCCTTGATGCTTAGACAGCCGTAGGTCGCTGGAGGGGAGCGGGGAAGCTGGGAGTCGCCCGAAAGATGGAGCGACTCCCGACGTTGCTCCAAAATGGAGCGACTGCGGGAGTGCCCACACTTAGAAAAAACTGCTGGAAATCTTGAAACAGAAAGCTGAAAACAGAAACTGAAAACTGGAAACTGCATGAAGGAAGCTGGAAAGGAAGGAAGGAGGGAGGGAGGCAGCAACAATTTTTTAAATTTTTCAGAATTTGTACCCCTTTGCAAAATGTGGCAACATTAACATTGATGATGGACAATCAAAACTAGAAGTAGTGCTGCCCTCTTTGGAAGTTTGAGAAGGTTGGATATGAGAGGAAGAATCCTTATCAATATTTTGATTTTCCCCCTCCATTTGAATGTCACATGGGTCTGATTCATATCCTTCATTGCTGCTCATGTTGAAACTTGAAAGAAAAATAGGAAAACAAACTTGGATGTTGATTTGCTCCTCCTTTCTCTTGCTGATCTCTGTTTTGTGACTTGTTGGCATTTTTGCCACATTAAATTTTTTGACAAAATTTTGCCTAATGATGAAGCTTTAAGCAGCAAAGAGCATGCAGAGGTGTTGGCATTTTCGTGGGCCCTAAACGGGGATGATAAAGTGAATGAAATGATCTTTGGATATTTCGTCATTGCAGATCTTTTTGCAAGCTTTCCGGCGATATATTATAATAGGCGATCGGGGTAGCGGATCAAAATTTGACCTCGGGAAGCAGAGCCAGCGAAAGCCCATTTCGGGCGTGAAAAATTGGCTAAGGCACGTCCAGAATGCTCAGGTTCGCCCGATGCTCAGGTTCGCCCATTGCTCAAGTCTGGCCAATCCTTAAAAGTAAAACTGCGATTCGCTCCGATTTTGAGCGAAGGCTCAGGGTGAAACTCGGCCGCGAGCAGAGAGCAAAGTTCGCTGAGGCCCCACCATGCCAAGGTTCGCACGACCTTAAAGTGAGAATGAAATTCGGACAATGTTCAAAGCGAAGTTGGGACTCGCTCGAAGCTAGGGCGAAGTGCAGATTTGTTGAGCCACGAGCGAGACAAGGTCCGGCCCAAGAGAAAGTCCAGATTCCAAAAATGCAAGGTCTCGAGTTCGGTCATCATGATTCCCGAAGCTGGAGTTCGCTCCAATTTTGAGCGAGAACGGGATTCGGGCAGAGGTTGAAGCAAAGACAAAGTTCGCTCGAACATGGAGCGAGAACGAGGTTCGGGCGGGGTTCGAAGCGAGAAAGAGGAAAAAGCGAACGTCGGCCAGGAGCGAATGTCGGCCAAAATGCTCTCAAGTTCGCTCAAATCTCCAGCGAACCCCGGTTTCGGGCAGCAAGCGGAGCGAACGTCGGCCAGGAGCGAACGTCGACCAAGAGCGAACGTCGGCCAAATGCGAACGTCGGTCAGGAGCGAACGTCGGCCAAGAGCGAATGTCGGCCAAAATGTTCTCAAGTTCGCTCAAATCTCCAGCGAACCCGGTTTCCAACAACAAGCGGAGCGAACGTCGGCTAGGACGCTCCCAACCTAGCCAGAATGCTCCCAACCTAGCCAGAATGCTCAACTTCGGCCGAAAAACTGCATTTCAGGATCGATTTCCAGCGAGGTTTCGCCGAGCGTTTTTAAACGCTAAGACTGCATCCGGAGGGCACGCGTAACGAGAAAGAGAGTTTGGGTCTCCAGCCCATCCCATCAAGACAACAATGTCAGAACCCAGAAAATCTCCAAAGGGCAAGCTGCACCAACCGCATTAATGAGACATGTTGTCTCAACTACAACACCCGTCTGGAGCCGCTCTAAACACGGGTGAGCCGCATCCCATGGATCCTATGTCATCTGACAGGGGTCAAATCCCAACTGCTCCACCAGTTTTAGGGTTTGGACATTAATGTAATCAGGGGGATTTTCCTCTATAAAAGG
Organism: Wollemia nobilis; assembly: GCA_028583015.1. NCBI lineage: Eukaryota > Viridiplantae > Streptophyta > Pinopsida > Araucariales > Araucariaceae > Wollemia > Wollemia nobilis. The sequence goes on along the minus strand of JAQPPZ010017241.1, from coordinate 3,084,732 downwards.
TAGTTCAATGTAATGTAATAAGGGGGGAACATTTTGCTAAAGAGCTACTGTACTTGGACTTCTTGCTTCAATATTAAGACTCTTGGTTCTAATTTTGGACTCTTTTCTGTGTATGATGCCTTTTGTTATTTTTGTTAATTCTGTTTCTTCATTTGCATATAGTAAATTCTGCAATTTGGATTTAAGTGTGTGATTGAGAACGAAATTTGGAATTGTTGAAGGATACATATTAGGATGTGTTTAGTTTTAGTTTATGCTATATTCATAATATTGATTGTTGCTGATTTAAGTGCTAGTTAGTAATTGTGCCGCCTGTTCTTCCCCTTTGAACCATCTACATTTCCCATCTCTTTCAATTATTTATTTCTTTCAGTGATTTCCGGATTCCTTTCCTGTTCCTTAATCTAAACCCCAAGTAGTGTAGTGAAGGAGCCAGCCTTCTCTGGAGATTGGCACGGAAGGCATCCCTTCCTTCCGGCCTTTCAATCTGTTGGGCGGGTCTAGGGCGTGTAGATAGACCAAATCCTTTCCCAGTGGCAGATCCGTGACCAACATGACTTCTTTTCTCCTCCTTGCCGCTCTTCTGCTGTTCTCTTCAGTGCTGTGTTTTTTTGGTGGGTAGTGTTTTTTTCAAATGCTTGTAATGAGTGTGTTATAGATTTTTTTTAGGGTTTGGGGGTGGAGACTTTCGTGGGTCCCACCCCCCTCATGTTTAAGTTTTAAAATATAAAAAAGCTGAGATTTTTTTTTAAATGTTATATGGACACCTAGCTGCCTCACAACAGGGGTACTGGGGATGGTCCCTAGGGACGGCCAGCCGTCCCCCATGGTGTCCCCTCACAATAGGGGTATCGGGTACGGTCCCCAAGGACTTGGCAGTGTCCCAAGGATGCCTTGCCCGTCCCTCCCAACAAGGGGACGGCGGGAAAACGTTTCCTTTGATGTCTCCTGTATTGGGGACATGTTCCTAGGGGTGGGGGACGCGTCCCCGTGAGGCATTGCATCATACGATATACATTTAGTACTCTATGCCACTATAAGAATATCCTCCTCGATCCACCACAAAAGGCCCTAATTGCCATTTATTGTGACAACGTCCACATCATCAAGGTAGTAGAGAACCTTGTTACATGTAGTAAGATGTAGTACATTGAGGTCCATGCCCACTATGTATGAGAGAAAGCATAGTAGAAAGTCATTTCTCTTGTCAAGTGTAGTATTGAAGACCAAGGAAAGGATATCTATAGAAAGTACACGTGTTGATGATGGTTACCTTCTACTTCATATATTGATAGCTATATTGCTTTTTGTAGAGGACATAGTTCTTCTTGCCCATATTCCCATGGTGCCCCCTCACAATAGGGGTATCGAGTACTGTTCCCAAGGACTTGGCAGTGTCCCAAGGATGCGTTGCCCGTCCCTCCCAACAAGGGGACGACGGGAAAACGTTTCCTTTGACGTCCCCTGTATTGGGGACATGTTCCTAGGGGTGGGGGACGCGTTCCCGTGGAACATTGCATCATATGATAAACGTTTAGTACTCTATGCCACTATAAGAATATCCTCCTCGAACCACCCCAAAAGACCCTAATTGCCATTTATTGTGACAACGTCCACATCATCAAGGTAGTAGAGAACCTTGTTGCATGTAGTAAGATGAAGTACATTGAGGTCCATGCCCACTATGTATGAGAGAAAGCATAGTAGAAAGTCATTTCTCTTGTCAAGTGTAGTATTGAAGACCAAGGAAAAGATATCTATAGAAAGTACACGTGTTGATGATGGTTACCTTCTACTTCATAGATTGATAGCTATATTGCTTTTTGTAGATGACATAGTTCTTCTTGCCCATATTTTTGAGGGCTTGCAAGGACAGTTGGATGCTCCTGCTTGCTTTCATGACTTAAAATAGCTAGCAATCAAACTTAGCAAGACTAAGGTGATGATCTTCAATACAACGAGTATACATTTTAAGTTTCAATTCTCCTATTAGGGTGAGTAGATTGAAATCACCTATTTTTATACATACTTGGGGGTTTAGTTTATAGGTCCTTTGCTTAATATTTGACCAAGTTCACAGTATGACTTTGTAAGGGATATGTATCTCTCTCGGTCTTGGAACATAATGTTTCCGACAACATTTCCAAGACATACCTACAAAGATGCATTTCTTTGATTGCATCATCAAACTCACAATCCTTTATGGACCTAATATTTGGGGTCCACGTTTAGGATGTGTTGATTGTCCTTGCATTGAGAGGGTCAAGGCTATTTTGCTTCAACGATTTATTCAATGTAAAAGAATAGTTCCCCAATGTATCGTTCAAACTGTTCCCCAATGTATCGTTCAAGCTGAGTTTGGTGCTCATCCTCCTTGCCTTGAGAGCTGTAGCACGAGTGCGAGATTCCCAACAGTGGAATGGTGAAATGATTGGTTTAGGTACTAATTAAGAACTGTAGTCATAAGATTGTCTTCACAATCATACAACATCCTAACTGTACGGTTCAATCATGTTAGGACCCCATCCTAACCTTATTATGTAATTACCCCCTTCCTAACATGGGGACCCCATCTTAATAATATTATGTAATGTGTATGTGGCATTTGAGGCGCCTAGACAAGTGGGGCCATTTTATGTAACTGTTATTAAGAATGTAATCGCTTGTTTGGTAGAAGATTCTAGCTCGGATGGCCACTTGCATGTGAAGCCAACCCTTGAGTGTTATAGTTAGGGTTACAAAGAGTCTTTAAAAAGGTAAGGGGGCATAGATGAAGGTATCTCTCATATTTCATATCGAAGCTCTGCTTCTAAGGAGGTTGCCCCCTTGAAGATTCTAGCTCGGGTGGCCAGTTGCATGTGAAGCCAACCCTTGAGCGTTATAGTTAGGGTTACGAAGAGTCTTTAAAAAGGCAAGGGGGCATAGATGAATGTATCTCTCATATTTTGTATTGAAGCTCTGCTTCTAAGGAGGTTGCCCCCTCAAAGAGGCCTGCGATACTGTATTGTGTTTTTGCTTTCTGCAATATAATCTGTTGTTTTTCCATTTCATCTTGCAATATTGTTAATTTCAAGTTCATCTTTATGTTATTATTGCAATATTGTGTGGATGTGTTTTATTTTACTGCAAGGTTCTTTCTCCATGAGGACTTATGTCATAAAAAAAGATATTTAAAATGAATGCCCTTATTCCTGTCTTAAATCTGGCTTCTGTAGTGTTGAAGGATAACCTCCCTTGTAATGCACACTCAAAGATGTAAACATTAAGGTGGTCTTGAATCAGTAATTGACCACCCTTATCCACTCGATATCCTAGGTTCCTAACTATTGAAACTTCTTGGGAGCACCTAACATGATATTGCAAATGATATCTAGGGCTGAAAGCGTTCCTCTTCAAGATCCATTGGTATAAGTGTGGGTACTTAAACTAGAAGATGTTATATGACTATGATTCAATAAAGAGTTGTACTTTGCGTAGTGCTTTTGGCCACCAAATTGATGTATTCATTGATTTTACTTATCCACCAGTTGGCTATTTCTTGCTTGGTTGATCTCCAACCCTTATATTTTAAAGAGGGATTTGATATCTATGCCATCCAGTTGCCTTTTCCTACTGTTCTTGCCATCCAAACTAGGACAATATGTGCCTTCTGAAATAATCTTCTTCCAGTGTTCTAATGGTAGGTCTTGTATTTCCTGGTTGGTAAATGTTAGGACAGAGGCAACAATTTAAGATGTACTCTTATTCACCAAAAGAAAGTAAAACAATCACACACATGAAAGTTAAAACGGCACATATAACCCACATATAAACACTGGAAACTCTCAAATTCCAAATGTCAGTCTTCCATTTGTTAGTCTCAATATCTATTACATCTACTGATCTGACTCTATAGGATATTACATAGGATTACCTAGGTAAATGCCCATTCGAATTATTACTGCCATTAACATGTGCTTTTAATGGCATTTATGACCTGCTATCTATCTTTCCCTCCTATGGGGTTCTTCATCACCATAAGGCTCCATGTTGATCCAATGATGTTTTCATCAATGGTGTTGAACACAAAATGGATATACATGGCAGCATGATAATTTAGATTTCTTTCTCAAGCCATAACAAGAACCCATATGTAATACCGTTAACCAAACATTTCACCTTGATTCATAATTTGTAATGCCTTGCACCGCACTTGAAGGTCTAATTGAATCAATAACCATATCTACCACTGATAGAGCATTCGTAATTTCGTATCCTAGTATATATACTCAACTGCTTATGACAAAGAAATCCCTGGAGAAATAACATTAGTTATGACCTTTTGGTTGTGTTTGAAATAATGAGACCCTATTAGCACCTTTTTGGTTCTTTGTACTTAATTTGTCACAACTTTGAGCAGAAATATTAAATAAAATGGCCTCAATTTGGAAAGTGGCCAATAGAAGTGTTTAATACAATAAGTAAATGGCTGCAATTTGGATTATAGGATATATGGTGGTGTTTCTATTCCTTATAAATTCTTAAACTGCCATTGGACGTGTGAAATCTGGGCCTTACTTCTAAGATGACATAAATGTTGTATTAGTCATTGTGTGTAGCAAATTGTTTTCTTTTACTCAATTTGATAATAATTCTTTGCTTTCCAATATGATATATGTATATTCATCTCTTGGGGATCTTTTGTGCAGGTTGATGACTCCCTTCTTGGAATTCTGCCAAACTCAGTTAGATCTTACAAAATCAAATGGTTGAATATTCTACCTGGTTTTGGGATCACTCTTTCATCTGTTGATATTGTTGTGTGTCTCATTAGTGTCCTTCAAGGAGGACACTTCGTCTATCATGAATGGCTTTTTCGAAGTTCACTGCTTGTAACTTGGGTAAGTGGTCTTAAAATTGGATGTGACGACTGTTTTATATTTTGATTCCATCTCTCTTAAACAGGTGCACAGGTAATTTGTTTATTTTGTAATGCATTTATGTTTGTGTGCAGGTTGCTACTTTGGTTATAATGACATATGATAGTTGCTACACTCTGACCCAAAATTGGGTTCTATGTGTTTGGTGGTTTATGAAGCCCTTCTTTGACCTTCCTGGTCTCCGAACCAATTGCTTATCATCTAAGGTATCGATCTCTTGTGGTTGCTTTCCTGTAAGATGCACATACATAATAACCAATACTTTATAGTATATGGCTGATCCCATATAAAAGATATGTAGAGTAATATATATCATTGTGTTGTTTTAGGCTTCTATAGTGTGCAAAATTGTTCGAAGAGACTTCTATCTTCACCAATCTTGAATTTGGGTGTCCTAACCATACTCGGAAAACTTGTTGGGATCTTGTGAGTTATTGTTTTTCTCGTGTGATTTTTGGTGAGGCAAGATTTTTCCTTTTTTATTATTTCATTTTGTCGAGAAATCAGTGATTTTCTTGCCAAAACTTGTTGAGAACTCGACAAAAATCATTTTTTTGGGAAAAAACATAGAAAACCTTTTTATAAGGCAAAAATCCAACAAGACATCATAGATTGCATTTGCAGACTGATTTCACGGATTTAACACCAACTATTGAAGACTTTGTTCATCGACACATAATTTCATTGGTAAGTTTTTTTCAAGGTTCCATGAGCCTGGGGGACGGGGGGGCAGGTTTCGGGGAACGGCAGGGGACAACAGGCCGATTTTAGAGGACGGCTCGGGGGACGGCTCGGGGACGGCTTGGGGGGACGGCTGATATAATACTATGAAAATTGAAATTTTTTAGAAATTTAGAATAATCTACACATTCAGAATTCTACACAACAAAAATGATTTTAGGATATTCATATTGATATTAGTTACTGTTAGCATAGTGAAGTTTCACCTAGGTTATTACATTATTTTATAAAAATATAGCGCACGTAGGCGCTCTCCAAGTAGGTGGGTTATCTAACCATTTGGTGGTTCCACAACCAACCAAACCAATTTGCTTTGTATCTATTTAAACATGTGCAATACAAGATATCGAATTGCTTCGTCAAACTCAATATGGCATCAGAGCCACGGGTGATCAAGGTTAGGACGCGGTTAAGGTAGTTTGGCACCAACTAATCCAACTCTTCTTGGCACACGATTCTAGGCGAGGTGACGCAGGACAAAGGACAATAAAAAAACGCAAGACAACCGAAGCACCTGGCAAGACGATGCAGGACAGAGCACAGGCATGCAAAAGCAAACAACAGAACAAGTGGTTCGAGCGGTTCAAGGACAACAAAATAAGCGGTTCGAGCGATTCGAGACAACAGAAGAAGCGGTTCGAGTGTGTAGACAGCAGTTCTAAGCCCTAGGACCGACTGGCACATCCTCCAACAATTTTGAATGTAACCGAATAATTTTGAGTGTAATTGAGCAATTTTGTTTAAGTGTTGGCATCAGACGTCCAGTCTGTAAGTCAGACGTCCAGTGTTGCCAGTCACTAGACGTCCATTTTTGTCAAACGTCTGGACTGGCCATCAGACGTCTGGTCTGATTGCCAGACGTCTGGTCTGATTGCCAGACGTCTGGTCTTACAGCCAGATGTCCGGGCTAGTGGCCTGACGGCTAGTTAGCAGAGTTAGACGTCTAATTAGCAATTACTTAGCAGATTCAGTTGTAGAAGTGGTTGGGATAACCAACTTCCAGCCCTATAAATACCCCCTTTTCAAACATTTGTAGATAATCAGAGACAGACAGAGAGAGCACAGACTTTGTCTGAGATCACCATTGTATGCTGTAATCGTGATTGAAGCATAATACAAATACTGTTATTCTGATCCATATTCTGTGTATGCATTGAGTGTTGAGTTGAGTTACAGTTTGCTGCCGTTAATGGAGTTGTTGCAGGTTTGAAGCATTAATGGCTATGTTGCAGGTTTTCGACTGGTGAATTATTGTTGCAGGTTCGCTGTTTCGTATTGACGAACAGGTGCTGGAGCAGAAGCGGCTATGGCTGTTGAGCGTTCACTGAGGCCTGATGTCTGGCTCCTAGACGTCTAGACCAGACGTCTGACATAGTCCCAAACATCTGCACCTGTCTATCCAACGTCTGGACCCTTGATAGCCAGAGTTAGCCTATCAATTAGACCATTTGTTACCTTGCCTAACCCTGATACTAACTGTCATCACCTGTATCAGGAATGTACTCACCCCTGTCTACATTTGGCGCCGTTGCCTAATCAAAAAACCCGGAGAGTCTAGGCAAAGTGATTGAGGGAGTTAGGTGCATGACTGATTTTAGGGAACAAAGCAAAGGGTAAGACGAAGAGCACGACTGGAAAACCTATGAGTAAACAAGGCCCCAGAGGTGTCTCACCCAGAGATAGAACAAGTATGGAACGCTGAAGATGATGAAAATGCACACATAGAAACCTTGTTGGTGACTGCAGAAAACGAGGAAGAACAAATAGCAAAAAGAGCACCCATAGTTGACGATTGGACGGTAACACCCCAACCGACCGGAGAGGAGTGGCCAGAGGATACTGTAGGAGAGAACCTGGTATCAAGGCATTACCGCGGAGGTTCGTGGGGAGGAAGACCGGAGCCACGTTTGGTATATTCGCCAAGAAGGTTGCGAAGCAGAGTCGAAGGGGGAACGCAGACAAGGCTATTTGGGGAAAATTTTGCACCACCAACAGTTAATAGACAACCGCAAAGAACTCAACACACAACAGTACTTGTATACCAGAATACCATGGCAGGAAATCAGGCTAATATAACTATACAACAAAAATGCCCACCTTTCTTAGGTGAAGGGAAAGAAGACCCAGCCCGACATGTGGGAACTTGCACTACCATTTGGGGAGCAAATGGGGTGAATCAAGACACACAATGGTTGCAATTGTTTCCAGCAAGATTGCGAGGCATGGCGATTGACTGGTACTTGAAAAGACAGAGTAGACAAGCATTTGCACAATGGGAAGACCTGAAGAACGCATTCATAGAAGAATTCCGACCAATGCGGGATGACACTGACATAATCACAGAAATTTGCTGCACGAAGCAGAGAACAGATGAAGATAAGAGCTTCAATAGAAGACTGAAACAACTGACGGACAAAATGGAAATGACACTTGCCGACGGTATGATTAAGCGGTGGTTTCTGGATGGACTACTTCCAAGATGAAGAAGATGAATGCAGTACCATCCTCAACATATGAAGAAGCACTGGAGAAAGCGAAGAACTTCGAAAGTGAAGGGAAGCAGACAACTGTCGGAATTGGAGGTCACTTAAAACATACAGAAGAATCAGATAGTGATGATGAAGACAAGGTGCAGAGCACACTCCACACCTTTCGGAAAGAAATGGAGAAGATACTGAAAGAAGCCAAAAATGAAAATCGAAAAGACCGAAAGGAAATTTGGTGCTCGGATTGCAAGAAGGAAGGGCATTCCAATATTGACTGTCCGAAGAAAGCTTACTGTAACATATGTGAAATTGTAGGTCATCCAGTGGTCGAGTGTCCATTCAATCTTAAGAACAAACAACATCAAACTTTGGCCATTCAACAAGAAGAACAGCCAAACCCAGGAAGGAATGGACAAGCTGCAACAAGCGGAGGATACAGGAATAATCGGTGAGGAGGAAGACAAGGAGGCCAGAGCCGATTGCAATATGACACTGAGGGCAGACCAGTTATTCAATATCGAAACTGTCAAGAGTGGGGCCATTTCGCAAAGAATTGCCCCAAGATGCAGAATGCAGGAAACAACAATCGTGGAAATAATACCATGCAGATGTGCAAATGGTGCGGTCCACGCAACCACGCGGAAGCCAATTGCCCGAACAAGGCCAGTACCAGTGGGACATAGAATATAAACCTGATTGGCATAGGAGAGGTGGAGGAACCAAAGAATGAAAGCCTGGCTGTAACAAGGGCACAGGGCAGGAAGAGGGAGGAATACCGAAACCCTGCCAAGGAGAAGGCACCATGGCAGGAAGCCCAAGAGATGATAAATACAGAATTAGCCAAGGAAAAAGGAGATCAAATAATTCTGGAGAAAGTGTTGCAACGATTGGAGATCGTGCAGAAGGCAACAATGGAAGGCTTGGTAACGGAGGTACTAAAAACGAGGGTGGAAATGAAAGTCGCCAACTTGTTTAGCATCGTACCGGAGCTGTATGCTACAATCGGAGAAGCCATCAAGAAGAAGGATGAACCTCGGCAGGTAGCAACTATCAAGCATGATCAGTTCATCGATCCAACAATCTTGATGATTGAAGCGAGGAAGAAGCCAACTATCGTCCAAATAGAAGTTTTGAACCATAAGTTGACTCAGGTAATTGTGGACGGAGGATCGAGTGTGAATGTAATGCCAGAAAAGACTTGGCGGATAATTAGGCAACCCGCCTTACAATCTCCAACCTTTAAGCTATATGGAGCTGATCAGTATGGCATCGAGACATTGGGCGTTTTAATGAACTAGAAGATACGCATAGCAGATCAAGACTTTGTGGTAGATTTTGTCATTATTGCTATGCAAAAGTCCGCATACGATGCACTTCTAGGACGAGGATGGCTGAGAGCAGCCAAAGTTCCATAATTGGAAGAAGGAAAGATTATCTTTTAAACAAGGGCAACACAAGTATATTATTAATCTGAAGAATCATTCGGTGAGTCAAGATATAGCAACTTCAGATGATTCGGGGTCCTCTTCATCAGATGGTGAGGCTGGATATGAACCCGACGAGGAAGGAGTGTTGGAACTTGATAACTGTATGGAGGACGACTATGACCAAGACAAGGGTCTACTACACTGGCAGATGGAAGATTACGAAGTATTCCCTCCCCAATGTCTGTGCATAGAAGCAAAAATAGAGACCAAAAGGGATGAGGCGCAAGAACCTAGAAAAGAAATTAGTAACAAAAGAATGACAGCAGCGGATAAGGACAAAGACCGGGAGAAGTGGACATTTCCCAAGAATTTTGCAGAATTCACGATGGGGGAAGCAGTCATCGAGGAGAAACTAGCCCACCCCATCGCGACACTAAAAGCAACAGATGAGTTTGAATCAATAAAATATGAAGGCCCGAAGATGATTCAGGTAAACTTGGGAGAGGAAGGTGAAGAGAAGATGATCAAATGTGGAGACGATTGGGATCCAGTCCTCAAAGCAACATCAATTAAGATTTTTATGGACTACAAGGTTGTTTTTGCTTGGACGTATAGAGACTTGAAGGGAGTACCACCCGAGCTTTGCGTACACAAGATTTCTCTGATAGAGGGTGCACAACCAATCAGAAGGCGTCCTTACAGGATGAATCCCAAATATGCAGCAAAGGTGAATGACGAAATTGAGAAGATGCTAGATGCAGGCATTATATTCAAGGTTACGACAAGCGAGTGGGTTTCACCAATCGTGATCACTCTAAAATGAGAAGTAGATAATATCCGAATCTGTGTGGATTTTAGAAGTTTGAATGCCGTAACTATAAAATATCCCTTCCCAATCCCATTCACGGACTCCATACTCGAAGAAGTAGCTGGCCACGAGATCTATTCATTTTTGGATGGATTTTCGGGGTACAATCGGATCAGCATAGCAGAAGAAGACAAGTTGAAGACTACTTTTGTGGTGGAGAATGGAATATATGCATACAATCGTATGCCATTTGGCCTATGCAATGCACCCGCTACTTTTCAAAGGATCATCTTATATATCTTTGATAAAATGTCCATAGGGAATTTTAAAGCTTTTTTAGATGATTGGTCGTTGTATGGGAAGACGCAGGAACATCTAAAAGCTTTGGAAGAATGCATGGGTTTATGCAGGAAGGCGTGAATTGCACTTAACCCAAATAAATGTGTCCTGTTGGTGCTATACGGGAAGCTGTTAGGACACAGTCTGCCAGTCATAACGGAGGTCGCTCAACAGGAGGTTCTGGAAGAAGATGAAGAAGACAGAGTTAGATTGATGCAGCGAATGAGAATGGAAACACATCGGCTGCAAGAGGAATATGAAACTCTGAGACAGTACAACAATCATCTACGGGAACGAGTGATCCAGGAGTTGGACACAACCATGCACGGGGTAAATGAAAGGCATGAAACTCGCCTAGCGAGTGGGCGAGCTGAATCAAGGGGAACCGAGAAACAATGCAACAGGGAACCCTTCGGAAAGCAGTTTATTCTACTTGGAAGAAGAACAGGAAGTCGTGACAAGTCCAAGGGAACATAGACGGGAAAAAGCAAAAGCAATTGCTGCACTTTCTAGGAGTTCTGCTTCAGCCTCGCTAAAAATTGTATTAAATCCAAAAAAATCCTCAAGTAGAGAAGTAGCAAACTTTCAGGAAACAAGAGATTCTCCAGAAAGACCTAGGATATGGGACGCAGGACAAATCTTGACTGCTAAATATCACATAAGTAGGGGGGAAGTGGCAGCGATAATATGGAAGGATATAGAAACGGTACCTGAAAAAGCAAGAACTGGAGGGTGGTTGGAAGACTCCAACAACAACGATAATCTACCGTGGGACCCAGATATCCCAGTTGCCAGCCCTAACCCAGACAACATAAGGCAAAGGGAGGAAGATCGCAATCGGCAAGCAGGTGTCAAAAATTCCTGGAAACTGCGCAGATAATTGAAGACGATACTTCACTAAGTTCACAAGATGAATACAATGGAGGATTGAATGGGGATGGCATACCTGAAATACCACCGACTCGTGCATGGAGAACACCTTATGTTGGAGCCATGAGACGCCCAACTGAATGGGAAGAGGTAGCTAGGTATCGGATGGCTGCACTAGATTTGCGACAGCATAGAAGAGAAGTACGGAGATTGCGAGCGAGAGGGTTCAAGAAACTTCGGTCGGCCACTCAATACGGTAGGAGATGGAAATGACTCAAGTACCGACTCAGTATTTTCAGAAGAGTACCAGGAGATTTGGCTCATTGTACCATACAACGACAATTTGAGCAAAGCAGATGGAGACGAAGACTGATGAGAGCCTATAGGAGACTGAGGATCTTGCAATAACTAACACCTGAGCCAGGATCACAACCTATAAACGAGACCCGTAGCAGAGATAATTTAGATACCTTTGGGAGACCGCAAGGAACCCCGAAAGTACCTGACCAAGGGAGGAGCGTGGTTGACCTCTGTCCCGGTAGCTTGAGAAGAAGAAATTCCCCTCTCGCTACCAATAGGTCGACTGGTTCTCAGTTTGGACCGCGAGGCCCATCTGAGAACTTAGTCCAAGTCAACCCATCACTTCGTGCTCCTGAGAATAGACCGAGAGGTCCATCTCAGCGAGCTCGTAGGAGCCGAAGACGGCGTCAGGAATGATTGAGGGACCGACCGAATCTCGGGCAGCTGGGAGTTCGGCAGCCCAACATTAGGGAGATTCGATCAGATAGAGGCTGAGGACGCGGTAACTAGGTCCGCGGAAGGAGAGATTGGGACCATAATCCCAATCTAGAGCAAAGGAATCAAGCACGGGCAATTGCAGGTAATGATCAAGGTCGAGGACGAGGTCGGAGATCTAGACGACCCCATGAGAATGGAGAACACCAAGGGCAGCAACTGACCCGGCAGGTGGAAATTGATCAGGAAGAAAATGGGAGAATAATATATACTTATTTGGATGACTGTATAATACTCCGACATAATGATGGAAGGACTGAACAAATTCCACTGGTGCCTGATTATCCCGAATGACCAAACTAGACTAGCAGCCACCAGGAGGGAGTAGCAGAACCCCGGGATAATATTATCAGTCCAGATGGGGAAGAAGATCGGATGGCCGAAGAACGATGGGAACAGATTAGCTCGAGAAATGAACAAGTCAATAATAATGCCAGACGATGGGATAGTAGGAATCAGTCCCCAGAGCCAGCAAGAAGACAACAGACGAAAGAAACAGAAGAACAAGACTGGCGCATTATACCGCGAGAACAGAAAGTTTGTAAGTTGATCAAATCCTTGTATGGCCTGAAACAAGCTCCTCAAGCTTGGTACATCAAAATCGATAGTCACCTAATGCAACATGGTTTCCAAAGAAGTCCGTCAGATGCAAATCTCTATATAAAGAACAATGGTTATGACATAGTGATTTTGGTGCTATATGTAGATGATCTGATCATAACAGGTAGTTCAGAGAATATGATTGATACAGTGAAAAATGATCTAAACACATCTTTTGAAATGACAGATCTAGGACTTCTTCACTATTGTCTTGGTTTAGAAGTGACTCAAAAGAAACATCATATAAGAGTTACCCAAAAGAAATATGCCAAGACATTGATTGATAAATATCGGATGACTGACTGTAAGTCTAAAGCTACTCCAATGGAGGCTGGACTTAAGCTATCTCGATACAATCAATCCCCACAGGTAGATGGCACTCTCTATCGTCAACTGATTGGGAGTCTCATATATCTAACAAACACCAGGCCAGATCTCAGTTTTGTTGTGGGTTATCTTTCACGATTCATGCAGGATCCAAAGGTGAGCCATTGGAAAGCAGCAAAAAGAGTTCTTCATTATGTCCGTGGTACAACAAATTTTGGCTTGGAATACAAAATGAATAACAAATTCTATCTACAAGGATACACGGACTCCGACTATGTTGGATCCATTGACGATCGAAAGTCGACTTTTGGATACATCTTTCATCTTGGATCTGGTCCTGTCTCTTGGCATAGTAAGAAGCAGTAGGTTGTTGCTATCTCTTCTACAGAGGCAGAATATCGTGCAGCTAGTGGAGCAGTCTGCGAGATAATATGGTTACATCGCATTCTTACAAATATGGGCCTTCCAAAGAACCTTCCTCTTCATTTGTTTTGCAATAATCAATGTGTTTTGGATCTTGTTAAGAATTCCATCTTTCATGATTGCACCAAACACATTGACACTAGATGTCATTTCATTCGAGATGAAGTTCCAAAACATCATATACAGCTCCAATACATTCCCGCTGATGAGCAAATTGCAAATATCTTCACCAAGGCACTTGCACGTGTCAAATTTGAACTGTTCCGCAATGCTATTTGCAGTTGCCAATAATGTAATAAGGGGGGGTGTTAGCATAGTGAAGTTTCACCTAGGTTATTACATTATTTTATAAAAATATAGCGCACGTAGGCGCTCTCCAAGTAGGTGGGTTATCTAACCATTTGGTGGTTCCACAACCAACCAAACCAATTTGCTTTGTATCTATTTAAACATGTGCAATACAAGATATCGAATTGCTTCGTCAAACTCAATAGTTACTAAGTGCAGCCATTTTATTGTTTCAACAAATATAACTTGAAGGTTCAGCCATGGATATCAAGTGCAATCTGCCAATCTCTAACAGTTAACCAAATTAGTTGCTATTGCTCAAGTAATGAATGCCGCATTATTCAGCTTTTACAAGTCATCATTTTCAACAATGTACTAAAGAACTTGCGCAAGCATCAAAAACCTTTAGCATGTACAATTCAGACCCCATCTACCATTCAATACTAGGAAGCATCAGCTGATAAATTTTAGAAGCCTTAAAGAACCAAATTGGCTTCCATAATTCCACCTCCAGTATTTCCAAATCGGACCCAGAAGGGCACCTGAAATCCACTGCCCAACGTTCCCATCCCATTTAAAGCAGATTAAGCACATCTTTTGGGAATGCCCAAGAACAAGGAAGGTTTGAAAAGCAGCGGCCTGGCTGTATGGCAGTGTTTCTCAGGGTCATCTTGGGTGGAAGAAGGTTGTTTTTGGTGACTCACTTGATTGTGCATCTCATAGGAGGGTGTTTTGGCATGTTATCAGGATCTCTATTCTTTTCAGCATTTGGAAGGATAGATGCAACTTGGTTTTCAGAAACGAGGAGGCCCCTGTTGATGCTACTATTAGTAGAGCAGCTAGTTTTGTTTCTGGTCAAATTAAGGTTTTTAGGGATGAAATTTTGAAAGACTGCCTTAGAATAGATAAAAGTGCTAGATCTGATTGCTTGCTTTTATTTCGCAAGCTGATGTAATGGTTCTCTGTTTTCTGCTGATGTATTTTTTATCCATTCTTTAATATTAAGTATTTATTCAATAAAAAAAAAAAACAATGTACTTGTCAATTTTGCCACATTTTGTCTAAGGGGTAAAATTTTGAAAAACTGCTGCACTGTTTTCATGCTTAGATTCTTTCTCTCCTCCTAGATCAGCTTCGCTCAAGAAGCAGGTCGAACTTCAGTTCTGCTCAATTTCAGGGCGAAGGACAACTCGAGAAAAAAACAAAAAGAAACCACTTTGGAGGCCAAAAATTGCTAAAGGTAGGTGGGCCTCAAGTTTGCTCAAATCACCGCCGAAGCCCAGCTTCGGGCTCCAGTCAGAGCGAACCTCGGCTTCGGGGTCAGCGGCTCCGAAAATTAGCTAAGGCAAGGTTCCCCAGCATCGTCTAGACTTCTGGCGAGTCTCAGTTTCGGGCCTTAATCGCAGCGAACCTCGGCTTCGGCATCGTCTTCAGCAATGGGAGAAAGGGTGCTTCAGAGATAGTGAAAATTGGTTAAGGCGACTCTCCCGACTTCGCCCAAGAAGCAGCTGAAACCCGACTTTGGGGCTAGTCCTTGGCAAACCTCGGCTTCGGCCTTGCTTCAGGCTAGAAAGCGCTAAGGCGAAGACATGCTCAACTTCGCTCCTTGACATGGCAGAGCTCCGTTTCGGGGCATTACTTCAGCGAAGCACAACATTGAATGATTCAAAATGGAATAAATTATTATTATTATATTGGGCCATTTAATTATAATATAAGGTGTTTTTATAACTTAACGTTATAACTTAAAAAAGGCCCATGTATGATCATGAAGGGGGACGCCTAGGGAGTGAGGGTGAAATTAATAATAAAATAAAATTAAAACCAAGATATAGTGGAGACTTAAATTAAATCATAAAGGCAATTTGAATTTGGGCCCCAAAATCTAGAAGCTTCCAAATGAAAGCGTTGGAAATAAAAAGGGGAAGCTTGCTTCATTTTCAATCATCTTGGTTTATGAAATTGGCTGGAGAACATTGGGGTTTTGGCAGAGACTTCATTGCTGGAGCTTCTTGGACTTGCAGTGGACGGAAACCCGTTGCAGGCATATCAGTTTCGAATGTGTGAGATCATTCCTAGCTGATGGTTGGAATTCTCACTCAGGGAATTCACTTGTGCTCAGATTGGTAGGGTTTTAATTGCATTTTCAGACCAAATCATTCAAAACCCAGAAGGCAGAAAGTTTGTGAATGAAACTGAAATTATTTTAGACATAGCCGTACAGTTGTGGGTGACCAGAGGACCCACGTTTGCTCATAGCTCGCAGATCATTGAGAATATCATTTTGGGCGCTGAATCATTGGATTTCTTGGGGTTAGGCGACCTGATTTGATCCCTCATTCACTAAAATCACTGAAGACCTGATTTAAAAAAAAATCAGTCCGTACACCTTTACAGGCCTGTCGTACTGCTGCTAGGGCCACGTGACTGCATACAAGCCTTTGGAGTGCGATTTCCATTGGGACAGAGGCGTCTATTCCCAGGAGGGCTTATCTGGTGTTATAGGGCAGAACTTGAAGGTTTTAAGTGTCAAAAATCATCAACTATATTGGCTGGCTGCGCCCAGAATACCCTGATCCAGGTCTGCACCATCTAGAACTGAACTGAAATGTATTCTGTTGGTTGAATATTGTAGACAGGGGTGAGTACATTCCCGATATGGGTGATGACAATTAGTATTAGGGTTAGGCAACTCAGCAAGATTCTCGTCGGTAAGCTAACTCTGGCTTCAGTTGGCTCAGTCAGGACGTCAAGGGTCCAACCGTCAGGTGCACAAGTACAGACGTCTGGGACAAGGTTAGACGTCTGGTTTAGACGTCTAGGGTCAGACGTCAGGTCTGGCAGGCAGGACGTCTAGCTACTAGACGTCTGGTCAGGGTTGGACGTTGGGTGGAGGGGCTGACGGCTAGCTGTCTGGTGGTTACCAGACATCTGGCTAGACGTCAGACTTCAGGGAATCTGCAACCGCCATAACCGCTCCTGCTCCGGGACCTGTTCATCGATAACGGACAACAAACCTGCAATGGAAAATCAGCATTCGGAAACCTGCAACAACTCCATTAATGGCAGCAAACCAACAACTCAACTCAACATTCACTCAATGCATACACAGAATGTGGATCAGAATAACAGCCTTTGTATTATATTCAATCACAGTTACAGCATACAACAGAGTTTGATGCTCTCTGATTGTCTTCTCTTTGCTTTTGATGCATTACAAATGTTTGAAAAGGGGGTATTTATAGGGTTGGAAATTGGTTATCCCAACCAACTTACCCCAACTTCCCCAACCAACTTCACAACTAAATCTTTTAACTAATAACTAATCAGACGTCTAACTAGCCGTCAGGCCCCTAGCCCAGACGTCTGGTAGTCAGACCAGACGTTTGACATCCAGTCCAGACGTCTGACGACCAGTCCAGACTAGACGTCTGGCAGTCAGAACAAACGTCTGACAGCCAGTCCAGACGTCTGGCAGTCAACCCAGACGTCTGACAAAACTGGACGTCTGATGACTTACAAGACTGGACGTCTGACTTACAAGATGGACGTCTGATGACTTACATTGCAAACACTTAGACAAAATTGCTCAGTTACATTACAAAATTGTTGGAGAACGTGCCAGTCAGTCCTAGGGCTTAGAACTGCTGTCTACAAATATAATAATATACATTGTGTTTATGCTCAGAAAATTGTAGTTTGTAGAACAAAACTATTTTATCTGCATATTGTATGTATTTACTTCATTGCATCTGCATATTCTATTCCAAAACAAATTCATAACTTGCATATTAAGCCAAACGACAAAGCTCAGAAGGCAATAAAGAAAATTGAACTCAAAACTAGATCCCTAGCAACAAAAATTACATCAGCACACATTTCAGATATTGCCATCAGCACAGTTGTATCAAATTTGCATCTAGAACAGGGGCAGTATATTATACAAATACTTTTGTGCTTCTAATTATGTCCAACAACATTGGACACCAACCTTAGGATTCCTCTTGGTCAGATTTAAGTATGCTCACTGCCAAAAGAGCATGTGCACAATGTTATTGATCGCAGTATAATCTAATGGTGGCAATTGAAGCTTGTTTAATCAAAGCTAAGGCAAGCTTAAAGGATTATGAAGCTATCAACAAATAATCCTTGGCCTAGCCCCAAGCTAATATACTTATTAAGAAATCCAAGTAACCCAAGCTAAGCTCTATATTATTGATTGCCTTCCCAATAGATGATCGACGCGCTATTTCTAATGGTTAAAGGAACATGCTTAAGGTGGCTCATATGGCACTTGATATCACAAGTTGACCATTGACGAATTTCTATAGAATGACCATGAGAATGTGTTTTTAAAAATGTGCTCAAAGTTTTTAAGCTTGTTCGAAGGGAAGGCATGATTGTTAAGTTGCACGATGATCATTGCTTTACAAGCAACTTTTTATCATTCAATCAAGTGCATCAATGACAAACAAAAAGAGAAAGGAATCTTGTAATTTAAATCAAAGCTAAGGTTCAAAATTAAAATTTTGAAGGAAACTTCAAAGATTTATTGAATCCAACATGAGTTGCAAGTTGTGTGAATAAATAGAGCGAGTTTAGCAATGCCAACTGAAGATGAACCAACAATTCTATGCATAATGACATGGCCAATGCAGGGATTTCCAACTAGGAAGGCTTTAATGGCCTTAATTGATAGTAGGCTCCATTCTCCCATAGGACGATGAGACTAGATCATCATTTCTCACCAATAATTTTACATGCTCAATTAGGACATCATGGGAGAAAAATGGGTGTGGATCACCAATGTCATGTTGCACTGTACAATAAGATTAGATAATTCTATTAATGTTCACAAATGACCAAAGTAGGTCAATGGGACTTAACGTAAAAAAATGTTATAAAGCGCTGTAGTTACCAAGAAAGTAATAATAAATTAAACTAGAGAATGGAGTGAACTTCTCTAAAATTAAACTATTTTACAATATCTGATCTTATCCTCAATGGGTGGACCCAACAATGGGTAAACTGTAACATGTTGCAAGTAATAATGAAGAGATAAGAGAGCCAACACTAAAGGGAAAAGAAAGAAATACAAATTTTTAAAAGGATCCAAGTGCCAAATCTAATCAGCGGTGTAATTTAGATAAGATAATTTTATTAATGTTCATGGATGGCCAAAGTAGGCCAATGGGACTCATTGAAAAGAGCTGTTACAAATCGTTGTAGTAAAAAAAAGGCTATTACAAAAATAAGCTAAACTAGAGTAAAGAATCTAGTGTAAACTACACTGAAGTGGAACAATTGTATGGCGTAAAATTACAGCCTTGAGGGTTACCCCAAATGGTTAAACCCTAACAGCCTAAAAGCGATGTTGAAGAAAGAGCTAGAAGTTGAGGTACAATAGAGATAGAAAGGAGTTCAAGTGGATCCAAGTGCCAACATATCTATAGTGGGATGTAAAGTAGAAGCATAGTTGTCGTCATCACCAACTATTCCCAAAGGGCCAACATAAGATATAATGATGCTCCCAGGAGAATGGCTAGGACTAAGAAGGTCTGGTTGGATAATCCACTTCCTTTTCCAGGGCCAAGAGGTCGAAATCACCACCTCTTATGTGTATTTGGGGGTTCTTTTCACTGGTCCCACTTTTGGTATGAAACCCGTCGCCCAGGTCCGGGTGTGTAAGGGGTATGCAGCTCTGTCTTTGCTAGAGAGGAATTGCTTCAAAGCACATTTTCAGGATATACCTGTGAAGATGAGGATCTTTGACGCTTTGGTCAAGCCAACTATTACTTATGGGTTAGTGGTTTGGGGCCCTAGTCTTGCCCCGACCGAGTGGTCACGGGTTGAACGAGTGCAGACACTCTTTCTTCGATGATTCATTCGTTGCAAGGGAACAGTCCCTTGTTCTATTATTCTGGCAGTTTGGGGCTTCTCCTCTCCAACTTGAGATTATCTTCCTGATTATCGGTTATCTTCACAGGATCCGTACTTTCGGAGATACCCCTGAGGGTTGCAGGCGGTACCCTTACCTCGCCCTTCGCTCCTCGATGGAACTCTCTCCGAGTTCTCGAGGAGGCCGGAGGAGCTGGTATTTTCAGGTTTCTACTCTCCTGGCCAGCATTCAGATATAGATAGACAGGCTGCCCCCTTATTCTTTGGGGGTTCTTCCCCCCTCTCGGCTTACTAAGGAGAAGATGCTCCACGAGATTCGGAAGGATGTTAGTCTCCAGTACACCAGATGCACATGGATCTCTCCTGTTGCCCCTTTTTCCCCCAAGCCGTCTTTCTACCATGAGCACTTCTTACAGATACAGGAGGGCAGAATAGTTCCTCCACAATACCTTCAGCAGCACACAATGCATAGTCTTCGGATCACTATTGGGCAACTCAGGGTGTGTTCTCACCAACTCCGGATTGAGTCAGATCACCATCTTCCGATGGAGGAGCGGATTTGCTTGTTTTGCTCCTTGGGTGAAGTTGAGACCCTGCATCACTTCATTTTTTGTTGTCCCATTCATTATGAGATCCGGGGTAGTTTCCATTGCCTTTTTAGGGACAACTCTCGATGTGTTTCTACCTTCTTCAAATACTCGGACCAACGTTGTCTCGCACTCTTTCTTAGGGAGATAACTCAGCTTCGACGACATAAAAGTTCTCCAAATGGATCTCACCCTCCTCAACATCGGCTCATCACAACATACTTCATCAACTCCGACAGACTAGGTGACTTCGTCCGGAAACGCCCCACACCATCCAGTTTGAACAGAAGCAGGGTCACTAGACAGCGCACCAACAGTTTGTCGTGGTTCGAACTAGCAATGGGCAGAGACATATCATGGACTTCTTCAGCTCTAGTACTTCGGCCTCGACTGTTAGGAGAGATTAGTTTTTGGGGGATTCTCGGAGCTTGGCCCTCCTGGGCTGCTCCCTCCCCCCTCCTTCCCTCTCTCCGTTCTTCTTGGCATGCACTTATCTCTGTTGGACTGCAGCCCTCCCCCCTCTCGCTCTCCCTTTTCTTTTCTTTTCCCTTTCTCTTTGGCCCGTTTGTCGGGTTTGATCTTGTATTTTTCTTAGTTCTTTTCTTTGTTGGGCTTTTTAGCCTGCTAGCTGGCAGTCATTATTGTACTTCTTATAGTCCCTTGGGTCTTATTTTGGCCCACCGCGGACATTAATAATATTTCAGAGGACATGGAGTTCGATCCCTCAATACTCTTCTGGCATCCATGGTTGTGGGTCCAATAGAAGAGGATAAGAAACTGGTAAATTGTAACACTGTGATTTTGATGTCATACCATGAGATTTTTCACCTTGATCAGAGTATCTTAAACTTCGCTTTTTTAAATTAATTCTTCTAAAACACAAAGTTAAAAGGTGGGTGTTGTCCAACGCAATTTACCCTTTATGGGACAAGTAATCAGTAGGGATTGACACAATTTCCAATTGAAAATTAATGATTACCTAAATTTGTTTTTTTTGGGTACAGCTGTTCTTGTTTCTCCACTTTTGATTTGGGGTCACTTCTAGTCTTCTGGCCTTCCCCCTTTTGGATCCCTCATTTTCTTGGCTCCTGCTAGAGGGTAGTTTATGGAACATAGGTTCAAATTCAAATGGTAATGAGTATGGATTGATACAATTTCCAATAGAAAATTATTGGCTACTTCAAATTTGTTATTATGAAATGTAGTTTAATCTGTCTAATAATTTTTTATATCATTTTCTATTTATTTTTGTACAGCTATTTTCTTTGTCATCCCTTATGATTGGGGTGTTAATTCTATACTCCCACCCTTCCCCCTTTTGAATCCCTCATTTTCATATCCCCCACTGTAGATTATTTTATATAATATAAGTTCAAATACAAATGGAATACTCACCTGAACTGCCATGGGACTTGGGAAACTTTCGTTCCATGGGTGTCTGGCCCATGACCATTAGGAATTCAAACCATTATTAAGCCACTCTATTTGATCCAAGCAATAACTTGGAAATGTTCTCGACTTAAGTTCATTTATTGGAACCATCAATCCTTTCTGAGCATTTCTCGCTTGGTTCAATACTTCCCAAAAAATTGGTTGAATTTTGCTCTAGATTCCAGTATTGCAATTACTTGGATATATTTTTTCCCAGGTCTGATACAATACTGTAGCTGTAATTATTATTTTTATCCCTCAAAATTTTGCTATTTGAAGATTTTCCTTTTCCTTTCATTCGGAAGTGCGAATATTTGTCTGATTAATTTGACATTATAACCTGATGTTTTCAAAATTCTTTATTTAAAGGGCATCATCTGTAAGTTGGACAAATCGCTTACAACAGGGCCTTATGTATTTTGTCATATATGTATTTGAAAGTCTTGAAATGACGTCTTATTGTGTTGTAATCACACATTATACAAGTCTGTCTTGATCTGTCCTACAATGTGATTTTTTCATTTTTTAAAGTTGCCTTTTTTTAAGTTTTAAATATGAGTTCTTCTAAATATTTATATAGAAAATTAGCTTTTATTTTAGTTTTAACATCAGAGCTGTTTTAAATATCTGTTTACTCCTATGCCTCATTTAAAGCTTTGATGTAAAGTTTGGGAATTTATGAAGTTTTGAATTTTTGGTGTTTACAGGGTTGGTTATCCACATGCTTCAGAGAATCATGCTTAATTAGCATCGAAATAACCTTTGGTTTAACGATCATAATCATATGGATTAGAAATTTATTGTGTGTGTCAGACAACAGGTCTTTTCAACTCTTCCAAACTTCCTTTACTTGAAATTTACTTTTGTTATATTTAACCTTTTCTAATGTTGCCTCTCTTTATAGCTTATTGTGATTCCTTTTGTATTATTTGTTTAAGATTGGATATTGTGACAAATGTATTCTGCATTAAGTTTTAAAACTAAGACACATCTTTATGTTTTATTTAGTCTAGATATATTGGACTTTTTGTTTGCATTCTATGTTTAAGATTGGATATTGTGACGATAATTAAGCATTTTGTCCTAGAAAATCAATGTTTTCAGATATATTTTCAGGTATTTTCCTCGCATATGCAATTCTTTACTATATAACTATGGGTCTATGGTCTGGGGCCCATGTTTGCGGCTTGCTGGTTCGGCATGGATTGAGAGGGTTCAAGCTATTTTACTTAAACATATGATTCATTGTAAAAATTCAACTCAGCAGCTCATTATACATTTTGAGTTCTCAGTGCACCCATTTTTGGTCTCAAGAGCATTTTAAGACTCACCTTCCTGTTTTTTTTTGAAGAGGTTGAAAAGCGGGGGCATATCAGGGGCCACCCTTCCTGTGAATTGAACTTGGGTCTCCGTTAAGAGAGCCCAATGACTTTTGCCATTGGGGTGTCCCTGCTGGGACAAGACTCACCTTCCTGTTGGTTGTAGTTATTCCATCGATTTTTTATTTGGCTTTTTTCTGTTTTGAGTCATACAATAGTTGTAGAAGTGGTTCTGTTGTGTGCCAATCAATGTAAGCTGTTAATCTCAACTTTGGAACTCCATTTATGCACTTTCCTTATAAAGGGCAGATTGCATCTCATGTATACCCATCCTGGGAGCTTATCTTGGATTATCATTTGGAGGAAATAAAATATTTTCTGTTACCTACTCTATTTGGTGTTTGTCATTTGAGATTGTGAGCTAGGATCTTAGTGCTAGATCCTGTGGAGTGTTGATTTACTTGAAACCATAATCAACTCAAAAATGGTGTCACAACCGTTTTCTGAGACTAACTCCTTCCAACCCCAATTGTATGAGATTCTTTTGAAGTCTTCAAAGTATGTCTCACTGGGACTTAAGAAGAGATCCTTAGTCATGTTTTGAACACTGTTGGTGCCAGTCAAGTGTTGTGATATGTCCCAATTTTGTTACCACAACTAGATTTCTTCATTGTCATGGGCATTGTACATCTATTAGCTATAGATGTGATGTTGGCTGTAAAGATGATGATAAACGACTTCATTTTCAAACTAACGAAGTCCACATAGAGCTGACCCATGCATATCTGTCTTTCAGATTTAATTTCCACATCCTACACGTGTAGGCAGGCAAATTGATATGTCTGCATAATTAATGAATAAGTTTTGGTATTCTGTGTTAGTTTATAGTTTGTACGCAAACGTTTTGACAAAATGCGTGTACATAGAAAGTTATAAAGTCATAATGTAATATTATATGTGATAATGTGAAATATTAGCATGTATGGCAAAGTCATAAAGTGACTTATGAAATGAAATGTAAATGCAAGTGAAATGTAATTTGGGAGAATGATGAGGTGTCAGGTAGTTGGAGGGTGCAACTACTCTCTAATTGTATAAATAAGACCATTTTCATTCGAGCATTAGCATGGTGTGAGTGTATGGTAAGGTTTATTATGATGTACGGTAGTTGGCCGACATGAGAGTTGGTGGGCATTGTTGGCCCAAGGTGTAGCTGGTATGAACTAGATTATGTGCAGGGTTACAGATTGTATGCAAGTGCCATACAACTACTGTTAATATAAAATCTGCTTATGTTATTTATCATCTGCCATTGCTGTTGTTATTGTTTTTTGCCTATGTATTGTTATTATTAATTGCTGCAGATCTGTAGATTTATTAAGTAGAAATGGAATTGAGTTTTAGTACGTTAAATTTCATTTCTACAACATGCAGAAGGATTAGGGGGTGTAATGTCCCCCCCTGTTCTGATATTTTTAATATTTGGGACACTATACTATTTCTTAAAATCAGAAAATACAACTCCAAGAAACAGGAAATAACTAGCAATTTGATTTTTCAAATTTCTTTCAAAATATGGTTTAGACTACAATATTTTCAAAATATAATCTTTCCACAATATGTCTACAAACCCTTGAAATATACTAAATCAGCAAACATGGAAAGATACCTCTGAAAACTGATGAAGCTCCAAGTGTGAATCCTATGTGAATTCACCAATAGAGAACTAGGGTTTCGTCCAGCTCCAAAAATCTGAGGGGTTTCGTCCTCAGCCACACCATTGGGGTTTCCGTCCCTTCGGAGAAGAAGTCTCAACCACTGGCCTCAAACTCTAGAGAAAATAACTAAAATCCAGAATGACATGAAATGAGTCCAAGCCACCGAATAAATAGACTCCTCCACAACAAACTCCTTTTGCACGCTCAATGTGGGATAAATCATGAAACATAACTATTTTATAAGTCCCACGTCCCCTTTTTATAAAATAAGGTTTTAAACTATATAAAGTATTTAAATAATTTTACTATATATAATTAAACCTTCGCACATTAAAAACTTGGCCTTCTGATTATCCGATCTGCAAATTGAGGATAGATACGGACACCCATTTCGGTGAAGAATATCACTGCACCGTTCGTTTTGCCCGAAACCCTAAAAACTAACTTACTAAAAATAGTAAGTCAAGGCTTTGTCCATCCGATTCAACATCTGAGAGTGGATTCAAATACCCATTTCGCTCAATCATCCGCTCCCAGAACTCTATTTAGGCTCCCCTGCAATCTACCCTAGCCTATAGGAACCCGTGAGTAGGCTAAACCACTGCATCTAACTAACTGCTCAGAAAGGGGACATAACAGTCTGCCCTTCCCAAAGATTGCTTGTCCTCAAGCAATGCTCATGAATATCCCAATCAACTGACAATTCTTGGTTGTCGTCAATGAAAATACCAAGATCCCAAACAAACCTGATGAATGTCTCATGACAGTGACACAACCACCAACTGCCACCACAAGAACTGACAAAGCTGGTAACCCCTGTCATCCATCTAAATCTGCTAAAGCTGACAACTCTCTCAGACTCTGTCACTAAACTGAAAAATGATTCATCATTGAAATCAAGTAGATTCCCGGGGTCCCAAGCCAGTATCATGTCAGCATCACCATGCTGATGCTACGTCACTTTGATCATAACTGTAGTGTCCATGTGCCTCAGCTGAACTAGCCTCACCAATAACTCGGTAATGAATCTATCATAACCATGTGAGCTGCAATCCTTGTGAGAACCGAAATCTAAAACATGAAAATCCTCCTGCCATGGCACCACTGTACAGTCGACATTTGTAATCTCTCCTGGATTCCATATCCATATTCTATCACCAGTACTGCTGCTTGGGCCAACGAGTGTCTTCCACTCCCTCATAGACACTCCTAGATAACCAGGACCAATAGGGAATCCGACATTCCGACTACCCGAAGAATACCGTTGGGCTAACCTGCACATAGGTGGAACACTGTTCGGCCACAATTCCTTTCCCGCATAAAATCCACTGCTATCTGTGCAAAAATCCCATTTTCCTTCTCGACGAAGGGGGTAACCCATAGCCAAGTGAAGTATGAAGTCTATCAAAACAGTCTTCCGGCTCACTACTATGCGTCATCAAAAACATGGTCCACTCATCTATAAGAAGGCTGAAATCAAAATGATGTACATACCTCACAATACTGTCCATATGAACTTCACCAACTAAAACCATGTGAAGCTCTGAACAATCCTCTTTCTCTTTGAGTTATTGGAAGGCCTTATCTGCAAACTGTAAGGCTTGATCCCTGTCGGATAACAACCTCAAATAATCAGATTTTATCACCTCTAATGCCTGCTTGATAGCCTGCAAATCGGTAACAGTAGCTCCAACTGTCAACTTCTGTCTCTCCCCAAGATGGGCTGCCTGTAAGAGGCACTCGACAAACTCGTGTGTCCTATCCAAGTGAGTTAATGTCTGAACAATCTGCTCCTCTGTGACCTGTAATTGGTCCTTCCAACCTTGCAATGGATTGGAATCTGCATCACACAACAAACTTTCAGATTTGGTATTCCACGCACAATGATCAAAATCAGCCTCCTTCACAATACTACACTCCCCAATTACATGCTCCAAAGTTATGACAGACCTGTCCTCATCCTCAGAATCAACAACTGCATGAATACTATCATTTATTGCTGATTTGACAATATCAAAATCAGCATGCTCACCATCTTTTTGATGACCAATGCCTAATTCTCCATTCGTCGAAACATAGGATGAATTAACTTCATCTTCATTATTTTTGTCCTTTTGTTCTTCCCTGCAAGTTTCTTGACTAGAAGGCATGATCATAATCTGATTTTTACTCATCTCATAGACTAGGTCAGTCTCATGCTCAAGTGGAAATTCATTAACAGTCGCATCTTCTTCTAAATCTGTCGTAGTCTCCAACTCCTCGGAGAAATCACCATCCAACAGTCTGTTAATTCTTTCCATTTCGGTTTTCAGCGGAGAGTCCTCTTCATTCATAATCATTTCCTCATCAAATATGGGATCTACGGACACTTCATTAAGAAAGATGCCATCATGCATTAATGAATTGATGATAGGAAAATCACAAGACTCATCATACCTTATATTAAAGATTTCACAATCCACACTAGATTGTTCTAAGTGCATATCCAAAACTGTTGTGCTGTCTTCCTCATCATCACCAACATCATTCTGGTTCCTTGTTATGCATGATTCCTGATATGAAGCATCTTTCCCAAACTCTAAGATTTCAACTTTACTGCTGTCCTCTTCTGCACTTGGCTGCCTTAAGTCATTCTCTTTATCGTCTTCGCAATTGTGACCAAGTGACCATTCCCTTTTGCAAGTGAAACATCGCCCTTCTCTCCTCAACTGATTTTTGCTTCCGTGAGGAAGTCCTGTAACCTGCAGATCACTCGGTTTCCTTTCCTTTCCCGTTAACTGTTGTTTACCCTTGTCAATCTTCTTTGGGACAGCAAACTCGACTTTATTAGCCGCAATATTAGCTGTAGTTTTAGGATCTTGTAAAGTATTTTGTTCAACTTCTTTCTTCGACAACTTTATGAATGAAAAATCAACTTTATCCTGAGGAAAAACTGAAGGTAGAGAAATTTGCATCATTGCAGTTAATTGATTGATGGATTTTTGTATCTCACTTTGAGTCCTATCCCAATCACGTTGTCTCCTAGACCAATCATTATAAGACTCCATGAATTTGAAATTTAATTAGGCTTCCACAAGCTGGCAGAATAGACTTGCTCTGATACCACTGTAATGTCCCCCCCTGTTATGATATTTTTAATATTTGGGACACTATATTGTTTCTTAAAATCAGAAAATACAACTCTAGGAAACAGGAAATAACTAGCAATTTTATTTTTCAAATTTCTTTCAAAATATGGTTCAGATTACAATATTTTCAAAATATAATCTTTCCACAATATGTATGCAGACCCTTGAAATATACTAAATCAGCAAACATGGAAAGATACCTCTGAAAACTGATGAAGCTCCAAGCGTGAATTTTGTGTGAATTCACCAACAGAGAACTAGGGTTTCGTCCAGCTCCAAAAATCTGAGGGGTTTCGTCCTCAGCCACACCGTTGGGGTTTCCGTCCCTTCGGAGAATAAGTTTGAGGCACTAGCCTCAAACTCTAGAGAAAATAACTAAAATCCAAAATGACATGAAATGAGACCAAGCCACCAAATAAATAGACTCATCCACAACAAACCCCTTTTGCACGCTCAATGTGGGATAAATCATGAAACTTAATTTTTTTTTAAGTCCCACGTCCCCTTTTTATAAAATAAGGTTTTAAACTATATAATGTTTTTTAAATAATTTTACTTTATATAATTAAACCTTCGCACATTAAAAACTTGGCCTTCTGATTATCCGATCCGCAAACTGAGGATAGATACGGACACCCATTTCGGTGAAGAATATCACTGCACCGTCCGTTTTGCCCGAAACCCTAAAAACTAACTTACTAAAAATAGTAAGTCAAGGCTCTATCCATCTGATTCAACATCTGAGAGTGGATTTGAATACCCATTTCGCTCAATTATCCGCTCCCAAAACTCTAGTTAGGCTCCCCCGCAATCTGCCTTAGCCTACGGGAACCCGTGAGTAGGCTAAACCACTACATCTAACTAATTGCTTAGAAAGGGGACATTACAGGGGGCGCACTACTATTGGCAATGTAGTCATCTTTCTTTTAGCTAAAATTGCAAAGCTACAACAAAACAGGTTTCGTTGACTTTAATATAAAAATTATGTTTTGCCATATTTTTGTTTGTGGATCTTCCAAGGGCATTAATGCTTGTGACATGTTTTGCATTGATGGTTTCTTACATGCACAATGATTCTCTTCACTTTGTCTTCAATGATCTCTAGGTCCGTTGCTCACGTCACAGCAGACACATCTTCATTGTCTATAATGATGGGGCATCATCTTCAACATTGCGCATGTTTCGTAAGATTGAATGTTTCAGATGACAATTTTAGGTGGTATGCTCTAGACGGCTGGCCCATACATCTGTCCTAGGATGGTAAACCCCCTTGGCCAGTTTTAGACAACTGGCCTAGATGGTCAACCCCAAACGATGATCCCCATCGGCCGGTCTTAAATGACCTTTGAGGTGTCATCCCCTCTTTCTATGTTGGCATCTTCTCTTACGGTAACGTTTTCTTTGACTATTGGTTGTTCTTCTTGTACTCCTTCCGTACTTAACAGTAGTGTTTCCCACCTTTCAATATCTCCTTCGTCTGAAGTCCATACTTGTTCTACTAATGGTTTGTCTATTTCTTGGGTTATATTGCTCACATTCCCCCTTTGAGCAATCCGCATATTTCTTCTTATTGGGACTTGCTCCTCTTTGTGATCTCGTCTCCCATGTCTTCGCAGACTTTTATCTGTCATCCACTTATATTGCCTCCACACTGCTTACTGTTCTAGATCCTCCTCGTTCTCAACAACAACAACGACGCCAAATGTAGCTCGTGTGGCTGTATTGATAGATTTTAAGCTAATGCTCCACTGTTGGTATGCAACAATAGCAACCGTACAGTTGTACGATCCAAAACATTCAATATGCAACTGTACGGTTACTAATCGTACAATATACGATTGTATGGTTATAAACGTACAATGGCATCTGACTGTACGGTTACCAAAACGTTCAGTATGATGAAAATGTTCAGTCAGCAATCTGTCAATCTCATCAGTTCATTGCAATCGTTCAATTGGCAATTAGTCTACTTCAACCAAAGCATTCAATATGTGAATTCATGCAACATTAGAGGGTAATTGGCTGATTGTACGGTTACAAATCGTACAATGTATGATTGTATGGTTCCCAAACCCTCAATACTACAAGTCAATAATTGTTCGTACCACAGTCAACTAATCCTGTATTTCTCTTAAACAAGTACCAGTTGCATGGAAATCACTGTCATATGAACATAATTGTCAATTGCACTTAATATATCATTAATGTACGTTGTCTGCAATAGTCTATTCCAGATTGTACGGTTTCTGAGTTATATCGTTCTGCGAGGAATTGTAAGTAACAATGCATACAATAGCAATCAAATTCCACAGATAACATTATTATTAGAGAAGCATTCCATTATCTACACATGCATACACAGATCTGGTTCAATTGTGATTCTCATTGTTCATGACTACTGAACACAACATTGGTACGTTATAGACATGCACACATCCTGTATGCTGCAGTATGTAATGTCCCTATTGTTCGTAATGTTTGATATACATCTGTTTCCCCTCCTTTGTTCAGGCAAAATTTGCATCTTTCTTTAACAGCTTTGTTATCAACCTAACGATTTCAACCAAGTTAGTGATGAATTGTAACACAAATTGGATCTGAAGCATGATAGCTAGTCCACCTTTCAACACAACATGACACAACATTTTTCCCTCTCAAGTGAGAAAAATAGACTTCTTCGAGTTTAATGAGATAAACTCTCTACATCGTTCAAAAACAACCTTAAGATGGATGGGGGGTGTGGAGGAGAAATAACGATCATATCATCCAGATATATTGGAATTATTTCATCTAACAACCATGAGAAAGCAATATCCCTGACTTTCTAGAATGTAACCTCTGCATTAGACAGCCCAATTGGCATTCTTTGATATGTAAATGTGCCCTACTTTGTCAGGAAAGCAATCTTGTACTGATTCGTTAAAGTAGTTGTTACAGTGCACTGTAGTAACCAAAATTTACTAAGCTAATATCCCAAAGAAGAGACATGGACAATGTTAGCTTTACCATGGGTATGGCCACTCAAATTTATACTAGTAGGAACTGACTAGATTGGCATTAAGGTGAAAACCGTTTTAAAAAAACAAAAGGTAAGCATTGCTAAACAAACTTCTCTTCTTTTGCTTGGTAAACTCCTCTAGTGCTTCTCCAAGCCAAAGATACTGACCTTCTTTGGATATCCTTGGAGAGACAAAGTGCAATCCCATAGTCTAACTATTCTCCTGGAAACATCATCAGATCTTGTGTTGACTCTTTTGGGATAGTTGATGATGATGGTTCTGCTTCTTCTGTTTCTACTTACAATTCCACCGCTGATTAGAGTTGGTGCATGGACCCCCTCAAGCTCTTATCGATTTGTTTCTTTTACTTTGACTACTGGTTTGTTTATCTCTTCATCGTTACTTGCAATTTGTTACAGTTTACGCGATTGTGGGTTCACCTATCGAGGATGTGATCAGATGTTGTACAATAGTTTAATGAAGTTTGTTCTAGTCTCTAGTTTAGTTTATTAATGCTTTCTTGCTTTCTTGGTAACTAAGATGCTTTGTAATAACTTTTTATTTTTAAAATATCCATTGGGTCCCATTGACCTAGTTTGGACATTTGTGAACATTAGTAGAATTTCTTGAATAAGCTAGAATTTAGGATGAAGGCGTTTGTTGCTTAGGGTCATAATAACAACGTGAAATCTTCCTTGGCTTTACCTTAAAAACAAGTAAATTGAAATTTTAGTGTGCATATTTTAAGCGGGGGTTAATTATTTACAAGTTACAATTTGTTTTACCTTGAACTATCTTGAAGAACTTTGGAGTGTGGGCATGTAACAGAACACATGACAACTTGAATAGTCGATGCATTTTTTCTAATTAATTTGCATTTATGTTGTAGTTTATCATTACTATGTTAATTGTGTAATGGCAACTACAGTGGCCACTGTTTTATTCGTATTTCTAAAATGTACATCGAGTAGTTGAGGTAACAATTTTGAATTTGATTTTGTGCTTGATACAAAATATGGATATTTTGTCTTTGGGCAAAAAATTTCTAATCATTTTTGTGTGTTTTAGGGAATCACATTCACTGGAAAATCGTCTCATAACATGTGACGAAGAAGAGAATTCAGAGTTCAAATATCATGTATGTACCAAATAAATCTGATGACTATTCTTTTTGTTTTTACATGAAAATTTAAATTTTCATATGAGACATTATACCAAAGGTTGTTGTATGTGATTTCTGTAATTGTTTTATATAATTTTGTGTTAGGCATTTCATATTCATAGGTCATATGTCAATAAATAACATTATAGTATACGTTGAGAACTCTATATAAGATATAATTATGTTTAGCTATTCTTGATCAAGAATTCTTTGTACATTGCCATGCATATCGGCTCTAGGATTTATAAACATTCTTTGATCATTGCCATGCATATCAGCATTAGGATTTCCAAATGTTTATAAATGTATTTATCAATAAGTGAATAAAGAAAGAATGGACATTACTGTTTATGAGTGATTGAAAGTTGTCCCTTGAAATGGAAAGTTGCATCATTTGAAATGCATCAAAGGGAGTCTATATGACATCCCCATGGTAAAAGGGAGAACGGAAAATACAAAATAGTCGTAGAGTATAACTAGTTGCTAAAGAATTATGAATTTCATGAAGCCCAAGTCTATGTTCAAAGAACTCATGTGCTTTATATATAAAACATAATGTAGGGAAATTAGGTCATAGTCTAGCCAGCATGGCTAATTGGCATGTGGGACCCTCTTAGGGTTTACAAGGGAAGTTTGCACTCTATCTTCCTTTTATATATATATACCTCTATGTGTGCACCTGTTTAGGTTTTGAACCTCTAACCAAGTAAATGGTGAATTGAACCTGTTACGATATTTTATTACATTATTAGATCATGCATTATTAGATGGAAGATTATTTTAATATTTATTGCATGTATCAATCTCCTAAACTAAGAGTATCGATCTTCCAGTTTGTAACCCTAAAGCATGTATTAAATAGGCTCTTGCCTCAATGAATGAATTGCTTTTTGCCATCATTGGTATTGTTGGTTACGAATCTGCCATGAGGAAAGGATTTTGTGTTAATGCGCCCAGATTCGCCCACCAGCTAGAAAGGCCGGAAGGAAGGAATGCCTTCCGAGCCAATCTCCGGAGAAGGCCGGCTCCTTGTGGGTTTTGGTTTTAAGCTAAGAGTGCAGGAAAGAGATAAAAATGCGGAAAGAATTTACAAATATGATTGGAGTTGGGTGGGGGGAACTAACAGTACAGCAACACACCAATCACCACTACTTACTGCATTATAAGTACAAAGCATAGCCAGAAACTGCAAAGTCTAGTATACTTTCTGTATAGAGCGGTGTACGCACAGCTACAATGGTCCCCTAGCAAACATTCTCCCTACAAGGAGAACTAACAACACGACAATGCATCAATCACCACTACGTACGGTAACTCAAACAGAAGGCAACCAAGAGATGTCAGATCCAAGTATATGTGTTATGCAGAGAATTTATACGCACAGCTACAATGGTCCCCTAGCAAACATTCTCCCTACAAGGAGAACTAACAGAACGGCAACGCATCAATCACCACTACGGACAGCAACGTAACACACAACTGAAGGAACTGCTACCACATTTATTCTATGTATCCTCTAATCTATTAAGTTCAAGAGTGCTTGGCCACCAAATGCCGAAGTGAATCAACAAGCCATGACACAAGCAATGCCTTAGGTGTACCTGACCACCAAATGCTGAAACGAATCAACGAGCCGTGACACAGGAAAACGTAAAGCAGACATGTAAAGGAGAGGCAGCATAAAAAATAAAAGCAAGAGAACAGAGCCGTGCATATACTTTATATTTATAAGGTAAGCACGGTTACAATGGTTCCCTAACAAACATTCCCCTTCCACCACTTTACAATGAAAACGTGGTGGGTATTTATAGCCCGAGTCCCTCCCGTTACATTAATGGGCACAAAGTCCCAGTCAAACATTGGCTGACAAAAAGCAGCTATGGAGTTGCTGATGCTGACCTTTGTCGGACAGGACTGTACCTGCAGCATGGTTCCCCTGAAGGCCGGACAGCTACGTGGCAGCGCGTTGGGTAGATCTTCACATCGGCAGGAATGCGGGCAGCTGGAGCCGGTAGAACCTCTAATCAGCTTTAAATGAGGCAGTCCGGCATAAGTAGTGCAGCCCATGCTTGTCCTTTTGCTCGGCACGTCTTGGCTCGTATCCCGAGCCGGACACTTGCTCGGATGATGCTTTTTGACATGTGTCTGCCTTGAAATGCAGTTTATCCAACTTCTCTCGGGATAGGAGCGTCATTGGGTTGCGCAGGCAGAAAACAACGTAGTCGGGAAGGCCTTCATGCCTTGGGTGCATTTTCGAGTTTGTTTCCCTACTGCGCACCTGTCAAGGGCGCACCCGACTTCGCCGCGAAGTCGGGTTGCGCACAGTGAAAGCCGATGTCTGCCGCCGTACGGACTTCGCTCCAAAGACTTAGTCATTTTCCTGCCACCGCTACAAGGTGCGCTCAGAAAGTTGGGAGAAGTACGAACTTCGCACCAAAACTGGGAGAAGTACGCACTTCGCACCAAAACTGGGAGAAGTACGCACTTCGCGCGAAGTCGGACTTCGCCCTAACACTTAGCCATTTTTCAGGGCAACTGCTGTCAAATTTGAGATCAGACTGAGGGGCTCAAAAGAAAGGGGGGAAAGAATGAGAATGCAGGGAAGAGAGAGAAAGGGAGAGAAGAAGAAAGGGAGAGAGAGGAAGAGGGAAAAGGAAGAGCAGCACTCTTACAAAACTGAAAACATTGCACCCCGTGCAAAATGTGGCAACATTTCTGGCGGCTCGCGGGGTGTCGAGCTCGCCTCGGCGCAAAGAATCCATGCCTTCATCCATTGGGTGCAGAGGAACTTACTTCCCCTGCTTTCAGCTGCTCTAGCTGTTCACTCCGCGGCAACTGTTCTTCAGATCCACTTTCAGCAGTTGCCTCCTCAGAATCACCTTCCGAATGCTCTCCAGCTCTGGCTTCTGCCTCGCAGATGCGGTCGTATGCGGCCTGGGCTTGGCCCCAGGCTTCTGCTTCGAATGGTCTGCGGTCAGCAACTTCTTCTAATGCTGCGTGGAATGCAGCGACCGCATGCAGGTCGATGGTGAGGTATCTTTTTCCCAGCTCCTGGAAGTAGGAACTGATCCTGCAGCACTTGGACACCATCTGGGTGACCTGACTTTCTTGAATCGGCTCACCCAGCCTATCAATTTCAGCCGTATCCGCTTCAAAGGACAGCCAATTCTTTTTCACCTGCTCGTGGGTGAGGAATTCACCATTCTCAACATAGCCGGGGCACCCTAGTTCAGAGAGAGCGTGAAAAGGAGCCAGACAAATGTCCTTTTCATGTTCGAATGCGTCTAGCATCCGTCTGGCAACTCTCACCTCTTCTGCTTTTTTGAAATATTTATGCAAGGTTACCCTTGCATCTGCCCATTCTGCAGCGAATGAGGACATGGGGGAGAATTGGAGGCCTTCGCGCTCGCGCTCTTGAAGTTTTATTGCCAGGTCCAGCCATTGCTTCGCCTGGCGTTCGGCCTCCTCTACCACAGGCTTTCCCTGGGCAGAAACTTCTTGGATCCTGAGTGTGAAATCCAGGACCGACATAGCCTTATATGTGTGGGGCTTGCATCCCCGCAGCAGATCAGCCCGCATCTCCTTAACTTTGCTCTTTGAAAAGACCGTCGCTTGAGATGCTTTCTCTGCAGATTGCGACTGCGCCTGTTTCAAAGACTCCTGGAGCTGAGAAATCTGCTCCAGTGGCTGCCTCGCTTTCCGTTGCGGCTTCTTGCCGAGAAGCGGCCAGCCGGGCTTTTAGTTCATCTATTTCTCGCCGCGCCGTCTTCCGTCGCTCGCTGGACCCGGGACAGGTCCTCTTCAAGCTGTCTTGTCTTATCCCGCAACCGGAAAAGCTCTTCCCGTTCCCTCCGCATTCTTGACAAGGAGATTATCCGCTTTACGGAGGATTCCCCGAATCTCGTATTGCGGGTGAATATCATCAAAGCTCTTCTCCTTTGTCCTGGAGCTCGTAGTCCGCCCCCGGTCATTTCCCGGAGAGGCTTCTTCACTTTCGGGATTATCTTCTCCGTCGTAAGCACTCTCCTCTCGGAGTTAAACTTGGTGCGCTTTACCGGGGCGGCTATCTCTTCAGGTCTCCTCCGTTTCCAGTTTTGGAGGAAAGAGATAGGGTATTCTACAGCTCTCGTTGCCAGAGGCAAATCATCCGTGTTCTGGGGGTCGTCCATGAAGTCTGGTTCCCCCAGCCTAGGGTTCTGCTGAGACGTCTCTCCTGCGGGAAGGGAAGGAGGAGAAACCGGACGGACTTTGGAAGGGGCGGCCGCTTCTGAGGGCGACCGGGAAGTGGAGATAGGAGCGGTTGGTGCTGGAAGGGTTTCAAGCGGCTGAGGCGATGGGTGCAACGGTGAACGCGCGGCTTCAGCACTAACCACAGGTGAAGGGTTTGGGGTTTGACTCAGAGATAGGGAAACGTTGGGGTTCTGAGCAAACTGGTCGAAAGAATGGGGGCCGCTAGAAGGGTGTGGAGATGGGGAGGAAGATGCGGCCACGACTTGCTCGGATTGAGCGGGAGATGGAGTAGGAGTAGGGCTAGACGAGATCAGAGGGAGTGGGGCAGCAAACGTACCTGCGGGCTCCGCCTGAGCCGATGCTGGATGGATGTCTGCGATTCTGGTTCCGGCGGCTGGCTCGGGACCGCCCGCAGAAACAATCTCCGGAGCGGCCGAACGCGGCCGCGGCTCGCGATCGGTCGCCGCACCGTCGACTAGGGTCGCCTGATCTTTTCAACTCTCTTCCTCTTTTTATTTTCCGGAGCGATGGCTGGATCGGGGGAAGGAGATGAAGCAGGTGCAGCAGGCGCTGATGTTCCCACGGTAAACTTGTACCGGGGTTTGACTTGCAGAAGGTCTGCCGCAACCGGTCTGCTCTCTGGCGGCGCTGGCGTCTTTTGTGCCTGAGGAATCACCTCGGGCGTTGCCTTGACTAATTTCTTCGCCTTTTCGTGCGCCGCCTTGGAAGCCACGGGCTGCATTGGGTCCACTTGGATGTCTCGCTGGGCTCCGCGCCGGCGCTGCCGAAGTGTACAACTGTTGGGAGGAAGACCCACCTTTATAACCCTCGAAGGGGCCTCGGGGAACGTAATCTCGAAATGCGAAAGGCCGCCAACTGTCATGGTGCTGGTCATATAGAACTGAAAAGTCGTCATCAACGGCCGATTTCTCCCCGACGGATTTATCGTGCCGCGTGCGGCACCTCATCTTCCAAAGATTCAACAATCTTTTCTTTTGGCCAGCTAAGGCTCGCTATCTTGGAGATGAATTTTTTAAATCCCGGAGAAGAGAACTTGTGGTCCGGGTTTCGCTCGGGGTCATATGCTACCTCCTCGCAAAGAAAAATCCCGCCACGGAGGCCATGCTTCCATCGAGTCAATCTCCCGCCGAGGTCAACATGGACCACATCGCATCTGTCTTCGATTATATCCGCCCGAGGGCGTATATGCGTGAACTTTCCCCTTATCCCGTACGGGTCGTACTTCCAGCGCTGCGGCAACAGAATCAAGCCAATGCGAAACAGCTCCTGCTC
Source organism: Wollemia nobilis (assembly GCA_028583015.1). Taxonomy (NCBI): domain Eukaryota; kingdom Viridiplantae; phylum Streptophyta; class Pinopsida; order Araucariales; family Araucariaceae; genus Wollemia; species Wollemia nobilis. Next base: position 3,046,944 of record JAQPPZ010017241.1, on the reverse strand, counting down.
GAGATAGACATGCTGTCCCACCTCTGATATCTCAACGTTCGCCCAGGAAAGAGGGTATGGAAAAATATGGCCCTTTCTCTTTCCCTGGCCGAACTCCTCTTCAACGTAATCCATCTGCCGGGCAACCTCCATCCCAAACTGATGATCCGTACACCAGTAGGGCAGCAGATGAGGCTTGCCCTTGAATCCGTAAATTCTGACCACAATCCCCCGCGCCGCCTAAAAACGTCCCCGAGCTTGTGATTCAAAGAAATAGCTCGTCATTTCTCGCGGGGCGAGGGATCTCACCCTCGCTGAAGACTGACATGACCAAGCCCGTAAAGTTGAAGTTGAACTTGTAGTAGGACCCTTTCCGGTATAGGTCATCCGTCCAATCATAGACGGGCTGTGGCTCTCCCCTCTCATTTACCTTCTTCAGGTTCGGGATCGGCATCCGGGAGTGCAAATGATACAAACATAGCCAAGCCAGGAAAGAACTGAACCGAAATTCAGTCGACTGCTTCTTCTGGAGCTTTACCAGGCTGGAGTGAATGGCATATGCCAGCCAGTCCGCCCAGTCAAAAAAGATAGGGCGCTTCCCACTTCTTTGCGCTGCTGGTTCGTAGGATTCTCCGCATAGGAGACATTCTGCCAGCGCTAACTGATACGGCTGTACCAGCTCGTCTGAGTCGCAGCCGAGGACCCACGCCAGAATGGTGTATAGGTATTTGCTCTGAAACCTTTCCAGGGGTATGGGGCCGGTTGGCCATTGTCCAGTTGCAAGCGGGGCGTTCAGTTCTGAATTGAGGAAATCCCTCATCCTTTTTGTGTGCGTGAAGCGTCCCGCTTGTTCGCCAAGATTTATCTTTCTGACAATCGTGCTGGAGTCATACTCCAACCCTGGGGCGAAGGCCGGCTGGACAGTCTCCCTGCGAAGTGCGAACAAGGGTTTACCGCTGGAGCTGCAAATCTGCCGGGTAGCTGGTCTGTAATGTCTGACAATTAGGTCTACCAGCTCCGGGCATTGATGGACAGGAGGGCACAAGAACCGGAAGAGGTTAGACTTGTACGCCGCTCCGAAATGGTGAGAGGGCGAAACCTTGTCAGCCCAATTCTCCACATTTATCCGCAGCTTAGTAAGGCTCATGGAAAACGAGCCGTCCTTGTATCCCGCCAGGTAATTGACCGGCGGTGGTGGGGCTTGCCCACGCTGTACTTTCTTTGGCCGGGATTTTGACTTTTGCCCCGGCGGTGTCTCACTCCTGAAAACACTTGACTGCGGTAAATCCTCCAGTTCGCGCCCTTCGCTGGATTGCGCTGACATTGTCAACTTTCCTTTGTCCATCCTTCTGAAACAGCAATAATTATGATTTCTGGACGCCTGCAGCAGATTTCACAGTCGTAGGAATAATTTGCGCGATTTGGCATGTCTGGATGCATCAGTCCCCCTTTTCTAGATAATGACAGCGTCATTAATGTCGCGCAGGAGGGGGTAGGTCGGCTGGCAAGTGAAGGAGTTATGTTTCTTGGGTGGCCGCGCAGGAGAATGTCTTGGAAGATGCACCCCGGCCGCCGCGCCATGCTTCTTTGATTGCACTTTCATTGAAGACTGCGCAATCATTAAATTTAATTTCGAATGTTGCGCCATGGCTGACGTCACTGCCACAATATGGGCACACTGCTCAAGAAAAAGCCCCTTGGTTCGGAAACCCATCTCAAACGGTCGCAACGCGCCTTGGGCCCACGCTTTAGAATTTTTTATTCATTTTTTTAAACTCACCCAAGCTGCGCTTAGACAACAGGGAGAAGTCGGACTTCGCGCGAAGGTTGGGCGCGATCCGACTTCGCCCGCGCAGTCGGACTTCGCTCCAAAATCGAGCGCAGTCCGAACTGCCACTTGCACTGAGACTGTTTCCCTTTCTTTTCCTACTGCGCCCGAGGATTGAGCGCAGTCCGACCTTTGCAAACTTCGGAAGAGAGGCGAGCACTTAGAATTTTATTGCCTCTTAGGATCGGGTGCACGAGCTGCGCTTATACAATGGAGCGCGTTCGGACTTTGCCCGAAGTTCGGGCGAAGTACGTACTTCGCGCGAAGTTCGCACTTCGCGCGATGTGTGCGCGAAGTTCGCACTTCGCGCGCAAGCTGGGCGCAGTACGTACTTCGCGCGCAAGCCGTTTGTGTTCGGACTTCGCGCGCGAAGTCGGACTTCGCTCAAAAACTGAGCGCAGTCCGAACACTCGCAAATTTGCAGCTTTCTTCTTTCGAACCTCGCCTTTTGGCTGGCGCGCAGCCCGACTTCGCTGCGAAGTCGGGCAGCAGCCAGCACTTAGCCGTTTTTCTGCTTTCTTCACTCAAGCAGCCCCTTCACGAACTTCGCTCCTTCTGAGGGGCGACAACAGACTTCGCTGCGAAGTCTGTATTCTCTCCCATGTCGCAGTTTGGCTCAAACAAATAAAAAACTGAAAGCTGGAACTGTACATGCTGAAAAAGCAAAATGCATAAGGGAAATTTTTACACAGAAGGGCCCATTGGGCACCTTCAGCAGCGGTAAACTTTTAAGTGGAACCCGTTAACAGGGATAGGTAGGAGCTGACCCTCCATATCCCGAAGTACATAAGCATTGAACTGGTTCACCCGGGCAATCTGATAAGGGCCCTCCCGCAGGGCATCAAACTTCCCGTGGTTGCCCGGCTTCGCCTTATATGAGTCCCACTTCAGCACCAGGCCCCCGATTTTAAAAACTCGGGCAAGTGGTGCCTTTTGCAAACCAGCCTTGAGTGGCTCCAATATGCTGGGTGAAGGCCTGGTATGCTTTTTCTCTGTCTTCTTCCAACTGCAGAAGTTGGCACAGTCTGTCATCCACCGGGTCTCCACTGCTCCTGTCTTCGTCCAACATCCATAGGGCAGGGATTTCGATGTGGGATGGCATGACAGCCTCTTTACCGTAGACGAGCGCATAAGGGGACGTCCTGATGGATTTCTTGAATGAAACTCTGTCCGCCCATAGCGCCCGGTTCAGGAGTAAATGCCAAGTCCGCTTGTTCCTGTCAATGGTCCTCCTGATGATCTTCAGGAGGTTCTTGTTAGTAGACTCGGCAAGGCCATTCCCCTGCGGGTAGTAATTAGAAGACATCTTGTGATAAATGCCAAGTTTGCCAGTGTACTCCGTGAGTACAACGCCTGCGAATCCCGGACCATTGTCCGTCACAATTGACTTTGGAACCCCGAACCGGGTAATCAGGCTCTCAAGGAACCTAATGACCGTTTCTTGGTCCGCGTTTTTGGTCGGGATCGCCTCTGCCCACCGTGTGAAGTAATCGGTGGCTGTAAGAATAAACTTGTGTCCGGCAGAGGAACTAGGCGAAATCACCCCAATGAAGTCTAGACCCCATTGCTGGAACGGAGTCTCGGCCTGAATCGGTTGAAGGGGCAAGGGTGCTTTTCTCGCTTCCGCCAAAGAAACCTCCGGCATTGATCACACTTGGAACAGACCGCATAAGCGTCTGTAAATAGAGTGGGCCAATAGTACCCAACTCTAATTATTTTCAAGGCCGTAGGCCTTGCGTAATGATGACCCCCGTGCATCCCGGAATGAAAATCTCCGAGGACCCTGGGCTGATCTGATTTCATGACGCACCGCAACAGGATGCCGTCAATATTTTTGAAGTAAAGCCCCTCGGGGCGAAGAGTGTACTTAAGTGCACCTAGCCGAAATCTCCTTCGTTGTGAGGCGTTCAGGTGATCTGGACATCTCCCGGTGCAGAAATATCTCACCAGTTCATCTGTCCAATCACTCCCCTCCGATAAGGAGTCGGCTAGGTAGATGCTTGTCGCTGTGTCCTCCCACTTACAGGCGGAGATGCCGGCTACAGCGCTTCGGGCCAGCTCCTGACACAAGGCTCGGCCTCTGATAAGCTTTGTGGGCCGCACTTCGATGTCGAACTCCTGGATTTTTGCAATCCATCCTGCTCTCTTGTGACCCGGCTCTCCTTGTATGATGAAGCTTTGAACGTTCGGATGAATCACGAAGACGCTCGTTTTGCTCTGGGAGACAAAATGCCTGAACTTTCGGAGGGATTTCATAACAGCGTGAACCCCGCCGCTCTATAAAGTTGTACTTTTCCTCATGCGGCTGAATCACTTGGCTCAGGAACGCTATGGGGCGCTCCTCGCCATCGTCTCCCTTCTGAGTTAGGACTGCGGCGTAACTTTCCGGTTCTCCCACCGCATACAGGATGAAGTCCTTGGAGTAGTCCGGGTTTATCAACACCGGAGCTTGCGCAATTCGAGCCTTGATTTCCTCGAAGGCTTGCTGTCTCTCATCAGTCCATTCGTAAGGTGTATCTTTTTTCAGCAGTTCGGCCATAGGCTTGATCACCTGCGCGAAGTCCGGAATGAACTTCCGCACGAAGTTAATCTGACCGAAGAAGGACTGCAGCCCTTTTTTATCAATGGGGGCTGGCAAGCGAAGGAGGGCTTCTGCTCTGTCAGGGTCAATGGCGAGGCCTTTCTCGGAGATGACATGTCCCAAGAGCTTTCCTTCTTTTACCGCGAAGACAGACTTCTTCGGGTTTATAGAAATGCCGAATTCTCGACACCTCTCAAATATTTGCCGCAGTGGGAAACATGATCCCCTCTTTGGTGAGAGAAAACACTCATGTCATCAAGGTAGATGACAATGATCTTATTGAGCAGCTTCTCGAAGGCCAGGTCCATGGCCCTTTGGAATGTGGCACCAGCATTGGATAAGCCGAAAGGCATGCGCTGATAGGCGAACGTCCCCCATTTGGTGGTGAACGCCGTCTTATGCTGGTCCTCATCCCTGACCCAAATCTGGTTGTAGCCGGAAAATCCATCTAGAAGTGAGAATCTCTCGGGCTCCAAAGAACGATGTGTAGAATTTGGTCAATTTGGGGAAGCGGATAGTGGTCCTTGAGGGAAGCCTGATTCAGGTTTCTGAAGTCGACACAGAGACGAATGTCGCCATTCTTTTTCCTCACAGGCACCAAATTCGCGACCCAGGAAGAATGCTTGATGGGGTAGATGATTTTGGCCTCCAACATCTTCAAGAGCTCTGCTTTCATCATGGCCTCAATTTTTGGATTTACGGCCCTCTGCTTCTGTCGGAATGGCTTGGCGCCATCCTCTAGCTCAATGGTATGTTGGATTACATCTCTGTCATACCCCTTCAAATCCTCGTAGCACCAGGCCACGATGTCGGGGAACTCTCGGCACAGTGATCTAATCTGCTCAAGTTCCTCCGAAGTGCAGTCTGTCCCGACCTTGATAGTTTTACCAGGTTCAAGTTCCAGGTCGGCATACTGCTTCGGGTCTACCTTGATCCTGTGAGATATTGCTGTCATTCTGATCAAATAGACTCTCCAATGTAATCAGTCCTTTTGGGACATGATTATTTTTTAACTGTATTAACCCCTCATATTGCTCGTCATCAGGGTCTCTACCTTCGATTGAACCAACTTCGTTAACCAAAAATGTGACGATCTCCTCGTCACAATCGAACACCTGCCGCTAGGTGTCCTTATCGTGCACGTAAGGCTCGTAAATAGTGCGAACCGGCTTCGGTTTCTGGACAACGTCATCAGCCGGAACGTACCTGGCTCCAACAGACGCCAGAATGTCAGCGTGTTTGTTTTTATCACGTGATATCGCCTTGACATTCAACGAGTCAAACGACTCCATCAGGTCCCACACCCGATTGCGGTACGCCTTGAGGTAGTGATGTTTGGAGGCGCACTTATTCGTAACTTGGTGACACACCAGCTCTGAATCTCCAAAGATCTGCAGGTGTTTGATCCCCAGCCTCTCCGCCTTTCGCAAACCCAAGCACAGGGCTTCGTACTCCGCCGAGTTGTTAGTGCAGCTCCAGGCCAACCTGTAGGTATAGTCCTTCTGGACCCCGGTCGGAGAAACCAGAAGCACCCCTGCACCGGCGCCATTTTTGCATCGCGCGCCGTCAAAGAAAAGCTTCCACAGCTTCTCAGGTGCAGGTCCCACTTCCTTTGCAACCGACTTGTCAAGCCTCTCGGGCTGTACAACAGTGTAACAGCCCTGCTCTGTCTCAATTACGGCATTGAAATCCCGCAAAGAGAACTCATCTTCAAGCTGTAGCACTTCGAGGGCTTGCTCCGTCAGCTCAACTGTCACCAGTTCTTCCCCCGACAGCTGGACCATGCAGTCCAACTCTCCTCCGGGTATCTTCTCTACTAGGAAGGTGGAAGGCTTCTCATTGAAAATTTTCAGTCTCCTTCCTTTGAAGGGCACTTCCATGTGTGAGTAGTCTAGAGACAGGTACCCGCCCAGCTTCGCAGTGAACTCCCGAGAGAGACACATGCCGAAGTAGGGAGCCAGGTCAACGACCACGACCTCTTGGATGACCACAATGTCGAGAGCCTTATGCAGCCGGATAGGGATGTCCTTTATGACACCAACTGTCTTGACAGGGGTGCCGTCTAATTGCAGCACGCCTTGGCTGCTCCGTGTGTACTCCATCCCGATCTCATCGCAGACGGCCTTCGGCATCACAGTCGTGGAAGCACCAGAGTCCACCATGCAGTTGTGTACTATGTGCCCTTGCATCCGTAAAGACAGATAAAAGGGAGGCGGTCTGTTCTTCCCAGTGGCTGAGACTGTCAGAGGTTGAACCAGGACAGCAGGCTGTATCTGCTTGCCGTTCTTCATGTTTTTCGTAGATTCCTGCAGCAGATCCACCTGGCCTGGGAGCGTAAGAGCATCGTACATGCCGATTCTAGCAGTGTTCTTTTCAACTCGTCTACTATGTTGTAGCTCGAGGTGCTAGCTCCTTCTGCTTCTTTCGCCGGCTCATACTTCGTCCGGTACTGCTGGGTAGCTTCAACTCGCTGTCTCTTGGTCAGAGACGGGTACTTCAGCCTCTCCTGTGCTTGTTCTTTGGTTTCAGCCGGAGGCCGAGGTACGGGAGCTTTAGCCGGAACTGGAACTTTTGCTATAGGAGGCTTGGCTGGAACAGGGGCTGCCTTTGCCGGAAGAGGCTTGGCTGGAGCTTTGTCTTTGGACGCCTTCTCCTGGGCCGTGTAGGGCCACACCGCTTAGTACGGTGGCAGCCCACCGGGCTGCGGTTTTTCTCTTCTGGCATAAACTTGCAAAGGCTTGGCAAGATCTGCAGCTTTCTTTTCTTCCTTGGCGGGCGGCACTAGATTCTCCTCTGGGAGGGCAAAGTTGGCTTCGCCGTCCAGGATCATGTAGAGTTCATCGTCCTCTATGGCGCTGCCGGCCAAAGTCTGGATGTAGTGCTGGTGCAAAGTGCAGCCTTCCTCCGAATGCGGGTCATTGCACGTAGTGCACCGGCTTAACCCGGTCGGAAGGACCAGCGGGTCTTCTATAGCAAGGATTTCGGAGGCGGACGCCTCTGCGGCTGGTGCTCTGGGGGTTTGTCTTTTGTCAATGCCGGGGGCGGATATGGCCTCCTAGGAACGAGGTCCATCTGGGCCTGCTTCTTCTTCAGAGCGGTCATGTCATTGGACATGGCATGATATCCTGAGGCCAAGGCCCGCACCTCCTGGAGGATTGTATTCTGAATGTTACTGTCAGGAGGCGGCAACTGTGCCGGTGGAGGCAATGCGGCTAATGGAGGAGGATTGGAATAAGGTGCGTACTGCGGAGGAGCAGGGAGCGCTGGAAAATGCGGAGCAGGAGGAGGCGGGTGAGGATAATGCAATTGAGGCGGGCCGTAAGGAGTTACGACCGGCGCCGGATTCCATTGCTGCTGGGGTTGCTGCCCTGATGTGGACGGCGCACCACCAGAAGCAGGAGGATACTGGGATCTGGGGAAGTCGGGATGAATGGGTTCCTGCACCCTGGACGGGAGTCTGCCGATAGAAATAATATCAGCTTCAGCTTGCTGGGCAGCCTCGTACAGAGCAGGAAACTCGTCTATTCTGGCAATCTTCAGCAACAGGCATATGTCTGAGTTGAAGGATCTCAGATAGTAGTGAGCAGCCATGCCAGCTGAAGGCCGAAGTTCGCGAGGTACCCGTTTCCAGGATCTCGCAAACCTGATGTTAAAGTCAGACACCTCCTCTTGAGGATGTCTCTGGATACTTTGGAACTGATGCAGCAGAGAAGTAGGGTCAGCAGACTCGTTGCATCCTTTCACGAGCCTTCTGGCAAGCTGGGGCCATCCCGTGATAGATCCCTCTGGCAGCGATCTCCACCAGTAGAGAAGTTTTCCCCTTAGGGAAAGGGCCAGCAGACGGGTCTTCACACTCTCATCAGTAATGGAATGCAATGCGGCCAGGGCAAGGATGTCCTGGATGTGCTCGTACGCCGTCTTGCCGTAGCCGTCGTACGTAGGGATGGACTTCAAAGCAGCAGGGGGCACAACTTGCTGTCCGACCAGGGCCAAGGGCCCTGTAGAGTCCACCGCCGGGAAGAGATCATCATCATTTTGCTGCTGGGCAGCCATTTCTTCTTCTTCTCCTCCGTCGGTTGTGTACTCAGTGTCGGTACCTTCCGAGGATGTGGATTCCTCTTCTTCCTCGGCCTCTTCTATTTCGTACTCAGCTCCTCCGACCTCAGCTTCGGCTTCTTCTTGAATTTCAGCCTCGGCTTCGTCGACACGAGCTTGTTGATCAGCCAGCCTGACAACTTCGCCCCGAGCGTTGATGTCCAGTTCGTAGAAGTCAGGCGGGTTTCTCGGATCCCTTGCTCGCCACCTTCTTGTTTGCATGAAGGTGCTAGGACCGGTCTTTCAGACTCAGAAGATATGTTCGTGCAGAGTCGCCAGGTGCTCTGATTTTGAACAAGCAATGAAGCGAACACCGGTGCTTCGATTCTGTTTGGGGGTGGGAAACTTCCTTGGCCCACCGAGTGCTCAGAATGAACCGTCAGCCCGAGTGAACACGAGCCTGAGTTTTTTCAAATGTGGGACTCCGGTCCCACCGGCGTGCTGCAGAAACCGTTGGTTACGAATCTGCCATGAGGAAAGGATTTTGTGTTAATGCGCCCAGATTCGCCCACCAGCTAGAAAGGCCGGAAGGAAGGAATGCCTTCCGAGCCAATCTCCGGAGAAGGCCGGCTCCTTGTGGGTTTTGGTTTTAAGCTAAGAGTGCAGGAAAGAGATAAAAATGCGGAAAGAATTTACAAATATGATTGGAGTTGGGTGGGGGGAACTAACAATACAGCAACACACCAATCACCACTACTTACTGCATTATAAGTACAAAGCATAGCCAGAAACTGCAAAGTCTAGTATACTTTCTGTATAGAGCGGTGTACGCACAACTACAATGGTCCCCTAGCAAACATTCTCCCTACAAGGAGAACTAACAACACGACAATGCATCAATCACCACTACGTACGGTAACTCAAACAAAAAGCAACCAAGAGATGTCAGATCCAAGTATATGTGTTATGCAGAGAATTTATACGCACAGCTACAATGGTCCCCTAGCAAACATTCTCCCTACAAGGAGAACTAACAAAGACGGCAACGCATCAATCACCACTACGGACAACAACGTAACACACAACTGAAGGAACTGCTACCACATTTATTCTATGTATCCTCTAATCTATTAAGTTCAAGAGTGCTTGGCCACCAAATGCCGAAGTGAATCAACAAGCCATGACACAAGCAATGCCTCAGGTGTACCTGACCACCAAATGCTGAAACGAATCAACGAGCCGTGACACAGGAAAACGTAAAGCAGACATGTAAAGGAGAGGCAGCATAAAAAATAAAAGCAGTAGAACAGAGCCAGGCATATACTTTATATTTATAAGCAGAAGCACGGTTACAATGGTTCCCTAACAAACATTCCCCTTCCACCACTTTACAATGAAAATGTGGTGGGTATTTATAGCCCGAGTCCCTCCCGTTACATTAATGGGCACAAAGTCCCAGTCAAACATTGGCTGACAAAAAGCAGCTATGGAGTTGCTGATGCTGACCTTTGTCGGACAGGACTGTACCTGCAGCATGGTTCCCCTGAAGGCCGGACAGCTACGTGGCAGCGCGTTGGGTAGATCTTCACATCGGCAGGAATGCGGGCAGCTGGAGCTGGTAGAACCTCTAATCAGCTTTAAATGAGGCAGCTGGCATAAGTAGTGCAGCCCATGCTTGTCCTTTTGCTCGGCACGTCTTGGCTCAGATCCCGAAGCTGGACACTTGTCGGATGATGTCGTTTGACATGTGTCTGCCTTGAAAGGCAGTTTATCCAACTTCTCTCGGGATAGGAGCGTCATTGGGTTGCGCAGGCAGAAAACAACGCAGTCGGGAAGGCCTTCATGCCTTGGGTGCATTTCTGAGTTTGTTTCCCTACTGCGCACCTGTCAAGGGCGCACTCCGACTTCGCTGCGAAGTCGGGTTGCGCACAGGTGAAAGCTGATGTCTGCCGCCGTACGGACTTCGCTCCAGCACTTAGTCATTTTCCCGCCACCGCCACCGCTACAAGGTGCGCTCGTAAAGTTGGGAGAAGTCGCAAACGGAGAAGTACGCACTTCGCACCAAAATTGGGAGAAGTACGGTGTTCCTCGGCTCCACCGCGAAGTCGGACTTCGCCCTAACACTTAGCCATTTTTCAGGGCAACTGTTGTCAAATTTGAGATCAGACCGAGGGGCTCAAAAGAAAGGGGGGAAAGAATGAGAATGCAGGGAAGAGAGAGAAAGGGAGAGAAGAAGAAAGGGAGAGAGAGGAAGAGGGAAAAGGAAGAGCAGCACTCTTACAAAACTGAAAACATTGCACCCCGTGCAAAATGTGGCAACAGGTATAAGAGCAGGAAAATCTAAGCATGCTCTAAACCCGCAGCATGACGTTGATCTAGTTTATTAGAAAGGATTCTTTGATCCGAGCCACCACTGAGTGTGTGAGGTCTAGTAAGGTACAATTGTTGCTATCCAACGACAAGCCCTTCCATTTGTTTGACGTGCACAGGTCTGAGTGTTTGTAGGTTCTATTCGTGAGAAGGATATCCATTGATAATTTGAGGCTATGCAATAGCGGCCTTAGATTTGTTTTTCTAAAAGATTTTGCTCGATCTTTACCAGATCCCTTATCTTGGGTTGCCAAAGGTCTAGCCTTCTTAATAGTTTTTGCTTATTACCCTTGCTAAATCTCTATTCATTTTTTCCCAGGTATTGCATTGCAAAAACTTTGGACCTCATTTTCAAGGTCTTCTAAGGGTTTTTTTGAGGTTTTTAACAAGCGCCAAACCTATCTTTGATCCATTTAATGCGTTCGACTTATCGAGATCTTCAATTTGAAAAACAAAATCTGAAACCGGAGTTGTGGATCAAAAGTTATGCACTCTGGAAGGTTTTGAGCCGATGAGATCCGAGTTCAATTTTCGTTGGCTTCCAAAAATAATTGTGCGACAATTTTTGGATGCGTAAATATTTAAAGGTGGGCATAATGTTAAATTAGGCTCTTTATTTTTTTAAGGAGATTAATGTAGAAATGAAATTTAACATGCTACACAATTCCATTTCCACTTAATAGTTCTACAGATTTGCAATCATTGTAGTATAGCAATAATAATGCACAGGAAACTTGCAACAACAATAATAACAGCAGCAATGACAGAAATAGCAGATATAGCAGCAGCAATGGTAGATAACAGTAATTACAGGCAGTTTATATTAACAATGGCATTTATGATACAGCATTACAGTTTCAGCATTACAATCTACAGCCTGCAAACCCTAGGCTGAATATCCTTCATGGCTGCATACAAGACTAGACTGCATCAATCAACCTGCATTACTCTCCTTAATGCCTGAACAATCCCTCAACCATTGAACAACTGAACAACCGTGCATGAATGAACAACTTGAATGAATGAGGGGAGGGATTTATTTATACACCCAAAAAGTAGTTATCCTCCAACTACCTTATAACTTCCCTCAAATTACATTTCATATGCATTTGCTTTTGCATTACATGACATTTTCCACTACAGGACAAAATACCTTATAACTCTAATTTAGCCAACATAATTGACTTACATGACTTTATTAATACGTACAATATTAAATTGCACTTTATACATTATTAAATATATGCACGCACATTTCATCAAACACTTTGCGTACATTTGCAAAATAACACATAATACCAAAACTGATTAAGCAATTACGGACATATCAATTTGCCTGTCTACATCTATCCCCTCCTCTAAACTGGTCGTCGTCCTCAACGACGCGAGCTAAACACTGGGAATAGAAGTACTGAAAGATGTAACAAAATTTCTTGTCACACTCCTTCCTCTTTCTCCTGTCCCATACATCTTTGGCAATAGATTTCACTTGAGACTGCTTGCAACACCCTATTCTCTGATTGTTCACTCCCCATGCTGCAAGCATGTGTAACCTCAACATGATCAACATTCTCTGAATAGGCACTTCACTTTGAGCAATTAGCCATATCATCTGTAATGACCTAATTCTGAAAACAATGCTAAACCCTAGCAATCTTGCAATATTTTTTCAAAGCAATATAATATTTATTTAAATAGAATTCAAATCTATATTTTTTTCTTCTCACAAAATTACTCAAGATTTGCCAAGCAACTCCAACAATACGATTTTGCATTAAATCTGAAATGCATAGACAATTACATGAACAATTATTCAATAGAGGAAAAAAAAAATTACATGAACAATTCTCAAAGAGATCACCTGAAACAACTCACAAAACATGAAATCTGATTGCTAATGTTGGATAGAATACCCCAAATGGGACGTGGGGGTCTTGAAGCACCAAAATGATGGATTTATCATCAGAAATATGTTGATATGCTGCCAACAATGGGACGTTGGGGTCTAAGACTGTCAATCTGCTGATTCTGACCTCTAACTCCTGAAAATCTGCCCTCAGAATAAGGACGTCAGCCTATGAGGACTGCGAATGGCTCCCCAAACTTGATGCCAACCCTATTTCTCCCTCAAATCACTGAAACAACCTCACACAAGTGCAACATCCACCCTGAATTGCTGCAATCTGATCCTAGGAGTGGGACCTGGGTCTTGAAGTGCTGCCAATACTGCCAATGATGCTCAAAATGGAGACGTCTGCCTTCCTAGGGCAAAATATGCTCTCAATGCTGCCAATACTGCCAATGATGCTCAAAACGGGGACGTCTGCCTTCCTAGGGCAAAATATGCTCTCAATGCTGCCAAATTGCTGATGAGACTTGGGGGTTTCGTCCTTTGCCTCTGATCCAAGAGGATTTTCGTCCTTAGGGATTAGCTCCTGCAGGTTTTCGTCTACGAGAGTGTTGTAGATGACTTCTCAGCCACATACAAGAGAAAATACTCAAATTCAATATTCATAGATGTGCAAATGAAAACCCTTCTTCTCTTTTTATAGGCAAATATTTTATTTCTTCGTTGAGAAGCACTTTTTATTTTCTCTTAATAATATAATAAAATAATATTATATTTTCCTAATGTGGCATTCACCCTTATTTCCCCTTTTATTATTTTTTATATTTTTATTTATCTAGAGCCACATAAAAATACTATCACACCACACCACACTTTGTACCATGCTAACAATAAAAATGGGGACATTACACACTTCACTTTGAGCAATTAGTCATATCATCAACATGAGCAATGCCATCAACATCATGAACATGATAGGCAACACCCGTTGCCATCTGTGTTGGGGGTCAAGGGACAACGTCCTTTGCGGGGTCGAGGGGCAGCGTCCTTCACGTGCTCCCTAAATTTTTCTCCTTGTCAACCATTTGGAAGCTTTCACTCAACCTATTGAAACTGCTTCCTCTCAGCTCTAATTCACTGCTTTCTTGATCCAACTGACTACTTAACATCCTCTGACAAACATTTCCCTTGTCGGATTGTACTTCTGACGGCAACTCCTCTGACTGCACTGCCTTAGACGATAACATTTTTGACGACAATCCCTGATGGCAACTCCTCTGACGGATTAGGCTAGATGGATTGAGAAGTCTGATAGGTACAATGTCTAGACGTCTAGGACCATGGGTTAGACGACTTAGACAGATAGACGTCTCAAACGGATTGCACACAGGTAGACGTCTCAGATGGTTAAGTGTAGACGTCTGGGAAAAAAAGGCTAGATGTCTTGACGGACGGTAGACGACTGGAATGGACGTCTGGGCTAGATGGCCAGACGTCTGGGACGGACGACAGACGTCGGGACTAGACGGCTAGACGTCTGAGCTGGAAGGCAGACGTCTGGACTAGACGACCAAATGTTTGGGACTAATGGCAAATGTTTGGACTGGACGTCTGGGCTAGACGGCCAGACGTCTGGGACGGACGACAGACGTCCTCAGACGGGTAAGTGTCAGACGGGTACATTTTAGACGTGTATCTTCTAGAGAGCTCTTGCTCAGACGGCTGCACCTCAGACGTCTCCTTCTAAGATGGCTCCACTTCAGATGTATCTTTATCAGACGACTGTACCTTAGACGTCTCCTCCGCCGTCATCTGATTGTATTCTCTAATCGTCCGAGTCTCATTCATCGGTGAGGTTTTTGCATCATGTTCCCAAGTCAAGGCATAATCCAAAGCCTCTTGGTATGATCTTGGAGAAAATGTCTTCATCTTCCTTTCATACACAGGGAGAAGTCCATCTATGAACCACATACTCTTTGATTCTTTTGAGTGGTCTTTCTCCACATAGTCAAACAACCTACTAAACCTTCGATTGTAATAACGAACAGGCTCCTTCTCTCCTTGAATGTTATAATTTTCGTCAGTATTGTATGATTGAAATTCTTCCACAAATGCATCACGCAACTCTTCCCATGTATTGTACTTGTCTGTTAGGAATTTTAAGTACCAAACCATTGCGAATCCACGAAACGTTGCAGGAAACCACCTCCTCCAATCTTCTTCATCGTTCTGCCCAATTGCTTTCCACTCCATGCGGCAAATTCTCCAATGCCTAATCGGGTCTTCCTTCCCTTCTCCTGTGAAAAGTGGCAAATTCTCCAATGCTTTGGTGGCTAGTATGATTGAAATTCTTCCACAAATGCATCACGCAACTCTTCCCATGTCTTGTACTTGTCTGTTAGGAATTTTAAGTACCAAGCCATTGCGAATCCACGAAACGTTGCAGGAAACCACCTCCTCCAATCTTCTTCATCGTTCTGCCCAATTGCTTTCCACTCCATGCGGCAAATTCTCCAATGCCTAATCGGGTCTTCCTTCCCTTCTCCTGTGAAAAGTGGCAAATTCTCCAATGCTTTGGTGGCTACGTTATCCATTGGTGGGGTTCCTGCTATGCTGCTCCTTGTCGGATGTTTTTAGTCTAGGTACCTTTATTCTCACCAAACAGTCTTCTCCCGACTTCCTGTGCGTCCTTACTCCGCGACCTCCTTCGCTGGAATGTTGGTTGTGGCCCTTGTCTTCCTTCCTGAGACCTCGTGCACTGTTGTTCTGGTGCCTGACTCCCGTCCTTTGCACTCCTCTGCAACCTTCCTGCCGCTTTTTCAGGTTTTACCATCCACTCTACATATCTTCGCACAGTTTCAGCATCAATGTCTTTCCTTACGTTAATGTTTTCCTCGCCTCTTGGTGGTCCTTGTACCCCTTATTCCGTTCCTATCGGCAATGCTTGTCCTCTTTCTTACTCTGCTCTCGTCTTCCAAACAATGAACTGGTTTACCTATTCTGCTGCTGTAGATGTCTAGACTGCAGACGTCCAACTGTAGACAGCTAGATTGCAAACGTCCAAATTGCAGACATCTAGACTACTTCTGCAAACGTCTAGACTGCAGATGTCCAGACTGCAGACGTCCAGACTGCAGACGTCCAAACTGGTGCTGCAGATGTCTGCAAATCCTCAATCTACAGAATCTTCACTTGCATTTTTGCATCCCGTTGGTGTGCACGTTCCTTTTGACAGCCCTTCATCTGCATCAGCAAAAAATACAAAAAATCTGGTGCGCCTTCATCTACGTCCTTTGCACTCCTGAGACCTTGTGCACTGTTGCTCTGGTGCCTAACTCCCGTCCTTTGCACTCCTTTGCAACCTTCCTGCCGCTTGTTCAGGTTTTACCATCCACTCAACATATCTTCACACAGTTTCAGCATCAACGTCTTCCCTTACGTCAATGTTTTCCTCGACTCTTGGTGGTCCTTGTACCCCTTATTCCATTCCTATCAGCAATGCTTGTCCTCTTTATTACTGTGCTCTCGTCTTCCAAACAATGAACTGGTTTACCTATTCTGCTGCTGGAGACGTCTAGACTTCAGACGTCCAGATTGCAGACGTCTAGACTACTTCTGCAAACGTCTAGATTGCAGACGTCTAGACTACTTCTGCAGACGTCTAGACTGCAGACGTCCATATTGCAGACGTCTAGACTACTTCTGCAGACGTCTAGACTGCAGACGTCCAGACTGCAGACGTCTAGATTGGTGTTGGAGACGTCTGCAGACGTCCAGATTGGTGTTGGAGACGTCTGCAAATCCTCAATCTACAGAATCTTCACTTGCATTTTTGCATCCTGATTGTTTTGCACGTTTCTTTTGACAGCCCTTCATCTGCATCAACAATAAAAACAAAAAATCTGGTGCGTCTTCACCTACGTCTTTGGCTGCACTCCATTGTTTTTGTTGTGCATCTCCCCAAGGGTTTTACTTCTTAGAACTTCATGTCACCAAAGTGGACCCAACTTTGATCAAGCAACGACGTCAGAATGTAGAAATGAAATTTAACATGCTACACACAATTCCATTTCCACTTAATAGTTCTACAGATCTGCAATCATTGTAGTATAGCAATAATAATGCACAGGAAACCTGCAACAACAATAATAACAGCAGCAATGACAAAAATAGCAGATATAGCAACTGTGCATGAACAATTCGTCAACCCTTGAACAATTGAACAACCGTGCATGAACGAACAACTTGAATGAATTAGGGGAGGGCTTTATTTATACACCCAAAAAGTAGTTATCCTCCAACTACCTTATAACTTCCCTCAAATTACATTTCATATGCATTTGCTTTTGCATTAAATGACAATGCATTAAACATTTTCTAGTGGCCTAAAAGCATGGAAGATAAAGATAAACATTAGCTCACAACATTCAGAAAACTTCTCTGATTTTGCTTATAAAGTGCAAGTTTCTGCAGTCATTTTGTATTTCCTAAAAAAAATGTTTTTGTTTTACAACCTTTTTCAGCCAGGCCCCAAAACATCCAGCCCTTTTTCTCTGTTGGAAATGGATATTTAACAGTTTCCAAAGAGTCCTCCTTTCCTTTCGTTTGGATTTTTAACGCTGTTTGTTTCTTTTTCTTTTACATGAAAACTCTTCGTTTTCCCTCTTTGGTCTTCATGACCCTTCTTTCAAAATAAACACTGTTTTGAAATATTCCTTGTCTCTTATAGGGCTTCTTTCATAACCGACGCATTCTCCTTTTTCGTAATGGTACTGTTTAAATCCTTTAATGGGTTGCGGTCAAACGTAGATTGGTCCTTTTATTTTTAAACCACAATGCTCCACATTCTTTAGCATTGTACACTCTATCTAGCCAACGTATCCAACATTTAACTATATAACGACAACGCTTGCGGAATCCTTTGCATGTGCCCACCATACCTTCTTTCCACGAAAGGTTTTGTATTTTATGACATGCTTAGAAGCAAGGGGACATGGGCTTGTCGGAGTAACATCAAAATAACCATCATGGGGCCTAGTCGAAATGTCGGTGGTGTTCGCGTAGGTGGCAGGTGACTTGTCAATGTTCTCACGCTTCGTTGAACGGGTCACACTGTGGGCTCACCGACGCTAAACTCACACCAAGGAGACCGACAGAGACTTTTCGTTGTATTCGGTAACGCCTTTTCCATCACAGGTCCAGCGTTGCGCACATCCTCCTATGTGGATCTCGGATACCTCTTACCGCCCACAGTTCTGCGTTGCATATTGTAAAATCTACTTCTCCCATCTGCTGTGTTTTTCGTCACAGTGCCACGGTTCAAAACTAACGTCCTCCGCTTTGCATGCTTTTACCAGCTCGAGCACCTAACGTCCGTTGTGATATGAAAATCTTCAACCTGCGTCGGTCCTCCCCATGGTGAGCACGACTCTAATCATCATGTGTTCACTTGATACCAGACTCTTCACTGCCATCGTCGTTACGTAGTGTCTGGAAGATATGACATTTGCCATTCTTTTGGATACTTCGTAACTACCAAGATTGCAGCACTTTGGAGAAAATCTATCCTACCAGATGCCCGCCGAAATCAGTGCTGTTGGCTGCTAAATTCCCTCTATTCACGAACCTGTTGGGCTGCGGTATGAATTCACGAATCCCCTCAACGACTTTGAGATCATTGACTCTAATACCTATCAACACCCATTCATACGGGCGCGTCTACCTGATAGGAACACCTAGAATGCAGTGAACTTCAACATCTTTGTCAGGGCGATATTGGATGATCTTGCTGTCTCGGGTTGCGTTAAAATTTCATGGGAGAATGCGACCATGCCAATTTCCTTACACGAAATGCTCTCCACGCATGATTTCTAATTAATTTTGTTCACTTTCCCATGGTTTATGTGATCCAGTCACTGTTCTCTTCATATAATCAACTGGAGACATTGCCTGCGAACGTGGTTGAATTGGAATATTACTTTGGATAACTTGTTTTTGTCAGTGTCCGATGGTTCCGGTGGACATCACCTCTCGTTGAATAGAATGAACTCCCACTATCTAGGCATATAACATGTCCACGTACAGGTTGGTCCAGCAATGGACGCTCGACACCTCTATTCACGCAGTCTACATTTGCCGGAATGGAAATTTAAACAAGTCGTCGTTCTTGGCTTATGATATTTGAATTTCTCGTGGTGACATGGATATTAGCCACTCTCTAAGCGCGACATTCCCATGTGTACTCCTCGTCCATATGTGACTCCAGTTGGAAGTTTTTCGAGAAGTCCACTGTGCGTCGACTAAGACAACGAAATCTTCACCGTCCGATCTTGCCAAATCGGTCCATGCCACCGTGTAGTCTATGTAGCTGCCAAACTTCTGCCTTGTCCACCTCCGAACTTCCAGCGCGAACACCTGTAAAGCGTGCCCCCACGTCAACCTGTGTCCATGTATGTCTTCGTCAAATCTTGTCCAAACCGCCTTTGTCCATCCGTTTATGCGTGGTCAACATCGTCCAATGGGAAATCGCCCTACCAACTAGGCTTCTCGAAATTCGCGTGCCGATCCGGCTTTGCCATGGCGTCGTCGAAGTGTTTGTCACATGCGCTGATCGGTCCACGTTCAGCTAGATTCATTGCCACGCAAGTCGGTGTCCGCATCCAACTGGCCATGTCTACTTGGCAACTCCCATATAAACATCCATTATCGGGTCTGCCAGGTCCATTATTGTCGTCGCCTGGTCTATCCGCCACTTCTAGTGGTCCACCACGTCGGATGTCGATCGTTCTACGTTCTCACCAATCCGCAAGTCCCTGTCAGCACGGGTTCGTTTGTTCAGTTGTCTGGCTTCACTTAGAAACCCGTACGTTAGACAATTTTGGAAGATTAAAATCTACATAACCTTCATAAAAGGTACCCCTATATAAAAATATGGAAACCTTTTATTAAAACAATTGAAACAACATTTTATTCTTTTGTTATTTTTTTTAGGCAGATTTTATCTTCTTTTGTTTAAGCAGATTTTAAGCAAATTTTATCTTCCTTAAACTCTGCTTTGAGAATGAAACAAAAGATTAAAATCTATCTCTAAAATGTGAATCTGAAATGATGATTGGATTCATTTAGCTTGCTTGATGAATGAAAAGAAAATAAATATGCATGACTAACTTTGAAATGTAATGGCCTATAGAATGCCATATAAATTACCCCTCTTTAATGAAATCATAATTTTCATAAAGAGAAGTTAATTTATTGCTTTAAATACAATAGCCTTGGAAATGCCATTTAAATTATCCCCCTTTAATGAAATTGTAATTTTCATAAAGGGAAGTTAATTTATCGCTTGAAAAACGAAAGTGCAAAGCTTGACATTTGACTTGCCTTCAAAATGTGAAATTATGCTAAATTCGAAATTGCAAAACTCCTTTAAAAACAACAACTTTGAATAATTTTTATAATTTCGAATTTGCTTCAAAATAAAATTGAAACTGCTCTAAATGAAACATTAAAGTTTATTCTAGGGCTCCGTGCAATTATTTTTGGAATTTTAATTTTTTTAATATTTTTTTTATTTGCCAAAGTTAAAAAAAAAAAAACTGCAAAAGGGGAAGGTTAGAAAAAAATAAAAAATAAAATCTGGAAAATGGACCAAAATGCTGAAAACATTAACATACAAAGTACTCACTTTGTAATGCTACCCTATCCTGCAAAACAAAGATGTGAGAATTCCTGAATAAAACCTAATCTATTCAAAGCTGCACTTGCACAATCCAAAATAAACTAGGTGCAATCTTCTACGGAAACGGAAACAAACTCCATGATTCTAAATGTTCAACAGTGCAACCATCACAATGCATTAAACACTGTCTATTGGCCTAAAAACATGGAAGATAAAGATAAACATTAGCTCACAACATAAAGAAAAACTTCTCCTTCGATTTTGTTTATAAAGCGCAAGTTTTTGCAGCCATTTTGTATTTCCTAAAAAAAATATTTTTGTTTTACAACCTTTTTCAGCTAGCCCCCAAAACGTCCAACCCTTTTTCTCTGTCGGAAATGGATATTTAGCAGTGTCCAAAGACTCCTCCTTTCCCTTCGTTTGGATTTCCAACGTTGTTCGTTTCTTTTTCTTTTCCATCAGAACTCTTCGTTTTCCCTCTTTGGTCTTCGTGATGCTTCTTTCAAAATAAACACGGTTTTGAAATATTCCTTATCTCTTTTAGGGCTTCTTTCATAACAGACGCATTCTCCTTTTTCTTAATGGTACCGTTTAAATCCTTTAATGGGCTGTGGTCAAACGTAGATTGGTCCTTTTATTTTTAAACCACAGTGCTCTACATTCGTTAGCATTGTACACTCTATCTAGCCAACGTATCCAACATTAAACTATATAACGCCAATGCTCGTGGAATCCTTTGCATGTGCCCACCATACCTTCTTTCCACGAAAGGTTTTGTATTTTATGACACGCCTAGAAGCGAGGGGACGTGGGCCTATCGGAGTAACGTCAAAATAACCATCATGGGGCCTAGTCGAAATGTCGGTGGTGCCCGCGTAGGTGGCGGGTGACTTGTCAACGTTCTCACTCTTTGTCGAACGGCTCACACTGCAGACTCACCGACGCCAAACTCACACCAAGGAGACCGGCAGAGACTTTTCATTGTATTTGGTAACGCTTTTTCCATCACAGGTCTAGCGCTGAGCACATCCTCCTACGTGGAGCTCGGATACCTCTTACCACCCACGGATCTGCGTTGCATATTGTAAAATTTGCTTCTCCCATCTGTCGTGGTTTTCGTCACATAGTGCCGCGGTTCAAAACTAACGTCCTCCGATCTGCATGCTTTTACCAGCCTGGGCATCTGACGTCCGTTGTGATACGCTAATCGTCCACTTGTGTCGGTCCTCCCCATGGTGAGCGTGACTCTAATCATCATAATGACTCGAGGGGCTGAAGGGGAGGGAGGGGGGGAGGAGTAACAGGAAGGGAAACAGTGTATAACGTAAGAGAAAGAACTGAATGATCGGTAAGGGGGGAAGGGTGATCAGAGACGTTGAATCGGGAAATGAATGGAATGAGGGTGGTAGAGGAAATAGCATAGTTGATGAAACTGGCTCCACCACTATGAGGAAAGCAAGTAAACCCACAAGAATCCGGAAAACAAGATATACCATTGAGAAGAACTAACCTGTTGGATTCACCCAACTCAATAAGATGCTTACCGTAAGTAGTCACCTATGTGTCGCTGGAGTTTCGAGCAAAACCAAGGTCCTCAAGATCCAATTCTCGAGTCTGCATCTCATCGGTTGTGAGGTCATGAAGAGAAACCTGCATAGGTCCGGTCCGGGCATTAAAATCTCCCAGCAGAAGTATCTCCCCTGAAGTCGAGTATCTAGTAATGTCCTCATAGAGATCCTGGAAAGGGTCCCCGTCCATGTGTATAGCAAAATTGGACGTGGTGGGGGGAAAGTAACAGGTGGCAATGTAGATATCCGAAAGAGGTGGGTGACGATGGATTTTAATCCATAAAAACCTGGAGTGGGGATCAGTTGAAACCAGGGAAACCGAACCTTATGCTGGTATATTTATGACAAAAGGTATGCCTTATTCATCTGATAATCATGTCTCTTATCATCCTGAAATTCAGATTTTGTTGGAAAATCATAGCGCTATTTTTGGGGATATGCCTAAGGGATTTCCACCCCATAGGGGATTTCAGCATGTGATTGAGTTGGAACTAGGAACAAAACCTGTCATGATAACCCCTTATAGGCATCCTAGGATGTATAAGGATGAGATAGAGAACGCCATAAAAGAACTACTTGCCATGGGGCACATTTACCCTAGCTCTAGCCCATTTGCATCACCTGTAGTGTTAGTGAAAAAGAAAGATGGGACTATGCGGATGTGTATTGATTATAGGGTCTTGAACAAAAAGACAATAAAAAATAGATACCCTATTCTTAGAGTAGATGAGATCATAGATGAATTGCATGGGGCTATGTATTTTTCTAAGATTGATTTGAGATCAAGATATCATCAAATCAGGGTGAGAGACGAGGATGTGCATAAAACAGCCTTTAGATGTCATTTTGGCCATTTTGAGTTTTTGGTGATGCCCTTTGGATTGACAAATGCCCCTGCCACTTTCCAATAAGCCATGAATCAGATTTTTAGGGAGTATTTGAGGGATTTTGTGTTAGTTTTCTTTGATGATATTCTTGTTTATAGCAGCTCATGGGAAAATCACTTGAAGCATTTGGATTCTGTTTTGAGTATTTTGGGACAGCAGCAATTTTATGCAAAGAAGTCTAAGTGTGAATTTGGCATGTCTGAAATTTTATATTTGGGGCACATAATCAGCAATAAGGGAGTGCATGTAGACCAACACAAGATAGAGGCAATTCAAAATTGGCCTATTCCCCCTACCTTAACTCAATTGAGAGGGTTTTTGGGACTTTGCAGCTATTACAGGAGATTCATTAGAGGGTTTTCAGCCTTGGCAGCACCTTTGACTGAATTAACAAAGAAGGGAGCGTTTGTGTGGAGTGATGAAGCCCAAAAGTCTTATGAGAAATTGAAGGAAGTGATGTCTTCTTGCCCTCTACTTGCAATTCCTGATTTTTCTTTGCCATTTACCATTGATTGTGATGCTTCAGGTGTTGGAGTAGGGGCTGTCCTAATGCAAAAGGGGCGGCTAATTGCCTTTGAGAGCAGGAAACTTAGTCCAATGGAGAGAACTTTCAGCATATATGACAAGGAGATGCTTGCCATTATGCACGCTTTGACCAAGTTCAAGCAATACCTTGTTTGTGGCAAATTTTTGGTAAGGACTGATCATAATAGCCTTAATTATTTCCTTGGACAGTGAGATTTAAATGATAGGCAGCAGAAATGGGTCACTAAAGTGCAGGCATATGATTTTGAGATTGAGTTTATAAAAGGGAAAAAGAAGTCAGCTGCTGATGCACTATCTAGAATGCCCACATTTCACTCTATTTCCATTATAACAGCTGATTGGAAGGCTGCAATTATGGCTGAGTATGTGAAGAACACTTTTGCATCTAACATTCTTGATGGCCACTTGAAAGATGACAGGTACAGCGTGAAGGAAGGTCTGATTTTTTACAAAAACAGAATTTTTATTGTGCCAGATTCCAAGCTTAAAGAGAAATTGATTGCCACTATGCATGATGCACCCATGGCTGGTCATCCGGGGTTTTTTAAGACCTATAGACAGCTGCGTGAAAGGTTTTCATGGAAGGGGCTAAAAGATGATGTATTGAAGCATGTGAGGGAGTGCACCACTTGTCAGGAAAATAAAATTGGAAACACATTGCCTGCTGGTCTTCTTCAATCCTTGCCCATTCCCAATAAAAAATGGGAAAGTATATCAATGGACTTCTTCACAGGGCTGCCAAAAGTGCATGGGTGCCAAAAGCCAAGGATTATATGCAGGAAAGTCAGGATATTATGAAGACATTGAAGGATAATATTCAGCTTGCTCAAAATCAGCAGAAAAAGTATATTGATCAGCAGCGTATTGAGCATCATTTTGAGGTTGGAGACATGGTTTATTTGAGGTTGCAGCCCTATAGACAGTCCACCATGAAGAGAAGTGGAGCAAAGAAGCTCAAGCCATGTTTTTATGGCCCTTACAAGGTCATACGCAGGATTGGGGAGGTTGCATATGAGCTTGAGCTACCGAACAGCAGTAAAATACACAATGTATTCCATGTTTCATGCCTAAAAAAGGCACTTGGACAGCACATTGTTCCTTCCATTGAGTTGCCCCCATTTGATGATGAGGGAAAGCTGATTTTTGAACCTGAAATGATCATGGAGACTAGAGAGAGGAAGTTGAGAAACAGGGTCATCAAAGAGTACTTGGTGAAATGGAGGAGCTTGCCCATTGAAGATGCAACTTGGGAGGGAAAAGAGATTCTTGCACATCTAGCCCTGAATTGGTTGAGGACAGGCAATTTGGGAAGGGAGGACTTGTAATGTCCCATTTTGAAGACTATGTGGACCCCATGCATTGTAATGTTTTATTTTTGTCATTTGTGGACAAGGAAGTGGGACGTCCCCTTTTGCTAGGCTAATAGGTGTTTTATGTAATAAAAATTAAGTGTTGGGGATTAATGTTGATGTAACCCCCACTTAATGAATAATTAGAAGCCTCTAGTGGGGCGACTAGGTATATAGGCTTGGAAAGCCACTTTGAGGTTTTCATTATGTTATGTTCATCTTGTGAATTGTAAGAGAGGGCTGAACCCTTCCTCACCTTCTGCTGCTTAGGTGGTGTGCCCTAAGTCTTCAGAAATAGCCAATCTTGTAGACAATGTGATGTGCCCTTGTTCTTGATTGGAGATTGGGTGGATCTATCTCAGGATTCACAGTTGTGTTGCAGATTTTGGTGTGTTGGAGTCTGGGAGTCAGTCGTCCAGCTTTGGGAGGCCATTTGTGCATGTTTTGTGACGTGTTTTGCCCTCATAGGAGGATATCCCAGATTTGGGGATTTTTCTAGCCAGTTTTTAGGGTTGATTTGTGTTGTTGGATAGTTGTTTGGCTTGTTTGCACTTTCAGAAAATTAATAAAAAATCTGTATGGCTGGAACGTCCATTTTTGAGGGTTTCTGGAGTAATTTCTGAATAGTAATTGCAGATCTGATCTACTTTGCAGAAATCTGATTTTTATTTGTTTAAACCCTAGTTTGCTGAGTTAGGGTTATTACAATTGCTAAGCACAATCCTTTGTTTTATTGATCTCAAAGTGTTGAGTACGGTGATCTCCAAAGAGTAGCTCTGGTATGCTAGGTAGCCAAAGGACCCTTACAATGAGAATCAATCTTCAATTTATATTTGAAAAGTAATAATAAAAAACCTAATCTGATTTTGAACTGGTAGTTCACAATCTCATGCGGGCACAATGCCCAAAAATAGATGCACTATTGGAGCGAGGCACAAGTCGCTTTGAGTCAGGTGCTCTGTCTTCTGTTTAGGCTTGTGCTATGGATCTTTGTTTTGAGTGTGATGGTTGTAGTGAGCTACTACAGCTTTTGCGCATGAGACATGCTGATCAAGAGGCGTTTCTGGTTTAGGTGGTGTGGCTTGCCTCATTGGGACTGCCTTTGTCAACAAGTTTCATTGGTCATGTTAGATGAGCACTCCAAATATATGTGGTTCCAAATCGAGGTGCCTACCCCCTCTTTGAGACATCTTTGTAGTATGTTGCTTTTTTCTTTCGAATCCCCATCTTTTGTCACCCACTCTAACGGTGACCTGTACTTGGATCTCTATCTGTAGATTTCTACATATTCACCATTTGGGGATGTCATTCTCTTAGGTGACCTCAATGCCCACACTAGAACCTCCCCTGCAACTTTTTATGATCAAATGGAGGATCAGTTCTGTTTCTTCAAACTCAACTGCGTGCATCTTGCATTCAACAGGACATTGATAGATGACAAGCTTCCTGTTACTGCTTACCGAGAACAGTTGTGTAAGTTACATGGTTACTTGGTTCTCAATGGGATTTTTCAGTTCCCTGACTCCTCCGGATTTACTTGTTTTCTGGAAGGGAGAGGTGCGAGTGTGGTTAACTATGTCATATGATGTGTGGAAAAAATTGTGTTGGTGTCTATATGATTATTTGTTATTCGTGTATCCTTGTGACATTGTTATTGGCTTTAACAATTGAAATGTTTTATTTGTCTTGGTGTATTTTAAGTATGTTCTGCAATGAAGTTCTGTTGCACTTCAATAGAAACTTGAAGTACTTTGTTTTATTTTTAGAGCAGTAGATGGTAATTTTCTTTGCTATTCTTCCAACAAGTGAGTAATGTTGATAAGAATGTGCATGGTAGGATTGTTTGGAAGGTTTATGCTTATTTTTTAGTTGATTTTCATGGTTTTGAGTTAATTTCATAATCCCATCTCATATTCTGTTCATTTTTTCCTTTTTTTCTCAATGGGAAGCTTTTTCTTTAGTAAGCTATACATTGTTCTGTTAGGTTATTATTTCCAGTTTAACTGTCTTCTCAATCTCAATATTTATCATAGATTTTCTGTGCAAGCTCATTCATTCTTTGTGTGTTGTCCAGGACACAGGCATTTCAACCATATGGAGTTCTTTAACATTTAGTTGGGTTAGTCCATTAATGGATGTTGGTTTAGAGAAACAACTTAACTTTGATGATTTGTTCCAACCACCCCATGAGTTGGATCCACTTACTTGTCATAGTGCATTGTGGAAGTGTTGGACTGATGAAGAAAGAAAATCGGATGGCTCACCATCTCTTTTCAAAGCTATTTATCACACGTATGGCTGGCCATACTTATGGATAGGTGTATTAAAGGTGGTAATTTTATTTTTTATTTTTCAATAAATGCAATTATAATGTTTGCAATGAAAATCAACTTTTAAGCTTTCCTTTACACATTCAAAGATGGCTCAATTATCCATTTTGGTATTGTAATGCTAAATCAAGTTTTTAAATAGTATTCATTCATTTGCATGTGCATGTACATGTGTGTGTGAGAGAGTGTACTAACAGCCACCAGTGACCGACATAGGTCAATCATATTGATAAGTACAGCCAATGGCAATGACAGTAGGGCTTCTTATTGTGTTTCCAACCTAAGAGAGCAACAACAGAAAAGGTTTACCAGGAGAAGCTAAACACAAAGATAAAAGTAAATACTAACAGATACACAGCAGCAACTATATGTGTATGGCCGTTCAAAGTTGCACTTTGCAAAGGAAAAAAAGAAGAAATTCCTTTTGCAGAATTCACTTATTACGCCAATAGGCGTCCTACAATGGCAGCCAGGAAGGTCAGCCACGCCGTAAACAATATTAATATTTTATTAAAAAAGCCGACATTAAGAAAATTATCCGCCGACATTAAGGGTTACGGTGGATTTAAAATATTTAAAAAATATTTAAACTATTTAAACTAAAATGGTGCCCAAACTTTCTAATATTATTTGCTTCTCTCCTCGAACTCTTCTCTATATTATTAAAAATGGATAGGCGCCTATCTATCACACCCCCAAGAAATGAGATAGGCGCCTCGAGATTGATAACTCTTGGCGTTTATAGATATATATATTTTATATATCTAAGCTAGTAATAACAGCATAGGTTTCAGCCCCAGGGAAGTCAATGATGTATCCTATTGTGAGATTGTCAACAAAGTGAAGAAGCTGATTTTGGATGATGATGATGATGGCTTTCACCTATATTAAACTCTAGGATATCTTTGCTGTTAGTAATTAACCTATCCTCCAAGATGCTACTTTAAAGCTATGATTCTTTTTATCTAAACTAACTTGATATTACTGCTGTCTCCTTTGAAGGAAACTGATCCACCTCCATGTTGTTCCTCGGAATCACCCAGAGGGTGAGTGATGCACCTTTGAGGTTTTTCAAACCCCTGCTCTAGGCTACTTCAAAGTGAACCCTTTGAACAGTTAGCCTGAGAGAGTAAACCTTCACAAAACAAATAATTTAACTTATAAATGAATTAGACTGATAAAGATGGAGAAACAAACTCTATTGGCACCCTTATCTATTGGGTGTCTCAGCATCTGCTTCAGTTCAAATAAAAATTAAGGACGGAAAATGGAAACATGGACAGAAGATGTAGGAGCAAAAAACCAGAAACTGAGAGCTTTATTGATCAAGATATTTCCTCAGGAGAAGTTAACAATGTAATTCAATCCAATACAGGGGGCTAATAGCCACTGGCCTGTAAGTGGATCTAAACCCTATGCAAGTTAGAGAGTTAAGTACAAGGCTTAGATGGACTCTCTCTTCTTGGCTTACTGGGCTACTCTCTGTGATGCAGAATGGGAGGCTGTGCAGAACTAAAGTGCAGTGCAGTAGCAGTGCAGTAGAAGCTCGTCTCTTTCTTTCTCAATGCTCGCCTACAAAGCCGATCTGTAATTTTTATAATTGCATCCTTTTCTTCCAGATTAAGATTTTTTTAAGTCTTCAAAACTGTAGTGCTGCCATCTAAAAGTAGATCTAATCTTAGTTAGACTTGCATTGTCTTGTCATGTGCACTGTTCCTCTAAATTGGGCAATGTTTATGCAGTGTAGGATTAATCCAATTTTAGATGCTGATTTGATGTGCCCAAAAGGCACTATGATGACCTGGAACAACCGAAAGAGCATACTGTCATAAGTTGATGTTGCTCAATTACTCCTGAAGTCAGGACAGCAGCATCAATCTTTAATTTTGAGGCACTTTCAGGCCTCATAGAGGGGTCAACTGTCAGCAAACAAAGTTTCCTTCATCTTGATATGATTCTACTCAAAGAAACAAAACAGCTTCAACAATTTGGATTCATGGTGAGGGAGTTACGCCTTCTGGAAACTGCCCCTACCAAAGCTGTCCTGACAAATTATGTTCCTGGTAATTGCCTCTTGTGAACCTCTGACCAACAAAACTGCTGAACATCTACTGTAAGGGCATTGGCCTTATTGATGAGAGAAAATGAGACTGTAGCATGAGCAACAGTTTTCCTTCTAACTGAATTAACTAGCTGAACTTGAACATGCTGAAAACCTGCAACAAAAAACACACGAAAATTAAAATACCTTTCAAAATAAAAGGGGTGTGTGTTAAAACCTGCAACACAACAGCCCATAACATACGTATTTTTTTTTATTCACCATCTGGACGCCTTCTGTCCATGCTGCTGATTTCTTTTATAGATTATCACCTGGTCATCATCTCATAGTTTATCTTGCCATTATGGTTGATGTCAATGAGAGTCAACTTGTCCTCATTATTTGAAATATTTTGAAAGGAAAAGACATTTGGTTTTGGACACATGGTCACAGAAACTTGAGGAGGAAGAATTGGCATTTTTCTCTGCTCTAAGTTTTGTACAGTTCCCCAGGCACAAAGCCGCCAGAGACTAGCTGCATGATCTGCAAATGGTTTTAAAGGCTGCTGCGCATTTAACCATATTTGTGTTACCTGTGCTACAACTGATATTGTCTTTTAAGTTGATTTTGGTAACTTAAGCTTGCAGAGAGACTCCATGGGAACTGCAGTTGATACCTGAGCAGTTGATACCAGTAGGAAAGACAGACACATCATTGCTAATAATGATCTAATTACATCTGATGAGGTTCCATTACTTCATAGCTCTGAGAATTTGAGTTTCGAATAAGTCGAGTTCTTATAAAGATGTCTTGAAGAGGGGGTGGACTCTTCTATATCTGGAGTGCTCATTTAATGATCAATGACACTGGTTGACAAAGGAAGTTCTGAATGGGCCTGTTGGTTACGAATCTGCCATTTAGGAAAGGATTTTAGTCTTTTGCGCCCTAGATTCGCCTAGCAGATTGAAAGGCCGGAAGGAAGGAATGCCTTCCGTGCCAATCTCCGGAGAAGGCCGGCTCCTATACTACACTACTGGGGGTTTTTAGATAAGAGAACAGGAAAGAGATTGTAAAATGCAGAAAGAAATGTAAATATCATGCGGTTTGGGTGGGAAAGAACAAGCAACACGATTACTAGCTAATACACAAACCAACAACAATCAAAACAAAGCATGTAACAAAAACTGTCACTGCGATTCCTTCCTATGTATCCTTCAGTTTCGTATTCCAGATTCAATTAATTACCAATGCTTAAATCCAGAGTTCAGAATTACAGCAATCAGAAAAATAAATGAACACGGAGCAGAAATACTAGCAGAAGGCAGCATAAAAGAAAGAGACAAATGTTAGAGCCAAGGATGCTTAGAATTGGAAGCAAGTGTTTGTTACAACAGAGCTTTCTAGCAATATGTTCCCCCCTTTTTACAATGAAGTTCTACTGCTATTTATAGCAGAAATTTCCCCCCTTTACAATGATGCACAAAACCCAAAGACTGCAAAAGCTGTCGGGATTTGACCCTTGCTGGCCGTGAGCGTACCTGCAACAAGATTCACCTGACTCTGGTACAGCTCCAGACAAATTTGGTGGTTGAGAAGGCGCGTCTGATCAATGTGGTAGTTGTAGTACAAACTACTGTTGAATGCTTGCTGTCAATGTCCACCTACCCTACACTTTTGAAGTATGCCTTCTGTTCTGTCTTGTCAGGCTCGAATTCCGAAATCCGTACATTCTCTACCCGAGTCCAAGGTTCGCTGAAATGGAGGGGGGTTGACCATGGTCGCTGAAAAAAGGAGCGACCGACGTCAACTGAGCGACCGGCGTCGACTGCTCATAAATAGACAAATTTTTGATTTTTTCCCTCCATTGCCCATGGTCGCTGAAAAAAGGAGCGATCGTCTTCGATCGTCAAAAAACTGAGCGACTGTCATCGATCGCTGAAGAACGGAGCGACTGGCGTCGAATGCTTACACTTAGACAAATTTTTTATTTTTT
Source organism: Wollemia nobilis (assembly GCA_028583015.1). Taxonomy (NCBI): domain Eukaryota; kingdom Viridiplantae; phylum Streptophyta; class Pinopsida; order Araucariales; family Araucariaceae; genus Wollemia; species Wollemia nobilis. The sequence goes on along the minus strand of JAQPPZ010017241.1, from coordinate 3,015,910 downwards.
TCCCTTCGTTGCCCATGGTCGCTGAAAAAAGGAGCGACCGACGTCGACTGAGTTATCGGCGTCGACTGCTCACACTTAGACAAATTTTTGATTTTTTTCCCTCCGTTGCCCATGGTCGCTGAAAAAAGGAGTGACCGACGTCGATCGCTGAAAAACTGAGCGATTGACGTCGATCGCTGAAGAACGGAGCGACCGACGTCGACTGAGCGACCGACGTCGACTGCTCACACTTAGACAAATTTTTGATTTTTTTCCCTCCGTTGCCTATGGTCGCTGAAAAAAGGAGCGACCGACGTTGATCGCTGAAAAACTGAGCGACCGACGTTGATCGCTGGAGAACGGAGCTATCGGCGTCGACTGCTCATGCCTTAGAATTTTTTGTGACGAATTTGAGCTTTCTGGTTTTGCTTCTCGGGGCCATAACTTTTGATCCGCTGACCCGATCGCCTATTATAATATATCGCCAGAAAGCTTGCAAAAAGATTTGCAATGAGAAAATATCCAAAGCTCATTTCATACATTTTATCATCCCCGTTTAGGGCCCGCGAAAATGCCAACACTTCTGCATGCTCTTTGCCGCCTTGAAGCTCCACACTTCGGTAAAATTTTGTCAAAAAATTCAATGTGGCAAAAATGCCAATAGGGCCAAACCACACCACTTGAACAACAAACACCAGCTGATCGACATTTCTCATGCCTGAAAGCAAAATTCCAAAAGTAAGCACAGATAGGTGGTTAGGGCTCTAATGGGTCTTTATGATAAAAAACAAAGATTTTAATGTACCTAGATAAGACCATATTGCTGTTCCAATAGGCAACAAAGAGGCTACTATTATGTATTGGGACTTGAGGGCACCTCCATTTCATAGGCTGAGACACTCCATGTCATTCTTTGATCTTTTGAGGGACC
>JAQPPZ010017241.1:0-10000 GCA_028583015.1 Wollemia nobilis | reverse complement strand
AGGGTTTAGGGTTTAGGGTTTAGGGTTTAGGGTTTAGGGTTTAGGGTTTAGGGTTTAGGGTTTAGGGTTTAGGGTTTAGGGTTTAGGGTTTAGGGTTTAGGGGTTTAGGGTTTAGGGTTTAGGGTTTAGGGTTTAGGGTTTAGGGTTTAGGGTTTAGGGTTTAGGGTTTAGGGTTTAGGGTTTAGGGTTTAGGGTTTAGGGTTTAGGGTTTAGGGTTTAGGGTTTAGGGTTTAGGGTTTAGGGTTTAGGGTTTAGGGTTTAGGGTTTAGGGTTTAGGGTTTAGGGTTTAGGGTTTAGGGTTTAGGGTTTAGGGTTTAGGGTTTAGGGTTTAGGGTTTAGGGTTTAGGGTTTAGGGTTTAGGGTTTAGGGTTTAGGGTTTAGGGTTTAGGGTTTAGGGTTTAGGGTTTAGGGTTTAGGGTTTAGGGTTTAGGGTTTAGGGTTTAGGGTTTAGGGTTTAGGGTTTAGGGTTTAGGGTTTAGGGTTTAGGGTTTAGGGTTTAGGGTTTAGGGTTTAGGGTTTAGGGTTTAGGGTTTAGGGTTTAGGGTTTAGGGTTTAGGGTTTAGGGTTTAGGGTTTAGGGTTTAGGGTTTAGGGTTTAGGGTTTAGGGTTTAGGGTTTAGGGTTTAGGGTTTAGGGTTTAGGGTTTAGGGTTTAGGGTTTAGGGTTTAGGGTTTAGGGTTTAGGGTTTAGGGTTTAGGGTTTAGGGTTTAGGGTTTAGGGTTTAGGGTTTAGGGTTTAGGGTTTAGGGTTTAGGGTTTAGGGTTTAGGGTTTAGGGTTTAGGGTTTAGGGTTTAGGGTTTAGGGTTTAGGGTTTAGGGTTTAGGGTTTAGGGTTTAGGGTTTAGGGTTTAGGGTTTAGGGTTTAGGGTTTAGGGTTTAGGGTTTAGGGTTTAGGGTTTAGGGTTTAGGGTTTAGGGTTTAGGGTTTAGGGTTTAGGGTTTAGGGTTTAGGGTTTAGGGTTTAGGGTTTAGGGTTTAGGGTTTAGGGTTTAGGGTTTAGGGTTTAGGGTTTAGGGTTTAGGGTTTAGGGTTTAGGGTTTAGGGTTTAGGGTTTTAGGGTTTAGGGTTTAGGGTTTAGGGTTTAGGGTTTAGGGTTTAGGGTTTAGGGTTTAGGGTTTAGGGTTTAGGGTTTAGGGTTTAGGGTTTAGGGTTTAGGGTTTAGGGTTTAGGGTTTAGGGTTTAGGGTTTAGGGTTTAGGGTTTAGGGTTTAGGGTTTAGGGTTTAGGGTTTAGGGTTTAGGGTTTAGGGTTTAGGGTTTAGGGTTTAGGGTTTAGGGTTTAGGGTTTAGGGTTTAGGGTTTAGGGTTTAGGGTTTAGGGTTTAGGGTTTAGGGTTTAGGGTTTAGGGTTTAGGGTTTAGGGTTTAGGGTTTAGGGTTTAGGGTTTAGGGTTTAGGGTTTAGGGTTTAGGGTTTAGGGTTTAGGGTTTAGGGTTTAGGGTTTAGGGTTTAGGGTTTAGGGTTTAGGGTTTAGGGTTTAGGGTTTAGGGTTTAGGGTTTAGGGTTTAGGGTTTAGGGTTTAGGGTTTAGGGTTTAGGGTTTAGGGTTTAGGGTTTAGGGTTTAGGGTTTAGGGTTTAGGGTTTAGGGTTTAGGGTTTAGGGTTTAGGGTTTAGGGTTTAGGGTTTAGGGTTTAGGGTTTAGGGTTTAGGGTTTAGGGTTTAGGGTTTAGGGTTTAGGGTTTAGGGTTTAGGGTTTAGGGTTTAGGGTTTAGGGTTTAGGGTTTAGGGTTTAGGGTTTAGGGTTTAGGGTTTAGGGTTTAGGGTTTAGGGTTTAGGGTTTAGGGTTTAGGGTTTAGGGTTTAGGGTTTAGGGTTTAGGGTTTAGGGTTTAGGGTTTAGGGTTTAGGGTTTAGGGTTTAGGGTTTAGGGTTTAGGGTTTAGGGTTTAGGGTTTAGGGTTTAGGGTTTAGGGTTTAGGGTTTAGGGTTTAGGGTTTAGGGTTTAGGGTTTAGGGTTTAGGGTTTAGGGTTTAGGGTTTAGGGTTTAGGGTTTAGGGTTTAGGGTTTAGGGTTTAGGGTTTAGGGTTTAGGGTTTAGGGTTTAGGGTTTAGGGTTTAGGGTTTAGGGTTTAGGGTTTAGGGTTTAGGGTTTAGGGTTTAGGGTTTAGGGTTTAGGGTTTAGGGTTTAGGGTTTAGGGTTTAGGGTTTAGGGTTTAGGGTTTAGGGTTTAGGGTTTAGGGTTTAGGGTTTAGGGTTTAGGGTTTAGGGTTTAGGGTTTAGGGTTTAGGGTTTAGGGTTTAGGGTTTAGGGTTTAGGGTTTAGGGTTTAGGGTTTAGGGTTTAGGGTTTAGGGTTTAGGGTTTAGGGTTTAGGGTTTAGGGTTTAGGGTTTAGGGTTTAGGGTTTAGGGTTTAGGGTTTAGGGTTTAGGGTTTAGGGTTTAGGGTTTAGGGTTTAGGGTTTAGGGTTTAGGGTTTAGGGTTTAGGGTTTAGGGTTTAGGGTTTAGGGTTTAGGGTTTAGGGTTTAGGGTTTAGGGTTTAGGGTTTAGGGTTTAGGGTTTAGGGTTTAGGGTTTAGGGTTTAGGGTTTAGGGTTTAGGGTTTAGGGTTTAGGGTTTAGGGTTTAGGGTTTAGGGTTTAGGGTTTAGGGTTTAGGGTTTAGGGTTTAGGGTTTAGGGTTTAGGGTTTAGGGTTTAGGGTTTAGGGTTTAGGGTTTAGGGTTTAGGGTTTAGGGTTTAGGGTTTAGGGTTTAGGGTTTAGGGTTTAGGGTTTAGGGTTTAGGGTTTAGGGTTTAGGGTTTAGGGTTTAGGGTTTAGGGTTTAGGGTTTAGGGTTTAGGGTTTAGGGTTTAGGGTTTAGGGTTTAGGGTTTAGGGTTTAGGGTTTAGGGTTTAGGGTTTAGGGTTTAGGGTTTAGGGTTTAGGGTTTAGGGTTTAGGGTTTAGGGTTTAGGGTTTAGGGTTTAGGGTTTAGGGTTTAGGGTTTAGGGTTTAGGGTTTAGGGTTTAGGGTTTAGGGTTTAGGGTTTAGGGTTTAGGGTTTAGGGTTTAGGGTTTAGGGTTTAGGGTTTAGGGTTTAGGGTTTAGGGTTTAGGGTTTAGGGTTTAGGGTTTAGGGTTTAGGGTTTAGGGTTTAGGGTTTAGGGTTTAGGGTTTAGGGTTTAGGGTTTAGGGTTTAGGGTTTAGGGTTTAGGGTTTAGGGTTTAGGGTTTAGGGTTTAGGGTTTAGGGTTTAGGGTTTAGGGTTTAGGGTTTAGGGTTTAGGGTTTAGGGTTTAGGGTTTAGGGTTTAGGGTTTAGGGTTTAGGGTTTAGGGTTTAGGGTTTAGGGTTTAGGGTTTAGGGTTTAGGGTTTAGGGTTTAGGGTTTAGGGTTTAGGGTTTAGGGTTTAGGGTTTAGGGTTTAGGGTTTAGGGTTTAGGGTTTAGGGTTTAGGGTTTAGGGTTTAGGGTTTAGGGTTTAGGGTTTAGGGTTTAGGGTTTAGGGTTTAGGGTTTAGGGTTTAGGGTTTAGGGTTTAGGGTTTAGGGTTTAGGGTTTAGGGTTTAGGGTTTAGGGTTTAGGGTTTAGGGTTTAGGGTTTAGGGTTTAGGGTTTAGGGTTTAGGGTTTAGGGTTTAGGGTTTAGGGTTTAGGGTTTAGGGTTTAGGGTTTAGGGTTTAGGGTTTAGGGTTTAGGGTTTAGGGTTTAGGGTTTAGGGTTTAGGGTTTAGGGTTTAGGGTTTAGGGTTTAGGGTTTAGGGTTTAGGGTTTAGGGTTTAGGGTTTAGGGTTTAGGGTTTAGGGTTTAGGGTTTAGGGTTTAGGGTTTAGGGTTTAGGGTTTAGGGTTTAGGGTTTAGGGTTTAGGGTTTAGGGTTTAGGGTTTAGGGTTTAGGGTTTAGGGTTTAGGGTTTAGGGTTTAGGGTTTAGGGTTTAGGGTTTAGGGTTTAGGGTTTAGGGTTTAGGGTTTAGGGTTTAGGGTTTAGGGTTTAGGGTTTAGGGTTTAGGGTTTAGGGTTTAGGGTTTAGGGTTTAGGGTTTAGGGTTTAGGGTTTAGGGTTTAGGGTTTAGGGTTTAGGGTTTAGGGTTTAGGGTTTAGGGTTTAGGGTTTAGGGTTTAGGGTTTAGGGTTTAGGGTTTAGGGTTTAGGGTTTAGGGTTTAGGGTTTAGGGTTTAGGGTTTAGGGTTTAGGGTTTAGGGTTTAGGGTTTAGGGTTTAGGGTTTAGGGTTTAGGGTTTAGGGTTTAGGGTTTAGGGTTTAGGGTTTAGGGTTTAGGGTTTAGGGTTTAGGGTTTAGGGTTTAGGGTTTAGGGTTTAGGGTTTAGGGTTTAGGGTTTAGGGTTTAGGGTTTAGGGTTTAGGGTTTAGGGTTTAGGGTTTAGGGTTTAGGGTTTAGGGTTTAGGGTTTAGGGTTTAGGGTTTAGGGTTTAGGGTTTAGGGTTTAGGGTTTAGGGTTTAGGGTTTAGGGTTTAGGGTTTAGGGTTTAGGGTTTAGGGTTTAGGGTTTAGGGTTTAGGGTTTAGGGTTTAGGGTTTAGGGTTTAGGGTTTAGGGTTTAGGGTTTAGGGTTTAGGGTTTAGGGTTTAGGGTTTAGGGTTTAGGGTTTAGGGTTTAGGGTTTAGGGTTTAGGGTTTAGGGTTTAGGGTTTAGGGTTTAGGGTTTAGGGTTTAGGGTTTAGGGTTTAGGGTTTAGGGTTTAGGGTTTAGGGTTTAGGGTTTAGGGTTTAGGGTTTAGGGTTTAGGGTTTAGGGTTTAGGGTTTAGGGTTTAGGGTTTAGGGTTTAGGGTTTAGGGTTTAGGGTTTAGGGTTTAGGGTTTAGGGTTTAGGGTTTAGGGTTTAGGGTTTAGGGTTTAGGGTTTAGGGTTTAGGGTTTAGGGTTTAGGGTTTAGGGTTTAGGGTTTAGGGTTTAGGGTTTAGGGTTTAGGGTTTAGGGTTTAGGGTTTAGGGTTTAGGGTTTAGGGTTTAGGGTTTAGGGTTTAGGGTTTAGGGTTTAGGGTTTAGGGTTTAGGGTTTAGGGTTTAGGGTTTAGGGTTTAGGGTTTAGGGTTTAGGGTTTAGGGTTTAGGGTTTAGGGTTTAGGGTTTAGGGTTTAGGGTTTAGGGTTTAGGGTTTAGGGTTTAGGGTTTAGGGTTTAGGGTTTAGGGTTTAGGGTTTAGGGTTTAGGGTTTAGGGTTTAGGGTTTAGGGTTTAGGGTTTAGGGTTTAGGGTTTAGGGTTTAGGGTTTAGGGTTTAGGGTTTAGGGTTTAGGGTTTAGGGTTTAGGGTTTAGGGTTTAGGGTTTAGGGTTTAGGGTTTAGGGTTTAGGGTTTAGGGTTTAGGGTTTAGGGTTTAGGGTTTAGGGTTTAGGGTTTAGGGTTTAGGGTTTAGGGTTTAGGGTTTAGGGTTTAGGGTTTAGGGTTTAGGGTTTAGGGTTTAGGGTTTAGGGTTTAGGGTTTAGGGTTTAGGGTTTAGGGTTTAGGGTTTAGGGTTTAGGGTTTAGGGTTTAGGGTTTAGGGTTTAGGGTTTAGGGTTTAGGGTTTAGGGTTTAGGGTTTAGGGTTTAGGGTTTAGGGTTTAGGGTTTAGGGTTTAGGGTTTAGGGTTTAGGGTTTAGGGTTTAGGGTTTAGGGTTTAGGGTTTAGGGTTTAGGGTTTAGGGTTTAGGGTTTAGGGTTTAGGGTTTAGGGTTTAGGGTTTAGGGTTTAGGGTTTAGGGTTTAGGGTTTAGGGTTTAGGGTTTAGGGTTTAGGGTTTAGGGTTTAGGGTTTAGGGTTTAGGGTTTAGGGTTTAGGGTTTAGGGTTTAGGGTTTAGGGTTTAGGGTTTAGGGTTTAGGGTTTAGGGTTTAGGGTTTAGGGTTTAGGGTTTAGGGTTTAGGGTTTAGGGTTTAGGGTTTAGGGTTTAGGGTTTAGGGTTTAGGGTTTAGGGTTTAGGGTTTAGGGTTTAGGGTTTAGGGTTTAGGGTTTAGGGTTTAGGGTTTAGGGTTTAGGGTTTAGGGTTTAGGGTTTAGGGTTTAGGGTTTAGGGTTTAGGGTTTAGGGTTTAGGGTTTAGGGTTTAGGGTTTAGGGTTTAGGGTTTAGGGTTTAGGGTTTAGGGTTTAGGGTTTAGGGTTTAGGGTTTAGGGTTTAGGGTTTAGGGTTTAGGGTTTAGGGTTTAGGGTTTAGGGTTTAGGGTTTAGGGTTTAGGGTTTAGGGTTTAGGGTTTAGGGTTTAGGGTTTAGGGTTTAGGGTTTAGGGTTTAGGGTTTAGGGTTTAGGGTTTAGGGTTTAGGGTTTAGGGTTTAGGGTTTAGGGTTTAGGGTTTAGGGTTTAGGGTTTAGGGTTTAGGGTTTAGGGTTTAGGGTTTAGGGTTTAGGGTTTAGGGTTTAGGGTTTAGGGTTTAGGGTTTAGGGTTTAGGGTTTAGGGTTTAGGGTTTAGGGTTTAGGGTTTAGGGTTTAGGGTTTAGGGTTTAGGGTTTAGGGTTTAGGGTTTAGGGTTTAGGGTTTAGGGTTTAGGGTTTAGGGTTTAGGGTTTAGGGTTTAGGGTTTAGGGTTTAGGGTTTAGGGTTTAGGGTTTAGGGTTTAGGGTTTAGGGTTTAGGGTTTAGGGTTTAGGGTTTAGGGTTTAGGGTTTAGGGTTTAGGGTTTAGGGTTTAGGGTTTAGGGTTTAGGGTTTAGGGTTTAGGGTTTAGGGTTTAGGGTTTAGGGTTTAGGGTTTAGGGTTTAGGGTTTAGGGTTTAGGGTTTAGGGTTTAGGGTTTAGGGTTTAGGGTTTAGGGTTTAGGGTTTAGGGTTTAGGGTTTAGGGTTTAGGGTTTAGGGTTTAGGGTTTAGGGTTTAGGGTTTAGGGTTTAGGGTTTAGGGTTTAGGGTTTAGGGTTTAGGGTTTAGGGTTTAGGGTTTAGGGTTTAGGGTTTAGGGTTTAGGGTTTAGGGTTTAGGGTTTAGGGTTTAGGGTTTAGGGTTTAGGGTTTAGGGTTTAGGGTTTAGGGTTTAGGGTTTAGGGTTTAGGGTTTAGGGTTTAGGGTTTAGGGTTTAGGGTTTAGGGTTTAGGGTTTAGGGTTTAGGGTTTAGGGTTTAGGGTTTAGGGTTTAGGGTTTAGGGTTTAGGGTTTAGGGTTTAGGGTTTAGGGTTTAGGGTTTAGGGTTTAGGGTTTAGGGTTTAGGGTTTTAGGGTTTAGGGTTTAGGGTTTAGGGTTTAGGGTTTAGGGTTTAGGGTTTAGGGTTTAGGGTTTAGGGTTTAGGGTTTAGGGTTTAGGGTTTAGGGTTTAGGGTTTAGGGTTTAGGGTTTAGGGTTTAGGGTTTAGGGTTTAGGGTTTAGGGTTTAGGGTTTAGGGTTTAGGGTTTAGGGTTTAGGGTTTAGGGTTTAGGGTTTAGGGTTTAGGGTTTAGGGTTTAGGGTTTAGGGTTTAGGGTTTAGGGTTTAGGGTTTAGGGTTTAGGGTTTAGGGTTTAGGGTTTAGGGTTTAGGGTTTAGGGTTTAGGGTTTAGGGTTTAGGGTTTAGGGTTTAGGGTTTAGGGTTTAGGGTTTAGGGTTTAGGGTTTAGGGTTTAGGGTTTAGGGTTTAGGGTTTAGGGTTTAGGGTTTAGGGTTTAGGGTTTAGGGTTTAGGGTTTAGGGTTTAGGGTTTAGGGTTTAGGGTTTAGGGTTTAGGGTTTAGGGTTTAGGGTTTAGGGTTTAGGGTTTAGGGTTTAGGGTTTAGGGTTTAGGGTTTAGGGTTTAGGGTTTAGGGTTTAGGGTTTAGGGTTTAGGGTTTAGGGTTTAGGGTTTAGGGTTTAGGGTTTAGGGTTTAGGGTTTAGGGTTTAGGGTTTAGGGTTTAGGGTTTAGGGTTTAGGGTTTAGGGTTTAGGGTTTAGGGTTTAGGGTTTAGGGTTTAGGGTTTAGGGTTTAGGGTTTAGGGTTTAGGGTTTAGGGTTTAGGGTTTAGGGTTTAGGGTTTAGGGTTTAGGGTTTAGGGTTTAGGGTTTAGGGTTTAGGGTTTAGGGTTTAGGGTTTAGGGTTTAGGGTTTAGGGTTTAGGGTTTAGGGTTTAGGGTTTAGGGTTTAGGGTTTAGGGTTTAGGGTTTTAGGGTTTAGGGTTTAGGGTTTAGGGTTTAGGGTTTAGGGTTTAGGGTTTAGGGTTTAGGGTTTAGGGTTTAGGGTTTAGGGTTTAGGGTTTAGGGTTTAGGGTTTAGGGTTTAGGGTTTAGGGTTTAGGGTTTTAGGGTTTAGGGTTTAGGGTTTAGGGTTTAGGGTTTAGGGTTTAGGGTTTAGGGTTTAGGGTTTAGGGTTTAGGGTTTAGGGTTTAGGGTTTAGGGTTTAGGGTTTAGGGTTTAGGGTTTAGGGTTTAGGGTTTAGGGTTTAGGGTTTAGGGTTTAGGGTTTAGGGTTTAGGGTTTAGGGTTTAGGGTTTAGGGTTTAGGGTTTAGGGTTTAGGGTTTAGGGTTTTAGGGTTTAGGGTTTAGGGTTTAGGGTTTAGGGTTTAGGGTTTAGGGTTTAGGGTTTAGGGTTTAGGGTTTAGGGTTTAGGGTTTAGGGTTTAGGGTTTAGGGTTTAGGGTTTAGGGTTTAGGGTTTAGGGTTTAGGGTTTAGGGTTTAGGGTTTAGGGTTTAGGGTTTAGGGTTTAGGGTTTAGGGTTTAGGGTTTAGGGTTTAGGGTTTAGGGTTTAGGGTTTAGGGTTTAGGGTTTAGGGTTTAGGGTTTAGGGTTTAGGGTTTAGGGTTTAGGGTTTAGGGTTTAGGGTTTAGGGTTTAGGGTTTAGGGTTTAGGGTTTAGGGTTTAGGGTTTAGGGTTTAGGGTTTAGGGTTTAGGGTTTAGGGTTTAGGGTTTAGGGTTTAGGGTTTAGGGTTTAGGGTTTAGGGTTTAGGGTTTAGGGTTTAGGGTTTAGGGTTTAGGGTTTAGGGTTTAGGGTTTAGGGTTTAGGGTTTAGGGTTTAGGGTTTAGGGTTTAGGGTTTAGGGTTTAGGGTTTAGGGTTTAGGGTTTAGGGTTTAGGGTTTAGGGTTTAGGGTTTAGGGTTTAGGGTTTAGGGTTTAGGGTTTAGGGTTTAGGGTTTAGGGTTTAGGGTTTAGGGTTTAGGGTTTAGGGTTTAGGGTTTAGGGTTTAGGGTTTAGGGTTTAGGGTTTAGGGTTTAGGGTTTAGGGTTTAGGGTTTAGGGTTTAGGGTTTAGGGTTTAGGGTTTAGGGTTTAGGGTTTAGGGTTTAGGGTTTAGGGTTTAGGGTTTAGGGTTTAGGGTTTAGGGTTTAGGGTTTAGGGTTTAGGGTTTAGGGTTTTAGGGTTTAGGGTTTAGGGTTTAGGGTTTAGGGTTTAGGGTTTAGGGTTTAGGGTTTAGGGTTTAGGGTTTAGGGTTTAGGGTTTAGGGTTTAGGGTTTAGGGTTTAGGGTTTAGGGTTTAGGGTTTAGGGTTTAGGGTTTAGGGTTTAGGGTTTAGGGTTTAGGGTTTAGGGTTTAGGGTTTAGGGTTTAGGGTTTTAGGGTTTAGGGTTTAGGGTTTAGGGTTTAGGGTTTAGGGTTTAGGGTTTAGGGTTTAGGGTTTAGGGTTTAGGGTTTAGGGTTTAGGGTTTAGGGTTTAGGGTTTAGGGTTTAGGGTTTAGGGTTTAGGGTTTAGGGTTTAGGGTTTAGGGTTTAGGGTTTAGGGTTTAGGGTTTAGGGTTTAGGGTTTAGGGTTTAGGGTTTAGGGTTTAGGGTTTAGGGTTTAGGGTTTAGGGTTTAGGGTTTAGGGTTTAGGGTTTAGGGTTTAGGGTTTAGGGTTTAGGGTTTAGGGTTTAGGGTTTAGGGTTTAGGGTTTAGGGTTTAGGGTTTAGGGTTTAGGGTTTAGGGTTTAGGGTTTAGGGTTTAGGGTTTAGGGTTTAGGGTTTAGGGTTTAGGGTTTAGGGTTTAGGGTTTAGGGTTTAGGGTTTAGGGTTTAGGGTTTAGGGTTTAGGGTTTAGGGTTTAGGGTTTAGGGTTTAGGGTTTAGGGTTTAGGGTTTAGGGTTTAGGGTTTAGGGTTTAGGGTTTAGGGTTTAGGGTTTAGGGTTTAGGGTTTAGGGTTTAGGGTTTAGGGTTTAGGGTTTAGGGTTTAGGGTTTAGGGTTTAGGGTTTAGGGTTTAGGGTTTAGGGTTTAGGGTTTAGGGTTTAGGGTTTAGGGTTTAGGGTTTAGGGTTTAGGGTTTAGGGTTTAGGGTTTAGGGTTTAGGGTTTAGGGTTTAGGGTTTAGGGTTTAGGGTTTAGG